>MU386573.1:0-389220 GCA_022497025.1 Hypoxylon sp. FL0890 | reverse complement strand
GCTATAGAGCTATATACGCTATAAGGCCCTATAATTATAGCGGCTTATAGCGCTATAGCCACTATAATTATAGTGGCAATTTGAAAAAATACAGTGAATTGCATAGTGCATTACAGTGCTTATACAGTATACATTTCAATACATTAATTGAATTGGCGGGTTGGCGGGTTTGCTCTTATGGTCCACCGTCGTTTTCCTTGGCGGGGAAGACATACGAAGTGGAGTATAAAGCCTAGTGTATAGTAATACTGTAGTAGTTTGACCCCTTACCGTCCAAACAGGTCCAATGGAATGATCCCAGTTTCTTATCAATATAGCTTATATCTTGCGTCTCTGCTCCATATATACCTAAATCAATAAAGTCATGAAATTACCTGGAATGACCCCCAAAGGTCCCTTAGTAGAGGACCCGACTGCATGTTGTCAAATTCTTGGCGTGCGCCGCTCAACGGATCACAGGCTCCATTGCATTGCCTAGTACCGTTGCGCTGGACGAAATGGTAGGACATAATTATGCATTATCGGAATGTAGTATAGTTCAATGGCTCGCAAATCCCAATACGTAATGGAATATTCTGAAATCGTCATCGTCCGCCAGAAAGTGGCACACTAGATTATGTGGTGGCTTCTGCTAGGATACCGATGGTACGGATATAGAGAACGTGGAGTTTCTACAAAAGAGCCGCCTGGCAGCAGTCGAACCGGCGTTGGATTTCGGTGTCTTAAACAGGATATCACGGGTAGAATTATGTAATGTGAACCGACCCACCATGTAGTTACTTGACCTGTATGCCCTCGCATTTGACTGCTTGGTTTAGTCTAGCGCTAAGTATAGGCCCGATATAAACTCGTACGGTAGTGTAAAATACGCATATTAAGCCTATCGTATATAAAAGATGAAATACGTTTCAAAATACTTACTATGGATACAAATAAGAGACTAGTACTCATGGGAATAGCAGTCGTAGGAGATCGTTAAGACAAACTGTTGGTTGGATATTACTTTAAACCTTGGCCACACCTTTCATAGATTTCTATACATGGTGTTTCTCATTTACTCCAGACTGGGGGCATATAATAACTGGGCAGGAAGGATTAGTAAGAAGCCAATTATCTTGAGACGCATACGCTCAACCAGGTGAACTATGAAGTGTTCATAGCCCATTGGCTAAGGAGTAATTAACTACCTGCATAACACTCGGCGGGTTTTCCGTTTATCCTGCCTATAAGGCTCCTTTCCGTGTTTACGCGTACACTTAACGCTCGAGAGTAACTTGTGACCTCTTCCGATATCAACGCAAGGTATAGATAAACAGTATAACGCAATCGCTGAGGTCACACAGAACCAGTAGTCAGCACACAATGGTTTATAGAGATCAGAAGCCTTGCTACTATCTGCCGATAGCTTCAAGCATGTTGGAATGGGGTAATAGAACAAAACAGTCGCATGACGTCGTCCGACGTCGGAGTATGGACAACTGCAACTAACTGCACACCGCATCTTCTCCATAGGTTCACTCTGAGCTGCTGTATGCGCGTCTAGACAGGTTAATCCTTATATAGAAACTAGCTTCTGGAGCAATCTACAGGAAGGATACCAATTGAGAAGCTTGAGGTCTATTTTGGCATGATCGTCAGTTGCTCTTGAGCTAATTGAGATCAACTAGTTCGATAATCGTATTTCCTCCAACGGCAAATGCGCGACGGCCACGATAAGAAGCGGGCTCATCTTGTCGCAAGGACTTTGTCAATAGTGGAGGTGGGACGTAGGGCATACGGATTGCCCAGGTGCGGGCCGAAGTTGTAGATATCACAGCTGTCTAAGGTGAGGGTGAATCTGCATGTTGGAACAGGGTAGTTTTTGTCTTTTGCAGTATGATACATCATTCGTGTCACGTTTTGCATGGGTATATACTATGTAAGACAATTGGCTAAGCGCGTCCTAGTTATTAAGCATTTACGGTGTTTACTCCGTGTCATTATAACCCCTTGCTGCGTGGAGGTCGCATCGACCAGGAAGATAATCCATGACCTAAGGGTATCTTTTTAAGGGACAGCTGTGCACAGACAAGAGCCGCGTTGATGTCCGTGAGTCGTTCGTCCGATCTTGCTAACCCGGCCGGGTACCTAGCTTATCGAAGTACCCTGCTGCACTGTACTTAAGGCAATGCCACCCATGCACTGACAGCTGTCAATTCTTGATATTGGAGCAGGGGGCTTTACATACCTACGTAATGCAAGATCATGAGGGGTAGATATTGAATCCTGCCTCTCTAGTTGTCTCTACTACGGCTACAGGCCTTGAAATTAAGACATTGTCAGTTAGCATACAGGATTAGACAGACCAATAACAACGTAAATAAGGCGTAGAAGTATCTTTTCTGTCCCTGCTCTGCCTACCATGCTTCGTATAAACCCGGTTAACCGATACCTGACAGTGTTTTAGGATTTACCCATGACACCATAGCATTCAGGCCAGGGGCGATATGCATATCGCATTTACTCGCACATCCTATTACATCTCGAACCAAGGTTGAACTGAAGATAGGGTTCTCGGTACAATCAAGGGCCCGTCTGTGCCTGTCTCAATTCCTGATATCTTACTACCCTTGCATGCCCCAGGTTTGCTCATTAGCTGGAAGCGGCACAGCGACGAACTACGGTAGTTAGGATGAGACTCCTGCGTTCAATCGTTCCGGAAAGACCGAGCCTCCCAGGTACAAAGCAAGTACCCGCGTTTACCGCGAGATTTGGCTTAGGGCACGGTTAGGCGGATGTAACTGACGGTAATGTTGCATATTGAATCCCACTCGTACAGGGGGCGGTAAGCATACATATAAGCATACATATTTTCTTTTTGAAAACATGCTAAGGTTGATAATCTACATAGGCAGACCGTCCGGGCGAATCCACCCTTAAATCGTGTCCTGCACCTCAACCGCGTTGGTTCCGAAAACGTACTAAGCTGAAGCCAGGTCCAGGGTCCCGCTGATGCTAGGGCGAATCACGACATTATTAATTCCATACTCCCACGTGTCTTGGCCATACCGTTCTAGAATTTACTTGGTCTCCTATTAAGTACGTATATGTAATCCTTCTCTCATACAGGAGACGCCATAAACGCTCCTGGTTGATCAATGGGGTGATTTGCACGCGCGGACTACACTATACACGTATGACGCTAGTGGGTATACCGGGGTCCTGACGAACAGACATTGGTTGCTGACCTCAGCCTATAGAATAGTCTTTCGTTGCCAGTCCTCTCCACTCTCTCGCTTTAGACTCAACTAAATGATAGATACTGTTAGAACATGCGTTCGCTCTGCTGCATAGCTCTACATCTAACGGATAGTGGAAAGCAACAGCTATGGGACTATCCATAATGGCGAGCCCCTCAGACAAAATTTTTGAGGCACCACTGCGGAAGCTTCCATTAGCATGGTGAGTGATTGGCTATAAAATGAGGCATACAGTAAGGTCCAAGAACAACTGTCGATGATCAGCCTCATCCACCTTGTCAAATCCGGCCCAAGAGACTTTTAACGATTATCAGCTGATTAAGCCGTATAAGGCCCCTTAGTATATCATATGCAAGAACTGTAATAGTGCGTCGACTACGTTCCACCGAGTGGATGTGACAATCGCACGCAGATTGTAGAGGTAGCATTCCAGGTTTTCCGACACGCGATGGACCCCTGCACCTTTAATTCGTGTGTCCTTTGGTGTTGGTTTGAATGTCTGTAAAGAGAAATTGACCTCGCATGCCCCAGGGCTTGATATCGACGCTAGACTGGGGCCCCTGGATGGATCAACAGAAGCAAACTCTAGGTATACCAAATATGATCTTATTGGTATACCATATGATTCGTAATACTAGCTATTGAAGTTTCATGGCGGGCGGGGCTCGCGTTTGCCATGGCGGCATTGTTGAAGACATAATAGAGAGGTAAATCCCACGAACTCCCATAAGATAGAACCGATGAATCCCTTTCATAGTCAGTCTCTTCTCCTAGATCCCTATTAATCTGTGCCGGCCGTTTTCGCTTCCTATACCCATGATACTTCAGTTATAAATCAACTAGAAATGTCTTATAGCGGGGAGGCAGATGTTCTGGCAGGCTTTGGCCAACATGCCTCGACGCCAATTGCCATCGTGGGCATCTCGGGCAGGTTTCCCGGAGATGCCACGAGCCCAGAAAAACTTTGGGACCTGGTATCACAGAAGAGAAGCGCACGATCTGATGTACCGAAGAATCGCTACAACATAGATGCATTTTACCATCCTAGTGCGGATCATCAAGGGACTACGAGCGCCAGAGGCGGTCATTTCTTGAAAGACGATGTTGCGGCCTTCGACGCGCCTTTCTTCAAGATAACGGCCCAAGAAGCGCACGCCATGGATCCTCAGCAAAGAATGGCCCTGGAGCTGTCTTACGAAGCTTTAGAATCTGGTAAGACTCCCGGGTGGCACTGCATTGCTGGTAGAACTAACGTGTGTCACAGCTGGTATCAGAATCGAAGACGTCTCAGGGTCGGCGATGGGCTGCTACATGGCCTGTTGCGTTAGAGATTATGCTGCGATCCGGGCTATTGACCCAGACGACTACCCGTGAGTTTTTCTTTTTCGTTGGAGGTTTATATCTTTTTACTAATGAATTTCTCTCTAGCCGATATGAGGCAAATGGCAGTATGGGCACAGCCATGATTGCCAATAGAATCTCTTGGTATTTCGATATCAAGGGACCAAGCATAAGTCTGGATACTGCGTGCTCTTCGTCTCTCGTAGCCCTGCATCTTGCCTGCCAAAGCATCAGGACAGGAGAGACTAAGGCTGTAAGTTGTTTGTAGCTGGATCGCCAGACAATACTGTCGTACTTCGAATTGTGCTAACCGCTAGAGTATCACAGGCACTTGTTGGTGCGACAAACCTAATATTAATGCCACAAACGTCAAATCACTTAAGCACCTTGAGCTTTCTAAGTCCAGATGGTAAATCCATGGCATTCGATCATAGGGCGAACGGATAGTATGTGCTCCGTTACCCCTGTCTTATTCCTATATTCCTTGACGCCCCCCAAGGGATATTCATTGAATAATGCTAACTAGGCCCATCTAGTTCTCGTGGCGAGGGCGTTTCTGTGATAGTAGTGAAGTCTTTAGCCGATGCTCTTAGGGATGGCGATGTTATCCGTGCGGTGATTAGGGGCACTTCCGTTACACAAGACGGTCGAACGCCAGGTAAGGGAGCCAACATTCCTTACACAAGGTAATTTGGCCTAACTAATAGTTTGATAGGGATTAACCTGCCCTCGTCCGAGGCACAAGAAGCTTTAATTAGAGCGGCATATGCTAATGCCGGACTAAGTCCTGACCAGACAGGGTTCTTTGAGGCTCACGGACCAGGTAAGACATTAGTCCTGGGAGAATTCAGGGGGCATCTTCTGACCCTTGCTTAGGCACGCCCGCAGGCGATCCGTTAGAAGCATCTGCCATTGGAGCTGTTTTTGGGAAGACGCGAACACCAGACAACCCATTATACATAGGCTCGATAAAGGTTTGAACCCGAATTCCCCTGATTATCCGATCACCGGCTAACCTCAATAAGACAAACATTGGGCATTTAGAAGCTGGTGCTGGAATAGCCGGTCTCGTTAAAGCCGTTTATGCGCTCGAAAAGGGGCAAATCCCTCCAAATATTTGGTTCGAGAAAGCAAATCCTAAGCTTGACTTGGAGAAATGGGGTCTAGCTGTAAGTTCTCACAACTTCACTTCAACTCAAGAATTATCGCAGTGGAACCTAACAAATAATTTCTCTTCAAGGTTCCTACCGAGTTGCTTCCATGGCCCACGGATGGGTTGCGCAGAGCCAGTATCAACTCCTTTGGATACGGCGGGACCAATGCGCACTGTATCTTGGATGATGCCTTCCATTATCTCCAAGATCATAGGCTTGTCGGGCGGCACAACACGTCGCCTACTGTGCCGGGTCGTACAGTGCAGCACACGCCCACGGAGCCGACTGATATGATGTCGCCAACTGAAACCTCATTTTGTTCAGACATGAGCGGTTCAGTCTCGGAGAATGCCAGCGACCGCGGGAGAACTTCTTCAGTTTCCGACATCACTGACTTTGGGGAGACTCCCGCGACCCCCCAGCTGCTCGTGTGGTCATCGCACGAGCAAAGCGGGATCAGCCGGATGGCGGCTAGCCTTCAGTCATATCTGAGAGAACAGCGGATTTCGCCCCTAGACGAGCCGACGTTCCTGAAGCGGCTAGCTTACACTCTGTCCAGTCGGCGCAGCAAGCTCTCGTGGTCATCGTTCATCGTGGCAACTAACGTGGGCGAAGCTCTCAAGGCCTTCGACATCGCGAACAAGCCTTTGCGACCTGCTCAAAATCTTTCGGCCTTGTTCGTATTCACAGGCCAAGGAGCACAATGGTTTGGAATGGGTCGAGAACTTCGCGCCTATAGCACCTACAACACAAGCCTGATAGAGGCGACAGTCCACCTCAGGTCGCTAGGATGCGAATGGGACTTGTTGCAAGAACTCGCCGCCTCAGAAACTGAATCGCGCATCAACGAGCCACAGATCAGCCAACCTGCGTGCACTGCGGTCCAAGTCGCGTTGGTTGATCTCTTTAGGGAGTGGGGTATAGTCCCGTCTATTACCGTCGGACACTCTAGCGGCGAGATAGGGGCAGCCTACGCAAAGGGAGCTATCTCACGCCAGTCTGCGTGGACAATTGCGTATCACAGAGGACGTCTCTCGGCTGGATTATCCACAACAGGTGCTATGCTTGCCGCCGCGTTGAGCGAACAAGACGCCCAAGCATATATCGACAAGGTTTCGGTAGATCCGAAACCAGTGGTAGCCTGCATCAACAGCCCCATCAGTGTCACGATATCTGGCAGCGTGGAGGCCATCAACGAGGTGCAAGATGTGATAGGCACTAAGGCTTGGTGCAGAAAACTCCTCGTCAAGACGGCATACCACAGTCCCTTCATGCAGGAACTCGCGCAACCATATCTTGAGTCCCTTGAGGGCATTCAGGCGGACGCAAGCACAGGGACGGGTACTCGCATGTTCTCGTCTGTCACTGGGGAGGAGATCAGCGACGAAGCACTCAGGTCACCTCAGTACTGGGTAGACAACATGGTCTGCCCAGTGAAGTTCAACCACGCGGTAAAAGCAATTTTGAACTCCCCAGAGCTCCTCAATAAATCAATCGCAATGGTGGAGTTTGGGCCCCATGGTGCCTTGCAAGGTCCAATCAAACAGATCTTGCAGTCCCAAGAAGGGAAGCGACAGGATATTCATGCCCTCAGCCTTCTAACACGGAAGCAAGATGCGATCCACACTGCTCTCACCGCCGCTGGTGCTCTTTACCAAAGGGGATTCTCGGTGGATGTTACTAAGGCCAACCTCCTCGATCCCACAGAGGAGCTCCCCACCCAGTTGGTGGACCTGCCGCCCTTCGCGTGGAACCACAACTCGAGGTACTGGTATGAAACAGCTCTCTCTGTTGCTTACCGGAATCGGAAAGTACCGAAGCATGATTTGCTAGGTGTGCGAAATGAGTTCTCAAACGACGGGGAACCGAGCTGGCGTAACTATCTTCGCCTATCAGAGATTCCCTGGCTCAGGCATTACATGGTCCATGATAAGCCAATTCTCTCCTTCTCCGGAGTGCTGGCCATGGTCATCGAGGCCGTCCGCCAGACTGCCGAGCCTGCCAAGACTATTGAAGCTTTCCAACTGCGAGACGTCTTTCCCGGAGCACCGCTTGTCCTGAGCGAAGCCGAGGATAGCTCCGTCGAGACTAAGCTACAGTTACGTCCTTGGCGAGTGGCCTCCAGATCCCTAACGACCTATTGGAAGGAATTCACTCTATCGAGTCGTAACCGCGAGGGAGAGTGGACGCAGCACAGCACTGGTCTTATCAAATTGAAATATGCTGCGGATGACCTTTCCTCAGGCTTCGCCAACGAAGAGGCTTCGATAGCCGAGAGTTATCGCGCAGAATACTCGCGCGTAGCGAGCCTACCATTGCAAGATCGCAATACGGCCAAGTTTTATGAGAAGGTGAGCACCTTGAACCTGTCCTGACCCGTTAAAATGTCTAGCCGTCGCTAACACAAGCATTATAGTTCTCTAAACTTGGAATGCAATGGGGTCCGACGTATCAGACACTCGTAGACTCGCGTGCTGGGGGAACCGTCATCTGCAGCACAGTAGAGATCCCAGATACGAGATCGCTTATGCCCAAGAACGTTGAATCTCAGCACATTGTTCACCCCACCACCCTCGACAGCGCATTCCAGATGTTGATGGCGTGCGACGGAGTAGCGAAACCCACAGTTCCCAAGTACATAGAGCGAATCCAAATCTCGGCCAAATTGCCCACTCAGGAGGGCACCCGCCTTTGCGGCTTCGCGGATATCAAGGAGAGACGCTTCGATGGAACGAACGGCACGGTTGTGCTCTCGGACGAGAAATGGGACGAGCCCCTGATCATCTTCGAAGGCCTGAAATCAACAGATTTCGCTGCAGATACGGAAGCTCGAGAGGACGCGCAAAGCCAGATTGAGGCCTTGAAGAAACTAGGAGCGTACGCAACATGGGACATTGACGTCGAGAATTCAGCCGATGCTACGAAAGCATTGCTCAAGAAGACCTGCTCTGAGGCGCCTCAAACCGAATATTCGGTAGTCCATGACCTCGAGTGGGCCGCTTACATCGTATGCAAGAGAGCGACCCAACGATTCAGTCCAGAGGATACCGAGAAAATGGCACCACATTATCGGATATACTACAATTACATGAAGAGGCAATGCGAACTCGGCGCAGCTGGGAAGCTGCCCTGCCAGACTCTCGAATGGATGGTGGCCAGCGAAGCAGTCGAGGACGAGGTCTTGGCACGCGTTTCGAAAGCGAGTCTGGAGGGAGAGATGATGTGCCGCATCAACGACAACATCTCCAGCATGCTCCTAGGTGAAGTAGAGGCGTGGGAGGTGATGAGCCGCGATAACCTCCTAAACAACATGTACCGCTACGGTCTTTCAGATGAGCGAACGCCAGCGATCCAGTGCGAGTACATCAAGCGCCTGTCCCATAAGCGACCTCTTCGCATCCTCGAGGTTGGAGCTGGCACAGGAAGTGCCACGAGCCGGATCCTCTCCAGTCTCGGACCGAACTTCGCGGGTCGACTGCTGAAGTACACCTACACTGACATTAGCGGCGTCTTCTTCGAAGCGGCTAGCGAGGAGTTCAAGGACTACAGCTCAATGATGGATTTCAAAGTCCTAGACATCGAGAAAGACCCTTCACAGCAAGGACTAGAGGAGGGATCCTACGACCTCGTCGTCGCCTTCCAGGTTCTGCATGCGACATCGTCTATCGGCACGACCTTGGCTAACTGTAGGAAACTACTGAAGCCGGGCGGACACCTCATTGTCACGGAACTGACAAACAAGATTGCCAGACGTTCGGTCGTGTTCGGAGTTCTCTCCGGCTGGTGGCTAGGTGAGGATGACGGGCGACAATGGGGCCCTGAGCTCTCCGAGGAGGAATGGGACACCCGATTACGTGCACAGGGATTCTCAGGCGTCGACTGGTGCTTCCGCGACCGTGACGATGTTGGCCACTCCTCGTCCATCATAGCGGCTAGTGTTCCGTATGAGGCTAAGGACGAGCTACCAAGCAAAGTAGTCATTGTCACGTCACCGGTAGAAGGCAATCGTACTACGAAGTCGATGCTCGAGCAGCTTTCGGATCAATTGAAAGCAACCGGGGTTTCGGTTGAGCAGAAGCCGCTCCTTGACATTGCTAACTCTGATTTGATCGGAACGCGATGCATCGCCACCTTCGAACTCGAGCAGCCACTGCTAAGTTCGATTACAGCCGATCAATACGACGCCCTAAAGCATATGGTCCTCCATTCCGAGGGTACTCTCTGGTTAACCAGGGGTGGTACCTCCATAGATACCCGAGCACCGGAGCTCAACATGGTCGCAGGGTTCGCGCGAACCATTCGAGGCGAAGCTCCAGAGGTGAAATTTACGACGTTGGACCTCGACCCTGATGTACCTTACGAAGAACCGAAAGTGACCGAGACAATTATGAAGGTGCTCCGCTTACAAGGAGAGCCGCTCAACTCCGACCACGAATTCGCTGAGAGAAAGGGTGGCCTTCATGTCCTTCGCATATGTCCCGACGAAACCTTTAGCAGGCTCCTTACCCCAGAAGAGTCTCGAGGGGATCAGTTGACATTGCAGCCCATCAAGCAACCAGGCCGTTCGCTGAAGCTCGACCTGAAGGCTACAGGTGAATTAGACAGTTTCTATTTTAGCGACGATGACGACTACTCGAAACCACTAGATGATCTGGAAGTCGAGATCGAGGTCAAAGCTGTTGGACTAGACCCGTACGACATGGCGGTTGCATTAGGTCAACTTTGGGACCCGAACCTCGGCCTCGAATGCAGTGGCGTCGTAACCAGAGTCGGCAAAGATGTCACCGAGTTCAGCCTCGGAGACAGGGTGATGACATGCGCATCGGGCTGGTACAAGACATTCATCCGGAACACGCAAAACATGTTCCAAAAGCTACCAGACACAATGACCTTCGAAGAGGGTGCGACTATGATGATATCCTATGGGACGGCCTTCCACAGCATTTTCAATGTTGCCAGACTCCAGGCAGGAGAGACGATACTGATTCACTCAGCAGCGGATTGTGTAGGTCAGGCTGCAATCAGTGCATCCCAGCACGTCGGCGCCGAGATCATCGCCACCGTCTCGTCAGAGGCAGAGAAGCAATTGCTTGTTGAACATTACCATATTCCAGAGGATCACATATTTAGTAACAAGAACGACGGTTTTGTGCAGGGTATCAAGCGGATAACGAGAGGTCTAGGCGTACAGGTCATCCTGAACTCGCTGACCGGTGAAATGCTGAGGCAGACCTGGCATTGCATTGCGCCTTTTGGCCGATTCATCGAGCTTGGCATGAAAGATATCAGTAAGTTCCAAACGTTATGAAACCTTCCATGAACATTTACTGACGAAGGGATACAGGGAGTAACACCGGGCTTGACATGGTGCCTTTCGCCAACAATGCCATCTTCGCCGGTGTGAACGTCTTGACCATGTACCGAACAAACCGGGTCCTATTCAGCAAGCTCATGGCCGACGTCTTCCGGAGCTACAAGGAAGGAATTATTAAGCTCGTCAAGCCACTGCACGTTTTCAAATTCTCGGAGATCGCAGAGGCGTTCCGAATGCTTCAGGCTAGGAAGCATGGAGGCAAGGTCGTTCTTCACGTCGTGGATGACGATAAAGTGCCGGTGAGCTGAATTCTATAAGAATCTCTATCTCGTATGAAGCGCTAATCAGGATACAGACAACTCCTGCCAAGCCGGCCGATATTCAGTTGCATCCTGATGCTACTTACATCATTCCGGGCGGAATGGGCGGTCTTGGCCGATCATTAATGAAGTGGATGGCCGCAAAAGGGGCGCGTTATCTAGTAACCACGTCTCGATCCGGTGCCAAGGATCCCAGAGCTCAACAATTACTCGAGGACCTTTCTCAACTCGGCGTAAAGGCTAAAGCATTTGCCGCCGACATTGCTTGCATAGAGCAATGTCAGACAGTCCTCAAGCAAATAGCAAACGAGGGATTTCCGCCAATACGCGGAGCGGTTATCATGGCGATGAACGTCCAGGTAAGAGTCCAGAATAGGTACGATAATGGTTCGTGGGTGCGCTAACACGAAACTCAAGGACTCGATGTTCGAAACTATGGGATTCGATGCTTGGTGGGCAGCATTAACACCCAAATACCGGGTGACATTTAACATGCACCGGATGTTGCCGAAGGACCTCGATTTCTTCATAACCATGTCCTCAGCAGCAGGGCAGATTGGGTCGATAGCGCAGAGTAATTATAACGCAGGTAAGCCACCCATGGTCATATCAAAGTAATTAGCCCATTTATTAATCGCAAAATAGGTAATACATACCAAGATGCCGTTATGCATTACCGCCGCGCCCAAGGCTTGAAGGGAACCAGTATCGACCTTGGGTGGATGGGTGAAATAGGATTCGTCTCCGAGCAGGGCAAGGTGCCAGAAATCGTGAGGGCCGGCGCTCCACAGCTGACGGAGAAACAATTCCTCGCGGTCATAGAAGCCGCCATGGCGGACCAGGTCGGAGCACAGCCGGTGCTCGGCCTCGCTAGCGGCGGGTTGGTTAAAGCTAACGGTGATGATGACCCCTACTGGTTCGCAGATGCGCGCTTCGGGCCATTAAGCGTGTACGATACACAGGCACAGAACGCAGCCGGATCTCAGAACCGCGGAAAGAGCAGTGCCGCTGCTGACTTCGCGAGTATACTGGGAGCGGCAGCTAGCATAGACGATGCAAAGGGTGTCGTCTGTTCGGCTTTGATGGCCAAGCTCGCGAAGAGCTTGATGATGGAGCTTGAGGATCTCGATAGCGCTCGGCCCATCAACACATACGGAGTGGACAGTCTCGTTGCAGTAGACATTAGAGCGTGGGCACTCAAGGAGTTGCAGAGCGTAGTGCATGTTTCCGAGATATTGCGCGACGTCCCGATGCTAGAGTTGGCCGGGACGATCGCTTCAAAGTCGAAACTTTTGCCGGAGCCACTTCGGGAGGGTGCTGCTGCTCAGGCATAGATATAATGAATATGGGTTTAAGGGTATGAATTACGACATGATATGATGGGCTCTAGTTTGGGTAAGGAACAGGGATTTAGGGCGCTGGTCGGCTGTTTTACATCCTGGTTAGATATTAGAAGTATAATAAGATTTCTAATTCGATTAATACACTCACCAGTTCAATCATCACATCGTTCACCTCAAATCGTCCGTAATTTCGGTATAGACCTTATCAGAGGAAACCACAGGCAACGGTTTATCTCAATCCCAAGAGAATACCAGTGACTTCATTCGAATCGACATTTTCTGATACGGCGCTGGAGAGACAGGCCGAATGGACAAATGTTGACTGCTCTCTCTGTTTCAGCTTGAGCTGTTGAGCTAGGTCTCCGACATTGTGTCTTCTAACACCACCACCAACGATGATCTCAATGCCAAGCGTTTCCGCTATTGTGATAATCTTGTCCAGTGTAGAAAGATTATTGGCAGCATGTCCAATCCCACCTGATGTGAGTATGGCGTCGAAGCCGCAAGCTACTAGGTCGTTAAGCCCCGTATTCCAAGCGCGAGGCTCGTCGGTGTCTGATGCGTAATTGTCACAGCTTACTATTTCGTCGAATGCCCGATGAAAGACAGTCTTAAATGGGCGAGCCGCCTCGACGAGCGTACGGCACCTATCCTTGTCGACCCAACATATACTTGCGCGAGTACCGACTTCATGAGTTGGCTGCGGGGCCTCCTTCAATATGCCAAATACGAAACCATCACCACGCGCCTCCATAAGTAGGTATGTCTCTTTGAACCTTCGAATATCGGCCTCCATCTGCTCGAATTCCTCATCGGAGTAGATGAAATCGCGCGCCTCCGCGTCAGATGATGGGCCTCGAGGTCTTATCATAACGCGCATGGGGATTTCGATGTGAGCGACACTTTCTAGGTCTTCAAGCGAGGGCGTCAGTCCCCCATCCGGATACGAGCCAGCAGCGTTGAGCTCGATGCGCGATGCGCCTAACTCAACCGCTCTTAGGGCCGCATTTGCCCCAAAGACAGGTATTTCAAGGCCGATGACCATATTGTCTTGTGGACAACAGTTGATCCACTCGGCATTGGTCTCTATCTGACCAAGCCAAAGCTGCCTCGCGAGTCTCAATTGGACTGAGAATGTTGAGAGGATCCAAGTTCATGAACAAGTGGGGCCTTGCGACGGCCAGCGCAGCCCAGCGTCAAGGGCCCGGTGAGGGGCCCGTGCGTCATTTAGCCGAGGCTGCCGAGACAGCTGTATCCATTCTGTTATCGATAACGATACCATAACTTCACAAAGCAAGACAGGTAACACCACATTCTCACTCAGGATTCAACAATACTTCTCGAAGTAATAGGACAGGTCAGTCTCCTCACTTGCACCTTCACATAACAAGCACCAGAACATAGTAGAATGTTGTAAAACATCGCGAACCGTAAATAATGAAATCTTATAATACATCGCAGAACATCAACCACTCACGGCTGAAACGAACCATCCCTTAACCGTCCAGTGGCTATCCTTCTGATCCTTCAAGTTAGCCCAGATGCCCTCTCAGTGATGTACCAGGCGGTTATACTATCAGCTAGTGGCCATCACCAGTCGCTGGGCTATAACCGCCAACCTTCGCATCATGGTAGTTGACATTGCCGTCGTCCCAGTTGACAATTCCACCCCTATAGTGAGTAGTTCGGACGTTGTCAACAGCCTGAGCCTCAATGGCATTAGGTGCTTCCGCACCTTCGTACACGTTCTCTTCATCATTGCCATTCTCCTCGACAAAGAGGGACTCGTCCCCTGAATCGTTGCTCGCAGTCCGGGTAAGAGAAGAGGCATACGTAGTAGGATATGAAGAGTAGCTCGACAGTGACTCACGACTAGGGTGCTGTCCCGCTTGGTATCCCAAATCAAGCCCTTGATGCAGAGTCTGAGGGCTCTCAGTGGAATATTCGCGGGCAGCGCGACTGGCAGTGGTGGTGTGCGGCATGGCGACAGACGGGACAGGGTGGAAATGAGTACCAGAGCGCTCTTCCATTCCATAGGCCCCTGTGAAGTCAGGGTACGGGCTCCGGCCTGCGATCCCGCTAACAGAAGTCTTCTGTGACTTGCGAGGCGTGAATATGGGCGATGGTTCAGGAGCCGAACGTTTGCCCATCTGATAGCCCCACATGAAATCTCCGGTTGAGTTGCCGTGGGTAGGTCTGCTGGCAACAGGTGTCTGATACTGGACCGAAGATGAGTCGGGGATGAACGACATGGACGGTGCCATATTCCAGCCGGATGTGACGCTCTGATGACTAGCGTAGGAGGGGTTACTGTAACTGGAATCTTCTAATCGCAAGGATGGTATGGCTTGCTTGCCCGCCGGGGCGAGAGGGCGCAATGGTCGAGACAGACGAGAAGATCCGCGAGAAGATGAGCGAGCAGAACGACGTGAAGGTGCGCGAGTGACTGGGCGAGGAATTGAGCGAGACACATCGCGAATGTCGGACTCCACGGAAGGTACGGCATCGTCGTTCTGTGGCAAAGAGCTCGCACTAGTGACAGGAGTGGGAAGATGAGGTCGGGAAATTTTGGAGTTGCTCTTTCTCGCAATGCCACGACGAGGTCGCTTATTACGAGCATTGGCTACTTCACGGTTCGGCCCTGTAGTCAACTTGTTGGTACAGAAGCCAGAAGCGAATGGAAATGACGGAGACAGCATACCGAGCTTCGCCAGATACTCATTGACATAAGCAGTGGCATTGGGCGATCTTCTTTCGCCCTCAATATTCTGGAAATAATGTTCGACTAGGTCAAGTTCTGTCAGCATTATACAGGCCTATGAAGCTGGAGTGGATGGCGGGTGACTGTCTTACATAACATGGTACTGGTATACATCCGACGGACAGCTCCCTGACGTTCCATGGCTCGATGCATTTCTGAAGCGAGCTGATCCCATGTCTTTTCGCCATTGGCTCGGTCAATGCCGGCTCGCTTTGATGATTGAGCAACGGCGGTTCTCCAGAAATACCTCTCCTCGAGGTCGGACCACACCTTACCCACCATATTGATTACACTTTCGAGTATTATCCAATGATGTTTTTCAAAGAATGATCGTCGTTCTTCAATGCTATGAGATTTCAAAGTTCTCAATGAGTGAGGGGAACTAATGGAAGCAATAGAATGAGAGGATGGACGGTTGAGCGAGATGAGTAAAAGAAAGCGTTGAAGGATAGAACGTGCTTAGTGATATGTATTTATAAGTCTACAACAATTCCCGTTAGTAACCAATTTCACAACATATTGGCAAGTTTAACCTAGCCCCTCCATGCCTTGGCGGGGAAGATGAATACCTTAGGTAGATGCCTACAGATCGGACTGATGTGATTCAGTGACAGAGAGACTAAAAGCCCCTGTCAGGACAAAAGCCTCCGGTATTTGCGTCATCCCTCTGATCGTAGCCGGGTGAATCTAGATATATAAGGCCCCCATCACGGCGAGTAGAGCTAGTCTATATAATCACACATCACGGTATCAGTTATATCACGAAATTGCTGAAGCAGAAGATTTCAACACACAGGCCATTTGTTGGGGTTAAGCAGACGTGTATCCACCCTCAGTTGAATCGTTGGGGTTAAAGTTGAATCTCAAGATGGTATCTGCTAAAATGAGACGAGTCCTTGGCCTGACAATGTCGAATTGTAGAACTGCGCTGGTGGGTACATATCTCGCATTGGGTTGTAATGGAGCCTGCCGGTCATTTTCTTGGGGCTCCAAGATCAGTTTTAGCAGGAGCTGCTGACATTTCGATCCAATAAGAATAGAATTACCTCTTTCTCTGTTTCTACTTGGCTGCCCCGCCTTCCAAGGCGCAGATTTCTTGAGGATATGCTCGTGTGCAGGGCCGCACGGAGTGGGCTGAACTGCTATGCAGCAAGGCACCTAATCAAACTCTGGCTCATGGCTCCATTCAGGCCTCGAAGTCTGACATAGACGATGGCCCGTTATAGATCATTGATCATTGCCGGTTATGTGGGCCCTGTGAGGCGTCAGTAGAGAGTGGAAAACCTTGATATTCATTCAAAAGGTTACCTAATATGACTGGTACCGTCTCAACTTCCTCGCTGGCGCAAGAAGTGCAAGTTTTGACGAAGACCACAAACAAGAAGAGAGGTGCATACAGAGAGGAGTTTAATTTAAGCTACTTTTTATTTGCTCTTAGATATCATGATATGAGAGGGGTGAGTCACAGAGAGCAGAAATCGGACAGACATTACAATTGTCACACACAATCTTCAGGAACCACGAAGTAAAACAAATGAAGCCCCAAGCAGCTACTTATCTTTCACTTGCCTTTGAGTACTCTCCAAACAATAGCTGGGTCAGACGACCTCCTCAATTATGACGTCTCTTGACACATTCTAAGTTCGTAGATCGCAAAGGACCAAAATTTGATGTCATACTGGGGAGCCCATCGACAAAATCCCATCGCTAGCTAAATGATGATGTGTTCTCTTTACTAAGGGTAGTTTATGGGTGAGTTGTCTCGAGTTTAGGATAACTGAGATTGCCCCATGCCGGTGAATATGCAACCTAGGGATCCGGCTTGCCATACGCAATCGTCCTCTCCCATACCTCAGTGTCGATAGAAATTCTTCATCTCTTACTGGGCTCCTAAGGTACAGCGTTGGCCATGCAGGAGAATCTGTAGCGCCAACAGGGGCAAACCACATTTATACAGCAGCCAAATAGTTCCACATCGTCAGCTACCTACCTAAGTAATCCTTCTTTTCTTACATCGTAGTCTCAAGGACCGCGGCGAGTCTAGTAGCCGGCACATCTTCGATTGTCGTAATAGATACCAATTCTTGGAGAATCCAAAGTACTGGGGCTTTTCCCCCTAATAACAAGGAGCTGATCTTCACCAAGGCCGTCCCGGAACCCAGCCTGGTTCATATTGCAGATAATATGGATACCTCTACAACAGCGTTCTTCTCATTAAGCTCTGGAAGCTTTTTGAACCGCCCTGCTGCACGCAAGTATCGTGAAAATATGTGTGGCTTCTCTCGAAAATTACCTATATGTAGGTATCCATTGAATCGCGACGTTTTGGCAACAATAAGATAAGTGTAAACTGGTCTAGGCAGTGTGAAAGTACGGAAGTGGTGGTGGTCATTCGGAAAATTGCCGGCGTTGACAGACTTGTGACCTAGCTAGGTACTTAGTACATCCTGACGAACGCCACAGCACCATCCTCCGTGGCGCAATTGGCTAGCGCGTCTGACTGTTAATCAGGAGGTTGAAAGTTCGAGCCTTTCCGGGGGAGTTCCTCTTTTTTTATGATTTTTGTTTCATCACTTAATGTACGCAGTTGAAATCCTTGCGATATCACTAGTCGAGAAAGGTCGGGAGCACTTGTCAGGCAACTCTCAAGTACGCCTGCATCTCTGTATTTAAACGTCAAGGCAGTTGCCGCGTAGCACTTCGAAAGATCAACCCTTCTCGCACCGACATGTATTGAAGCTTTTCCACACTTGAACTTCAAATCTTATTTGCACTTCGAATAAACTTTTTTTTTTTATCATTCCAATGTCATTGGAGCATGAATAGCTCTTATCACGGTTGGATTCGTTATCATTAGGAGTCATTATTCAATCGTGCGACTGTTCGAGCGTTGAGTCGTTGTGAGAAAATTTCCGTCCTAACATTACAAATATTCACCTTCCTTCATAGCAGCTTTGAGTGTGTAGAGAATTAGTTGAAGTATTGGGATGACCGTATTCTAGCTGACTACCTTGGTCCAAAGACCCACGAAAAGCTCAGGAAAATTATGGCGACATCACTTAAGTCGACAGCGAGCAAGGAAATTGGGGATTACGCTTTGCTGGACTACCATAACCGGAACATGATCATAATGTAAAAGATGCTTTCGCCTGCCATATTTCGAGAAGTATCTTGGCCCCTTTAGCCTTGTACGTATGAAGTAACTAGGCCTTCAGAGAGAATTGATATCATCCTAATAAGGAGGGCACGGGATTTGTCAAGGGTTGAGAGTTCGGACAATATGTAATTGGCAAGTTGGCAAATTATATATGGGAGTTTAGAAAACCGCAAGAGCCTAAATAAGTTCGGAGCGAGCTTAGAGAATTTGTTGCTTTAGGTAATTCGAGAGCGTATTTTCTTCGAAGACGGCTTTCCGGAGACTATGGGTGTGGAAGCGCATCCCCCAGAGGGATAGGATTTGAGACACGACAGCCATATGAGGGAGTGCTTGTTCGATTGGAATCCTGACTATAAGTTGCTGGCATTCCTACCAGCCACGCCTAAGTTATTTATTCTTTCGCAGCTGGATTTGATGTGTACCTTCCCGTCTCCAAGTGACCGGGCCCGGGCCGTCGCATTGTACTTCCGGCCAGGATCCGGGTCGCACCTTCCAAACAGTCAGTTTAAGACACTCCTTTGGTTGTAGTGTCGGGATTTCAGTTGCACATGTGAGCTTGTGGTAGTTCTTACGGTAGGGTTGGATTATACCATTATTAATATTCTGCCCGTTGAGATATACCTGGATATCACACGGGACCCATTCTCAAGACGTGTTGGCAATGTAAGAAAATTAAGAGGATTGATAAAAGCTGTATTAGTTATGGGTAATTAATATTTATAAAATAAGGCTATTAACGCTTAATATATAAGCTACATTAATATGAAAAATAATAAAAGGTTCTTAAAATAAATTAAGAAAACGGAAAACTATATATAAGTTTTAAAACGACTTTTTAAAAAAGAAAGAAAAATTAAAGACTTTAAGACTTAAGAAAATTATTAATTAAATTTAAATTATCGTTTTAAGCTTAAAATCCCTTATTATAAATAATTCTTTTCTTTTTTAAAGAAATTATTATTATTCTAAATTATACGTACCTTATTAAATTATTTATTAATCCTTATTAAATTTAACCTTATTTTAATATAAATTTTATTTAATTAACTTTTTTTCCTTTTAATAATATTTAACTTATAAAAAAAGTTTAATTAAGTTATTTATTTATTATTTTACTTAACGTACTTATTAAAAATACTCTTATTATATAATTAATTAATAAGCTTAAGAATAATTTAAATTTAAAAGACGAATAAAAGGAAGTTATATCGGTATCTTAAGGTATTACTTTTTTTAAACTTAATCTTACTTTTTAAATAAAATAAACACCCTTTATTAAAAAAGTGTTTTAACTTATAAACCATTTTTAATAAACCCTTTAATTTAAACTTTAAGATAAATTCTTTATTTATTTTAATATTAACTTTAATTAATTAATGCTTTAAAACCCCTCGACTAATCTTTAACTTAACGATAATAATATTATTATTATATATAACCTTTAAGATTATAATATAATTATAATTAAAGCCTTGGAAATTATTACCATTTAATTTACGATAAATATAACTTTTTTATAGTTTTTTAAGCTTTACTAATAAATATATAATATCTTTTATATAATATGTGTCCTTTTGTTTTTAGTTAAACGATCTTAAATCTAAAATTAAAACTAAATTAAAAAGTATTACGCTATCTTAAAAAACATTTATAATATAATGATATAAACTCTTTAATAAAGCGTTAAATTTACTTAAAAATAAGTTACCTTCTTTTAACGATAAATAAAAAAAGCTTTTTTTCGCTTTATAAAATAAATATAAGAAATAATTATTAATTTTACTTAAAACGCTTAAATTAAACAACAAACACTAGTTAAGTTATAAAAGATAATAAAGTAATATTATTAAATAATATATATTTTATATAATAACTTAAGAAAATAATAAAAGCTTTAAAAGTAAATAATTAATTAAGTTAAAAAAAGAGATTTACAATTAAAAGATCTTTTAATAAAATAATATATAGATTTAACTTAATTAAATAAAAACGTTTATTAGTAAATCGTAAAAATTTAAGCTTTTATAAAAAAAGCTTTTATTAAGTTTAACGCTTAATTTACTGCTAATAAAATAATAAACGTTAACTTAATTATTATAAGTATAAAAAGGTAAGTAGCTTTTTTACCCGCTTCATAAAAAGGTCTTAATTAATATAAGTTAAGAGCGATATTTAAGCTTTTATTTAAATATTTTAGCTTTAAAGCTTAAATTTAAACTTATTTAACTAACTAATCCTTTTAATAAGAATAAGCTTAATAAACGATTAAAACAATATAAGTTTAATTTAATATTACTTAAGCTAAACCATTTATATTAAAAATTAATAAAAGAAATTTACCTTTTTAAAGACCTTTAAGAAATATATTAAGAGCGTTTAAAAGAGATTTTAATAACTTTAATAATAACGATCTTTAAGTCTTACTATAAAAACCGCTTAAGAAATCCTTATTTCCTTACTAATAAAATACAAGAAATAATAACAATAAACCTTTTAAGATTTTAAAGAAATAACTTATTTAAGCTTTAAAAAAGATGACTTATTTTACTCTTATTATAATTAACTTAATCTATTTAAATAAATTACTTACTTATAATGATAAAGACTTATTTAAGTTTTAAATATAATAGTTAAAAATAAAATTTTATTTAAAGACATATACGGAAAGCTTTTTTAAAAACTACCATTATATTAATTAAATCGGCTCTTTTCTTATAAAAAAAAACCTAATTATGGCATTAATAAAAAGTTAATTAAGTTAAACGATTAAAAGTTTTAAACATTTAAGTAAGGTATGTTATTATTTTAAAAAAACGTTTTAAGGACTTTTTAAAGAAATATTATAACGTTAAGAAGATATAAAAGCTTAAGTATTAAAGAAATATTTCATAATATTTTATTAAGCTCTTAAACTTTAATAAAATGGTTTAATAGTTTAAAACGATATTTTAAAATCATATAGTTAAAATCCTTCTTAATAATATTACCTGTTTAATTTATTTTTATTAAGGTAAACTTTTAAAGATAAATAAAGATTTTATCGCTACCATTTAAAAAGTTGGGTAAATTTATAAGAATATATTAATTAATCTTAAAATATCGATAAAAAAAGGCTTACTTTAATATTAAAACACTTAAAGTTAGGTTAAGTAAACTAAAATAAAGAAAGTTACTTCGTTCTTAATTAAAATCAACCTTTAAAAAACTTAAAAAGATTAAAAGATAAAGGTAAATTTAAGAATGATTTTAAAAATAAGAAATAACTTGATAATAAAAAGGCCTTTAAAGGAATTACTTAATTTAATATTAATAAATAAAAAAAGGAAAAAAAAGTATATTAACGTTATGGAAGAGATAATTATTAAACGTTTATATATTTTACTTAATAAAATATTAATAGGAAAGATATACCTTTTCTATTAAAGAAAGCTTCTTTTACTAAAAGGAAAAAAAGAAAAAAAAAGTTTATTATCCTTTTTAACGTTAAAAAGGTGAAGATTAATAATATTATAAAGAAATTATTAAAGCTTTAAATTATAAAATTAAATAACTTTAATTTAGATTTTTAATGGCCTTTTATATTATATCTTGTGGGATTTTAAGGCTAATATAAAATAACATACTTTAAATTAAAGGTATAAAACAAGTTACCTTTATAAAACTTAAACTTTAAAAAAAATTAAAGGAGGAATTTAAGATAAAAAGCTAATTTATTATTCTTATAATATTTTTTTATAATAATTAAAAACACTTAATATAAATATTATTAAATATAAAAAGTATTATTTTAGTTATGTTGTTAGTTAAGATTTAAGCTTAAAGGTTACTTATATTTAAAAGGCAATAAACTTAAATAATAATAGCTTTTAATTTAATTTTAATTATTAAAAGAAGTTAATATTATATCGACTTTTTAATACTTTATTATTAAGAGGATTATTTTACGTAGCTTAATTTTAAATTAAATTTATTAAAAGATAAATATAACATCATCTTTTTATAATAGTAAATGGAGATCTATTAATTTGTCAACTTTTTTTTAAAGAATGGTAAGATATAATTCTTTATTAACTATTATTAAAAAAACTATATTAATTAAGTCATATTAAACTTAAAAAGAAAAAAGGCCAGCTTTATAACAGATTTTTAAGTTACGTTAAATAATATACTTTTAAAGTTTTAAGAGTTTTTTTTAATTATAATAAAGGAAGCTGCTTAGTAATTTTTAGACCATTAATTATAAAATTATATAATTAATTTTATAAAAGGGAAAATATCTTTATAAGGCCTTTTATATGTTATAAGTAAAAAAAAGCTTAATGTTTTCAAGTTATAATTAAAAGAGATATTAAATAATAATTAGATTTAAAAATTTATCTTATCTTATAATATACTTATAATATTTATCGAGAAATTTAATCTTAAAGATTTTCTTTATTTAATTATAAATTATTATAAATTAAATAATATTATTATTTTAATAAGATATTTTATATCTTTAATTTTAAAATTATAAGCTTAATTTTATATAGTTAAATGGTTCATTAAGATTAACTTTAAGTTAAGATTTTATTTTATAAAAATCAAAAAAGGCAATAAGTGGAAAATAGCCTTTTAATATAAATATAAACTCTTTAAATATATGGTTATATTTATAAGACTTATTAATACCTTTATTATCTTTTAGTTTATAATGAATAATATTTTTAAGGATTTAATTAATATAGGAATATTAATATATTTAAATAATTTACTCATATATATAAACATTAAAAAAAAGCATAATTAAATAATTAAAGAGATTTTAAAAAGGTTAATAAAGCATTATTTTATAATAACTTTTTATAAGTATAAATGAAAAGTTTAAGAAGTGGAATTCCTTAAATATATTATAAAAGTTAATAAAGTCTTAATATTATAAGATAAAATTAAATATATCTTAAATTAAGAAACTTTATAAACCTTTAAAGAATCATAATAATTCATAAGGTTTATGAATTTTTATTAAAGGTTTATTATAAAGTTTTTAAAGATTGTTTATCTTATTATAAAAGCTAATAAAAGAAATAAAAAAGATTAAAAGTAAATTAAGAAAATAGATAAGGCTTTTAAAGAATTTAAACATTACTTTATAATAATATTTATCTTAATTTATTTTAATCCTTTAAAACCTATTTATATTAAAGTTAACGTGTTAGATTTCGCTATAAGAATTATTTTATTATAAAAAAACAAATAAGGAAAGCTATAATTAGTAACCTTTTACTTTTAAAAGTTAACTCTTATAAAAATAAATTATAAGATTTATGATAAAAAACTTTTAATTATTATAAACTTTTTTAAGAAATAACATTAATATTTTAAAAAAGTACGATATTATATTAAAGTTTACTTAAATCATTAAAACCTTACTTATTTTATAATAATTAAAGTCCTTAATAAATAATAAGCTTATTAAGTATAATAACTTTTAACTTATTAGTTTATTATTAATTATTAACTAAGAAAATAAAATAATAAGATTGATATTTTCTTTAAATTATAATAATATTAACTTAAGAAAAGGAAAGTTAAAGATTAATTAATTATAACGGTTTTATAAGAAAGATATTTTTCGTATTTTTAAAATTCACTTTTTACTATATTTATAGTTATTTTCTTTACTTTAAAACGATTAAACAATTTATTAACATTAAAATAAACATTAAAGTTTATAAAAAAGGTAAAGTAAACTGCTTAAGGTAATTTATTTTATTTAGAAAAGTTAAAGAAACTAAAAAAAGATATAAAAGTTAAAGAAGGTTTATTGTATTAAAAAAGCCGGCTTTAAATCTTTAATATCTTAAAGGAGGAAGTTATGAAATTAAAATATAATATCTTGGTCGTAAGATATATAAGAATGGATAAAATTTTAAAATTAATTATATGAAATTTTTAATGGTTTGATATAAAGATGACGGTAAAGGAGTATATTTAAGGATATTTTAAATATTAATAAAGTAAGATACTTAAATATACTTCTTATAACTTCTTTTAATTATTAAAGCTTTATTATATTTTATAGTAAATTATAATTATAGATTTTATTATTAACTTACTTTTATTAAACAAATGTAACTTAATATAAGTTATAGTTAATTTATTTACAAAAATGGCATATTTTATATCTTTATAAAATCATATTAGCGATTATATAAAATGCCTCTTAACATTATTTTTAATAAAGACTTTAAATTTACGTCCTACTTTTAAAAGGACTTCTTTAAATTAATAAGTATTAAACCTTAAATAAGTACTGCTTTTTATTCATAAATAAATGGGTAAATAAAGTAGCTTAATTAAACCTTTAAGATTTATTTAAGAGTTTTTATTAATTATAAAATGATAAATTAAGAAGACTTATTATTTATAGTTAAATTTACATATAATAATATCACCTTTTTCATTACTTATTTAACTTTTTTTTATGTTAATTATAAGTATTACTTAACAGTTAATAATCTTTTATTTAAAACTTCTTAAAATCTAAGTAATTATTTATATACTCATTAAATAACGTAAGTTTATGTTAACGCATAAAAACACTTAAAAAAGAGCTGATAAAGGATAAAAGAGTAGGTTAACCGGTAGAAGATTACTTCTTTAATTTATTTAAAAGGATAATTAGTGATGTTAAACGTAAAAAATATTAAAACTAAATAACCCGCTAAAAAATTAAATAAAAAAATGTTAAATCCCTTTAAAATTTAAAAGGTAATCTCTTTTATTATTATTAAACTTATTCTTTTTAAAGGTTAGAAAATTTATAATTCCTTTTATATCTTGCTTATTAAACCTTACCACATTAATAATTAAAAGACCTTTAACCTTAACTAAATCTTATAAGAAGTAAACCTAATAAAATTTAAAGACTATTAAATAAAAAAGATTAAAAACTTTATGCCCCGAATTTATGAGGGGGTTTTGTAGCAGGGGGGTCAAATCAAGAAATGAAACTATTTAATTAATAAGGAAATTAAATGATAAGAAAATGGAAAAACGTTAATCCGTAAAAAAAAGTCCCCTTAGGAAAGATTATTGTATATTAACGTTTTCACGTATAACTTTACGGAATAAAATCGGATAAATCTCGGATAAATAATATAAAAAGCGTTACCTAATAAGCTAATTAATGAAATTAACTAGAGAAAAAACGGACCTGAAATGGTGAAGTTATATATATAAATGATGTTCTTTAATACTTAAAAGCCAATAACTTTACGAGGTTATACCCGATTAGGAAATTGAAAATATTATTAAATAGCTTACGTAATTACCTATATAACGGTTCACGATGCACCACGCCACGCCTACTGTGGCTAGAGTTATTTAAGTTTAAACTTTAATAATGTAAGAAAGGCCGTTGGAGAAATGTCTAAGACTTTCCCAACCTACCCTGTAGTATTGAAAAATAAAAGCTTTTTTACTTCCAACCGTTTTTACTTATAATTTTACGGAATTAAATCGGAAAATTTCCGGATAAGGTTTATAAAAATCTTTATTTAACTAGCTATTTAATAAAATTAACCAAAGAAAAACTAAACTTAAAATAATTAAGTTATATAAATAAATATTATTTGTTAACGTTTAAAAGCAGATATCTCGACGAAACTAAGCTGTAAAAGGAAATTAAAAATGCCATTAAATAGCTTATAAAATTACTAACATAACAATATAAGATGCATTACGCCACAATTACTATAGCTGAAGTTATTAAGGTTGAAACCATAAAGGTGTAAGAAAAGCCGTTGGAGAAATGCATAAAACTCTCTTAACCTACCTTATAGTCTTTTTTATTTAATAAAGTCTTTACTTATAACTTAACGGAAGAAAATCGGAAAAATCTTGAATAAGCTTTATAAAAGAGCTTATATAATAAGCTTATTAACGGAATTAACTAGAAAAAGTCCGGATTAAAAATGGTTAATATATATAAAGAAATATTATTTTTTAATACTTTAAAGCAAATATCTTCACAGGATTAAGCCTTATTAAAGAGTAGAATATATCATTAAATAGCTTACGTAATTACTTATATAATAATATATAATATATTACGCCATTTTCATTATAGTTAAAGTTATTTAAGTTTAAACTTTAACGATATAATAAAAGCCGGTGGAAAAATGCATAAGACTCTCTTAACTTACCCTGTAGTCCTCGAGCCACTAAAGCCACTAAAGCCACAGCAGCTACATAAGCCTTAAAGCCACTAAAGCCACAGATAGCTCGAAATTTCCACGCTAATCTTCGGATTTTATCCTTTTCCATTGAAAAATTAATAACTTAACGAATAATTGCCCGATTAGGAAATGGGTTAAACCATTATAAAGTTAACTTAATTCCGGTTTTAACGGTTCTAAGTGCACGGTGATACAAGCTTTCCTTATAAAGATATTAAATTTTGAAAATAAAGGGTAACTTTTACTATAAGTTTCCAGGTTACTACAGGGTAGGAAGTATGAAACTTAAGATTTTTTCAACGTTGAATATTTCAACTTTTAATATTTTAAATGATAATAACTTTACGTATATATGTCATATAAAGATATGATATATATTAAAATAATATTATTTAAATAACGGTTTTAATATACTTAAATTAATATTTTTATTAAATTTATCCGTTAAGTAATTTAATTAAAAAGAAAGGATTTTTTAAGAAAAAAGTAAAAATATATAACATAAAAACGAAAAGAATTAAAAATGAAAAAATTAAATATAAATAAATAAATATGCCGCTTAAAATATTATATATTAATATTTTTATTTATAATCATATGGAATTAAATTAACTAAATTTTAAATAAGTTTACTTTAAATTTATAAAGGGGTTTTATAATAAAAAGGTTAGATTAAGAAACGAAATTAAATAATAAGACAAAAACGGAAAAATCGTTAATCCGTAAAAAAGTCACCGTAAAAAATTATTATATATTAACGTTTTTATATATAACTTTACGGAATTAAATTAAATAAATATTAGATAAATTTTATAAAAATAATTAAGTTTTAACTTAATTAATAAAACTTTTTTAGAAAAAAACTAGATTTAAAATAATCAAGTTATATATATAAATATTATTTTTTAATACTTAAAAGTAAATAACTTTACGAGGTTAAACGTAATTAAAGATTAATATATATTATTAAATAACATACGTAATTATTTATATAATAATATAAAATGCCTTACGTTATAATAACTATGGTTAAAGTTATTAAGGTTTAAACTTTAACGATATAAGAAAAGTTATAAAGAAAATGTATAAAACTTTCTTAACTTACCTTATAATTTTTATTATTTAATAACGTTTTTACTTATAACTTAACGGAATAAAATCAGAAAAATCTCGGATTAACTTCGTAAAAAGGCTTATTCAATTAGCTATTTAAGAATATTAACTAAAGGAAAAACGGACTTAAAATGGTTAAGTCATATATGTAAATATTATTTTTTATTATTTAAAACTAGATAACTTTAAGAAAGATTACCAGATTAAGGAATAATTAACGTTATTAAAAAGCTAACTTAATTCTTATTTTAATGGTTTTCGATATATAATAATATAACCATTCTTTATAAAGATATTAAGGTTTAAAAGAAAAAGGTAATTTTTACTATAAGTTTCTACAGGGTAAGAAGTATGAAACTTAGCATTTTTTAAACTTTAAATATTTTAACCTTTTAACATTTTAAATAATAATAACGTTACGTATATACGTCGTATAAAGTTATAATATATATTAATATAATATTAATTAAATAACGGTTTTAATATACTTAATTATATATTTTTATAAAATTTATTTATTAAGTTATGTAATTTAAACATAAATGGTTTTTAAGAAAGAAATAAACATATCGTAAATCTATATATAAGTTTTATAATTAAAACGTTTAAAAAATTAATTAATAAGAGAAGTATTTAAATAAAAAACAAAACGGCTAATTTATAAAGGAAATCTCGTATAAAAATATCATATATTAATATTTCTACTTATAACCATATAGTTTTATATTAAATATATTATAAATATTTATATAATTAATTCGAAAAATCACGTTTAAGATACTTAAAGTATTATAATTATTAAAGCTATAAAAGTTAAAACTTTAACGTTTAAAAATTAATATTAAGTTCATTAAAAATATTATAAATAAACAAATTAAAGATTTAAAGTTATAATTAAATAAAGATTATAAAATATATTTCCTTTTATTTTTAACTTATTTATTTGTATCATTTTCCTTTAATTTTTTAATTTAGGTTTTTTTCTTTTTATTATTTATTAAAATAAAATTAAAATTAATTAAAGTTAAAATAATATTAAATATAAGACATAAACTTTAAGAAAAGTAAAAAAAATAAAGAAAAGTAAAAAAAGAAAGAAAGAAATGTTTAAAATGTTAAAATTAATATAAACGCTTTAAATAAAATAAAGCTTATTAATACTTTATATTTATAAAAGTATTTTATAATAAAAGGGATTTTAAAATAAATTATTATTTAATAAATCAGTAAACTAATTAATTAAAAATCGAAAAACATGTTATTAAAAATATTACTTACAAACGTTTTTTTATTAATTTACGAAATTAAATCGGAAAAATCTTAAATAAACTTTATAAAACTACTTATATAATTAATTATTTAATAGAATTAAGTAAAGAAAAACGGACTTAAAATGGTTAAATTATATAAATAAATATTATTATTTTATAGGTAAAAGTAAATAGCTTTATAAGTTTAAGCCGTAAAAGGTAATATAATATATTACTAAATACCTTACCTAATTACGGATATAATAGTTTAAATAATATTACGTTATTATAATTATCGTTAATTATCGTTAAAATTATTAAGATTTTAACTTTAAAAGTATAAAAAAGCCGTTAAAAATATATATAAAACTTTCTTAACTTATTTTATAATATGTAAGCTATTTAAGTTATAATAATTATTAAAGGGTTAAAGTTATTAAAGCTACGTTAATATTAAAATTTCCACATTAATCTTTAAATTTCATTCTTTTATATTTTAAAATTAATAACTTATCGAATAATTACCTAATAAAGAAGAAGCCTATACCATTATAAGGTTATGTTAATTCCGGTTTTAATGGTTTTAAATATACGGTAGTACGGCTTTTCGTCGTAAAGATATCGAATTATGAAAATTAAAGGTTATTTTTACTATAGGGTAAGCAGTATAAAACTTAGCATTTTTTCAACGTTTAAATACTTTAAATAGTACTAACATTACGTATAAACGTCGTATAAAATTAAAAAATATATCATTATAATGGTAGAGATATATTAGATTTAATACGGTTAAATAAGCATTTATACTAAATTTTCATATTACGTTATTTAATATAAAAAAACGTTTCTTTAAAATAAATTAATTACTAAATATTTTAACGTTTTATTTATTAATAAAAATATATTTACGTAATATTAAAGGTCGTAATTAATATATAAAAGTATATATTTAAGTTATACGTAACTTAAAGAAATTAAAAAAATTAAAATGAAAAAAGAAATAAAAAAATGAAAAAGTTAAAAAAGAAATTAAAAAATAAAATTTTTTAAAACCTTATAATTAATTAAATAAAAAGGTTATAAGTTAATAAAAATGATTTTTATCTTTTATTAATATTAATCTATTTATATATTTAACTACGTATTTTTTCGATTTATTTTAAAGGAAATATAATTTTTTGATATAAAATGAAAATATTTTTATGTTATTTTTAAATTCGGGGTTATTGTGTCCACGCCGCGCGGGGACCTCATGTAAAGATTTAAAGAAAAGTAAAATATCTTATTAAATAAAAAGGTTAGCTAATTAAATAATATTAAACTTAAAAATCATATAAGTATATATTTAATAAAAGATCTTATAAAACTATTAAGATTTTTTATTAGTTATATCTTAATAAGCTTAAAGATATTTAAATACTTTAAAAACGTTTAAGGATAAGCTTTAAAAAGAAAGAAGATAATATTATATAAAACCCATTTTTAAGATATATTAATAATATAAAAAGATTAAGAAAATTAATAAAAGCTATATTAATTATAAGTAATTAATATTTATAAAATAAAGTCGTTAACGCTTAATATATAAATTATATTAACATAAGAAATAATAAAAGATTCCCGAAATAAATTAAAAAGACGAGAAATTATATATAAATCTTAAAACGACTTTTTAAAGAAAAAAGAAAAACCAAGGACTTTAAGACTTAAGAGAATTATTAGTTAAATTTAAACTATCGTTCCAAGCTTAGAATCCCTTGTCACACAGATCTGCTATTTTATAGTCTGGTTTTCGCCGAATATGAACAACGTGCCCTAGATTAACTACTCCTGCTACTAAAAGGCGTACTCTACAGACTACCTCTATATCCACAGGCTATACGCAATACCAAGCTTGCGGCAAAAGCAGGTATTACATGCTACATCTTAGGTCTCTTGAAGGTTGGAGACTTGAACTCTGAACAACGAAATTGTAAACACTGTGATTATCAATACGACATGTAGCGTGAATATCTTATAGGGTCTCTTTAGGATCTTCTCAGCTGACCCTAAAAGAGAACCTCCCCTGGGCTCCAAAAGAAGTTACAGGTCGTAGTGTTGTGCATGTTCAAGAACCAATATATCAAAAATAATATTACAGAACATCAATGGATGTTCACCATCTGAATAGATACTCCCCCGGAAAGGCTCGAACTTTCAACCTCCTGATTAACAGTCAGACGCGCTAGCCAATTGCGCCACGGAGGAGTTGATGAAAAAAGAAAATTTGGAGTTATACATATACCCACATACACCGCCTTACTACGACCGAGCAGACCCACCTCATTAGCATCTCACAACTATCGCCAACCTGCTCTCTACCTAGTCTAGTCCACTCATGTAAAGTCTCGAGTTGACCTTGCCCCGTGATTTTCGATATGAATATTGGCTAGCTCACTTATACGACATTAATCAAGTTGTAGCCTTTGACCAGCGTGAAATACCAAAGTCGTGTAGAGAGGTAGGTAAGTTATGTAAACTAGGAAAGAGTTGCTCCCACAGGTGGTAGTGAGGGCTCGCGGACTTTAGAAATATTGGTATACTCATTGTTCAGTATTTGGCGAGGTCATGAGTTACTCCCGCTTCAGTAAAAAGGTCTGACCGGAGACATGATAGAGCCTATAATCCAAACATTCATTCATCGAAGCTATCACTGCGAAGTGTAATTATATTATTTTAGTATATCTCCTCCGAAGAGGATGCTATCAGAGGCGACATTTGATTGCGTTGGAAAAGCGACATACTGCCTTCTATTAGTAGTCAGCCGATGAAAAATATGGTGTTGTTGAGGCTCTTTACTGAGTTACGAGCTAGATTACATGCATATAATAAGAGCTGGGAAATGAGCTGAACAATCGTGCATCTCGGGGTTCTCCTACGAGGCAACAGAAGCTGCCAGGTCCTTCCAACCATGTTACGTATCGTAATTCATCGCAAGGACCGCGTTACCTCAACGGCATCAACTATTCGAATGGACTCCGGGGATCAGGTGCTTGGTAACCGCGCTCCAGTAAGAATGGCCCGAGTCGCTGCTCGAGCTTGGAAAACTGTGTTCTTTCAGCAAAACAGTACGAGCAAACGCAGGAGACTGAGCAGCATACCACACTCTTCTCATTTAGGGGCTTGACGCCATCCTTAACCCATAAGCCCCAGCTTCCCATCATGTTGGCCAACATCATATCGGTCAGTAGGCGATCGCCAACAATCGCAATCTGGCTCGGATGGGTTACTCCAACTTCAGGGTGAGCCTTAAAATGGGCCATGATCTCGTCGCCGCAGCCGGGCTTCTTCACCCGATGAGCTAGTACCGGGACTCCGGTTACACTCTCCAGCTCCTTTGCCATGCGTCCATTGCGATCATAGGTGGTTGCTCCCGCTGTATTAGATACTATCAGAAGACGACGGCCAGGATACTCTTTCTGAAGCTGGCGGAATCTCTCCTATTGACAAGTCAACGACTGCAATGCTGTTAGGAGCGCTGTGGCGAAAATTTGAATAACCCGTGTATCGATCTTCAGTTACTTACCGCATAAGCCGGATACACCTCATTGGTGTCGGGGTAGGCAAAACAATCGTCCTTGTCAAGTACTACAGCCCTAATGTCCACTGTCTTGCCCCGGCCTTCAAATGCCTTTTCGATGGGACTAGGTATCTCGTTGAAGGTGGAGACGGTTGCGTGGGGGAGACATAGGGAAGGTTTCGTTAAGAGTTTGAAGACGTTGATGGTTCCGGAGAAATTGATATTCATGATAGAAATAGGTATTCAAGTCTTGCTCCCGTCAAAGGGGACTTGTGCTGGAATTGCATGAAGGATCACGGACAATGCCTGGAGAGGAAAGTAAATGTGGTGAAATTTCACTCGCCCGAACTGAGTCGTTATAACATAGTATGCGCTATAGAGCGCTGTAATATTTCATTGTAGCTGTCTTTGCAGGGTCGCACTTGCTAAATTTTAGCGACTGGGGGCTGACTCGGAGCCTTTTTACGTTGGCCTGCGGCTCCGAACCTGCCAAGTCTCCAGAGCCCTCTTCCCGGCTACAACTTTATGCAAGGGGCCCCACAGCGTGGAAATGGCACTGAACGCGAACTGTCAGTCGCGATAGTGAATGAAACCACCCGCGCTTAACTTCTTGAATTCAGCTTATTCCTCTCCTACTTACTCTGTGCATTTCCGACACCTCATACCACTAAGATGCCCACGCCTACGGCGGTCTTTTATTAATAGCTAATCTACGATGGTCCGAACCAAACGGTCGCAGCCTGCAGCTGCGCAATCTGGGCCTAGCTCTCAGAGCACACCACGAAAGCGAACCCGTGTCGAAGACGATGAACAGACCCAAGATATCCCTTTTAGACGACGGAGTAGCAGACCAGCAACCTCTTCGCATTCTAATGGCGTTACGAACGGCAGCCAATCCGAATATGATTTTCCCTCAGATGAGGACGATGCCCGTCCGGCGGTGAAAGAGACGCCGAGCAAAAGAAGACAGCCCTCAAACACGACGACCACAAAAGCCAATGGCGAAGTATCGACACCCAGAGGTCGGAAAAGGAATGGGGCCGATGCGGTGACACCGTCCAAGACCAATGGCAGCACCACCGCGCAGACGCCAAGGTGGAAACGAAACGACCGATCCGCGAGGAAGAAGAGTGCAAGAGCTCTAATCGAACAAGTAGTAGGCGGAGACGGCAGCGACGAAGAGGCAGACGAAGATATTGCCCGGGAGATCTACGAATCCAGCGATGAGGAGGAAGAAGAGGAAGAAGAAGATATTGCCCGGGAGATCTACGAATCCAGCGATGAGGAGGAAGAAGAGGAAGAAGAAGACGAGGATAATCTACCTGACGAGGCGGCAACCCCATCTAGGAAACCTCGACGAGGTCGGCCGAAGACGAAGCAAGGTACGAAGCGGACTAGGAAGAAATCGCCGACTCCGCCTCGAAACCTACCGCCGCATGAGCTATATTTTGCGCAGAACCGACCCGGAGCACAGAAGACGTCGAATAACACTCTCGCCTCACTGAAGCTCCTGACTCATGACGAGTACTTCTCGATTCTGCGCGACTACGAAGATCCGCACGCCGAGGATGTCGAGTTTCTCGAGTCAATACACGTCGAGTCGTTCCCGCAGTGGACCTTCGAGCTTTCTCAGGGGTTTAGCGTGTGTTTGTACGGGTACGGGTCGAAGAGGGCGCTTATGCATAAGTTTGCTAAGCACATATACGACAAGTACTCAGACCACGTCGCCAATAAGATCGTCATTATTAACGGATACGTGCGGACGAGTTCCATGCGAGAGATCCTGGGTACTGTCGCAAGCGCGGTCGACCCTGCCCACAAGGTACCGGCTGGCAACCCTTCGGCTCAGCTGGATAGTGTAAAGGCGCTGCTTTCATCCCACGATGTGATCGTCACTTTGATCTTGAACTCTGTGGATGCTGCGCCTTTACGAAGGGCCGGGATACAACCTGTTCTTGCTCAGCTGGCGGCACACCCGAATATTCGACTTATCTGCTCCGCCGACACACCGGACTTCCCTTTACTCTGGGACAGCAGCTTGCGGTCCTCGTTTAATTTCCTGTTCCATGATTGCACGACGTTCGCCCCCTTCACGGCAGAGCTCGAAGTCGTAGACGACGTACACGAGCTCCTAGGTCGGAAAGCAAGACGGGTTGGAGGAAAGGAAGGCGTCACGTACGTTCTTCGCAGTCTACCGGAGAACGCTAAAAGCCTATTCCGGCTGCTGGTTGGCGAAGTTCTGGCGGCTATGGATGATGGTGGTGCGCCGGACGGCGAGAACCCTGGGGTGGAGTACCGAATACTGTATAATAAGGCGGTCGAGGAATTCATATGTAGTTCGGAGATGGCCTTCCGAACATTATTGAAAGAGTACGCATACTTTCTCCTCCTACTCTATGCTTCTAGCAATACTGACAATTCCTAGATTCCATGACCATCAGATGATTACGAGTCGCAAGGATGTCCTAGGGACTGAACTATTGAGTTTACCTTTCCAGAAGGAAGAGCTTGAGGCGATATTGGAGGACCTTATGTCATGAGAGAAGGGTGCATATAGAAGAGAGCATTATCACGGAAATCGGCATATCAGGTAGACAGAAGGGCCATAGACGTGATCACCATCTGATAGGCATGCATGAGATACCCTTGGACAATTTAATCTTCCATACTCTCATTTCTAGCTTCACCTAGAACAGTGTGTTCCTTGGAGTCTGTCCTCTCTACTTCCTTCATCAGCTCGCTCTGCCCATCTAATCGCGCCCACTTGGGTTTCCCGTCGTGCATATCGACAACACGCTGGCTGTAGAAGATGTGACATCTAGACACGTTTTATTAACAAATCTTCTTGCATTTCGCATACATCTTATTAGCTGGGTTAGAACTTACTGAGGATCAAACAACTTCTTGTGCTCCGCATCGCTAAACTTGATGATGCCGGGGAACATAAGCACCATATTTCTGCCCTCATCCATAATCGGCGAATGGCAGTACGCGCAGCTAACCTTGCACGGCAGACGATGCACCGTCGTCTTGTCGGGTGAATGATAAAACGCCAATCCCTCAGCGCCCTTCTCGAAATGCAAATCCTCCTTCTCAAAGATAGCAGCCCATTGGAAGGGCGCGCCGTGCAGCGCCTGGCAGTCGACGCAGTGGCAGAATTTCGTGGCCAGCGGCTTGTCGCGAGAGAGCCAGTACTTGATGCGGCCGCAGTGGCAGTGCGCCGTCCACTTCTTGTCGAAGTGCTCGTTGGCGGGCGCCGTGCGGTACGGCGGCTTCGTCTTCCAGTCTTCGGTGGTGTCCCGGATCGCGCCTGTCTCGGCGCCGGTTTCTGTTTCGCCTCGCGTTGCGCCTTTTGCGTTTCTGTCTGCCATGTCTTTTTCTTGCTGCTCGAGCGATGCTGTTTGTGGCGTGGAGTGGAAGTGTGATTTCAGTTGTAGCATCCGCTCTGTCGGCGAGGGATGTGCGTGATGAGCCGTGGCTAGAGCTGGTGATGGCGATAGCGTCACTGGAAAGGAGAAAGGAGCTGATATGTTACTGTAGCGTGAATGATGACGTCGGAGAGTGGATTGCCAGGTTCTGCTCAGCAGGACCCGCGATTGAAACATTCTTCAGCTGAAAATAATAACAATTCAAGCCAATTCTGCCTCCCTTCTATTAGGATTTTGGGGAGTTTGTAGCTTATGAAGACTTGAAAATTCACGTTGTTGGGCTACAGGGTCCTACATCATTGATGTAAGTCGTCACTTACACTACTGATCTAGATCTTATCCCGATACCAAGCTAATGATGTCAATCAGTGTTTGCAAAGCAACGCCTTATCTCACACTCTATGACCCTGTGAGATCTAGCTACCTGTGTATTATGACGTTAGGGGAGCTCGTTTGAAAGCATGCAAACTATTCCTCACGGAAAGAATGGTCCGGGGAGCTTCAAGGCAACAACAGAAAACCTATTTCTAGAGTCTTTCATAGCCATTTCCACACTAATAAGAATATGGGCTAACCCTGACTATAGCTGTAGTAGAGCTGATATGCTAGGTAAATTGGTTAGGAATGGCAGCTTGAGGCTCATGGACAGTTCATGTGACTGCTTCTTATTAGTCGTAGCCCAATATCTGTATTCCGTACGTACTAATTTCACTGTCTTCACGATAGCTCAATTTTCAAGCTATAAAAGTGTTACATATAAAGTCTGTCTTCCCAGTCAAACGAAGCAATAACCATATTGCCATATAGCTTGATGAGTCGAGGCGAGCAACAATGGCAAGCGTAGAAGACACTTGTGAAGGAACCGAAGGGGACCTATGACGCCACTACGTAAACAGTTGCGAGATTCACCCCGCCGGCGGCTCGGAACGGGTACCTAAGGTAGCAGGGTAGTTAGCTCTAACAAATCATGTATCGTAACACAGGGTCAAACCCCACCAAATAAGCTCTTACCTTTAGGAAATCTCAATATTCAACTTTTCGTGTCTGCTGACGAGATCGATTCATTACCTCATAGAAGCTGGTTCAGTGAAAGGGGATTTACGACAATATAATCCTTCCATCTCGCTGCGACGGAAAATATACCGATCGATTCGATTGAGTGAACGAACCCGCATTGTACTGTACTGAATGTGCGGTAGTTTTCGCTGAGTCCCCGCGATGAGCTCACGACAATGCGCGCCCACAAAGCTCTAGACAGCGACGATGCGACCGAGGCGCAATGGGAAGCGGCGCGGGGTGCAGCGGTAGGAGCCGTTAAATGGGGCGCTGCGTCGGCGGTCTTGGGAGGCCTTGGCTATATGTTTTCTCCTCTGTACCGGGGACTGACCCTTCAATTCAAAGTGTGAGTGCCTGCTTGCATATTCGCATCACAACCTGCCATTGGACTCCAGGGCGGCGAGCAGATGCTCCTAAGTCTAGCAAAGGCACTAAACGTCATCAGATACCTCCAGATGTCCGGCATGATCGTGGGAAGTATGATTGAAGCCGACTACCGAATGCGGCAGTACGAGCACCAAGTGCGCATGCAAAGACGGATAGCGCGGGATCGCGCCATCTGGGCAGACTACGAGAAGGAGCTGATGGAGATGGAAAACGAGGCATCATCGTCGGAACAGAAGAAATGATTTATTCAGGATTAGCAGAGGTGATCAGCAGGGTGAGTCACCTGTGTATCATTGGATAGGTTGGGCATTGAGCCATTCATCTGCATAAAAGCACGTACATATTCCACCGCTCTTGATTCTCATACAAGCTACATGTAGCAATTGGGAAATCTCCTAGCAAGTTATGACCTTGTAAACGCCAGTGCCATGCCATGCAAAAATCTCGAGACCATTTCGCCAATTCCCTCTCGCATTACATATGCCCCGTCTCCTATTTGGAGGTCTTGGAATTCACTCATTTACTCTTCGTCTCAAAGCGCTTCGGATCCATATTAATCTTGCACAGGCGTGCTACGCAGCCGCTCAACTGGAGTAACGTCTGGACGCCCTCTAGGATCTTCATATGCGTGAACCCAATCTCGCGGATGAACTCGAGCTTGGAGTGTTCGCTCAACGTAGGGATCGTCTTGGTCACCTTGAACATAGTCGAAATAATATCGTGGCTCGAATATCCCAGATCCCACAGCTCGCGCAGCGTGTCCAGAGCGCTGTCCACATTCCCCTCGTAGCACGCCTTGAGCATGGCCTGCACCTTGATGGGATGTGGGCTGTCGACGACCTTGAATACGTTGTCCCCGCTTACGAACCCGAAACCCGCGAATGTGCTCTGCAGATTGTTGATGGCCTGCCGCATGTCACCTTCGGCGCTGAAGACGAGCGCTGCTAGTCCGTCGTCGCTGTACTGCACTTTTTCCGCTTCGATAATTTGCATTAGACGCTTGACGACCTGGGCGTCTGTTAGTCGGCCATAACGCAGGATGGCACATCGAGATTGTAGCGGCTCGATGATCTTGTTGGACTGGTTGCATGCGAAGGCAAATCTCGTCGTGTTTGAGTAGATCTCCATCGTGCGTCGTAGCGCTTGCTGCGCTCCGGAAGTCATGCTGTCGGCTTCATCGAGGATTACAATCTTGTGGCGGCCCGGTGGAAGTGTCACTTTCTTCTGCGCGAAGCCCTTGATTCGGTTTCGGACCACGTCGATACCTGCTCTAATTAGCCTTCCGGCCCTGCACCTTGTATAGTGACTGTCCCATGCAACAAACCTCGCTCATCACTGGCATTGAGTTCCAGAACTGCCTCCTTGTAAGAGTCCCCTAGTAGTTGTCGCGCCAGACACAGCACACTTGTCGTCTTTCCAATACCCGGCATTCCAGATATGATGACGTGTGGCATATTTCCATCCTTCGCGATAATCTTCAACCTTTCGATCGTCTCTGTGTTTCCGACTACATCGTCGAGGAAGACCGGTCTGTACTTTTCTACCCTTCAAATCAGCGTTAGGATAGATCGGGGAAAAGCTGTTGAGAGGACCTACCATGGTAGCTCGTAGGTCACATTGCCGTTGGAAGCTCCCGACAGCGCCTTAGAGACTGACGTTGAGGATTCGCCCCTTTCTTCTGGCTTTGCGGCTGGCATTGTTGCGTCGCTCTATGTTAATTTCAGGTTTGAATGGATCTCGGCGTGAATTTAATGGGATAGTATGAATGAAAATCAATTTACGCGTGTTTGAACGCCGAGACGCGTCTAAGTTTAAAGTGGGACCAGTCTCTCACAGAAACCTGGTGGGGCGACAATACCCCATTATGTAATCAGGTATAGACCTCCCTTGCTTCCCCCTGACCTTGCCCCATGGTGAATACCTACTTTACTTGTGAATGTTCATGAATTTTTTTATCTATAGCCTCTCTCTTTTTTTTTCTTCTTCATAACTTCTTTTACCATGTATTGTTTTGTCTTGAAATCTAGCTTCTCATATCACTGCCTTAAGCACGAAGATGCAAATCCAGGATAAACTGTTCATCCAGACTTAGCAAAATAGATATCTATCATAACATTTAGAAATCGATCCTCTAATTTGCTTTCAGCCCTTGGTCAACCATGGCATCGCCACCAAAGAACTTCCTGTTTGAATAATCCTGTCACGTTATCAGAGGTACCTAGTTTGACTCTTTAAGTCCGGTAATCGCCATTGATCGTGCTAGCAAAGATTATCAGTAGAAAAACTAGAAATTCAAGATCGCACACTTACATATACTCATGGCTATAGTCGCAGGTCCAGTAGGTAGCCTCCTTTTTACCAGTCCCAAGCCTTACGAGGATCTCGAGGTCTTCAAGTTCCAGAATCTGCGCAGCTCGGGCTTCGTCGACTACTTCAGGCTCGCCGTTAACTAGCAACTTCAGCTCCGGGCTGCCATCCGTAGGGACGAAGGATACGCTAGTCTTCTCGGGAACTATCTCTTCCACATCGTTCACTGGATGCCCAGGTTCGCTGATCAACGAATAACCAGTGGCGCAGAGGATCCGGCCCCAATTAGCGTCTTTACCGTAGAGTGCGGTCTTGACGAGGGGTGATCGCGCGATGGTGCTAGCAATCTTTCGAGCACCATCCTCACTTGAAGACTCAGTCACCCGAATGGTGACGAACTTGGTAGCGCCCTCACCGTCTCGCACGACAAGCTTTGCGAGATCTGTCGCGAAGTCGGTGACGACGTCTCGGAACGCTTTGAAGTCAGCTGAATCTTCTGAAGTCACCCCCTTACCACCTGCAGCTCCATTCGCCAATAAGGCAATCGTGTCATTTGTAGAGGTATCTCCGTCAATCGTAATGCTGTTGAAAGAACGGTCCACAGCGTACTTAAGTATAGGTGGGATAACGGCAGGAGAAATAGGGGCGTCGGTGGCGATCACGCCCAAAAGAGTTGCCATATTTGGGTGGATCATGCCTGCACCTTTGGTAGTTCCAGCTATGCGATACTCTACTGATGGCGATGATGGCAGAGTGAACTTCTTCGAGATTAACTTGGGGAATGTGTCCGTGGTGCAGATTGCAGTGGCGCACGTCAACCAATGCTTGTGTGTGTCACCAAGACCCTCGTATGCCGTAGGGACTTTGTCTAAGATTTTCTGGATAGGCAATCTATGCATCTGTTAGAACAGCGGATAGATCAACTTCCAACGATTCTTCAAGATGGTCACCTTTGCCCAATCACGCCAGTGCTCATGACAATCGTCGCATTGTCGGCTCCAAGACTCTTGTCTGCTTCCTTGGCCATGCGCTCGGCATCCTCAAGACCACCCTTTCCCGTCACAGCATTGGCACATCCTGAGTTGATGATCACACCTCGCAGGCCTGAATTTTTCTGTTGTTGAAGAAGCGCCCGGCTGAAAGTCACCGGAGCGGCCTGGAACTTATTTTTAGTGAAAACGGCGGCGGCAGCACATGGTGTATCTGAGGTGATGAAAGCGAGATCCGGCTTGGTGGTGTTCTTCGGCTTTACACCGACTATAGTTCCCGAGACCTTGAATCCTCGAGGATAGGTACCGCTCGTCGGTACATACTTCCTTTTGGCGGCCGGAATGCTTCCATTGACCGGGGCCGAGTAGAATCGAGCACCAGAGACTTTCGATACAAAGTGGCTCAATTGGCTTGAGGTCCGACAGAGCGAACTTTGAAGAGCCATGGGAGCGTTTCGGCCGTTCCCCAAGTCAAAGGACGGGTCTAGTTGCTCTCAATGGGCTCTTATAGGACAAGAGGGAAGAAGGTGGGCCGATTTGTGACTCAAAATTGGCGATTTTATCATTTAGAAAGTGCCGAAGGTATCCATCGCCAAATGACACTTATCAAAACCAGCTGGTGACGGCCGCCACGGGAAGACTCGTATTTATCCGAGATGTTAATGATTACCCTTTAACACCCCTAAACATCAGCTAGCACCCGCCAGCGCCCGTTATCTGCGCCCGTCAACAGCTAGTATAACAGGGGCTCTTTGGGTCTGATTCACCCGGGTCAGCTCAGGTAAAGGACAGCAACGCTCGGAGTATTAACCACTTAAGTACATGTACCTATTATCTTCACCCAAGCCAGCGGTCAAGAAGGGAATCGATTGAGAATTCTACCGGCCAGGAACCAATCGCCTCCGTGGGAAGATACTCGAACCAGTCTGCCAACGGGCCGCGCATACTGATTGTAGATAATGCTTTAACAAATTCCCAATATTCGGGGTACCATCCGCTAAGCTCCCAGTCGATCAGAGAAGTTACTCGAATGCGTCTGTCCTCTCCTTCTGCATCTGTACCGTTTCCGTCCGACTCCCACTGGACCATGATATTTCGAGGGTGCAGGTCGCCGTGGGTCATGACTATGCGGTGACATTCCCCCAACGAGGAACGAATCATCTTGATCCATGGGGTGACAGTCCTGCCGGTTTGGTGACACAGAAAATCATTAAATTCGGCCTCTGTGTGGATTGGCGTCTTGCTTACGCGCTGCGACCTCCTCGTGTCCTTGCAGATCCCCGATGTAAAACTGCCTATCCTTGGCGTGCATCCGTCATCTTGGTGCAAATTAAAAGGTTTCGCACGTAGTGCGCGGAACATATCGTTCAGCTGCTCCTGAATCGATAGCTTGTGCTTGACTGTGAGCTCTGGCCAGATTGTGTCGAGAGCCACACCATCCGCCCGGGACATAAATATGTAGGACCTTTGACCAGAGTTCAAAGCTCCAAGAAATGATGGCGTCGGGATTTCTGCGACGTGGGTGTTGATATACTGCAAATTGCTAACGCCATCTGGGTCGAGAGAAGTGCCAATCTTGACGACTTTCGACGCATCCAAGCCCAGCACAAAGGTACCATGTAGGCTCCAGAGTAATTGGCTATTCTCTATGGCCTGGTTTAAACCCACGACAATGTCGGAGTTGGCTTTGTGAGACGCTAGTCCAGAACTACGCCCATTCAATCCCGCAAGCATTAGGACTTTCTCGTGAAGAGGGTGGGTGATCTCAATGGGACTTTTGAGTAAAAGTTCGTGCGCATCTCCCTTAGAAGCGTGACTGTTGTCGCGACTACTGGTGGACTCTTTTTCAGTAGGTTTACAGCGCTGGTGCGCTGCCTGGGCAAGGTTGACTCGAAGTTGCGGATACACATTGGCCTGCTGCTTTAATAGCTGTGATAGATCGGTAGATGGATCTCTTTTAAGTTTGGCAGAAAGCTGATTCATTGTAATGGTGTTGGCCAGTTCGTGGGCCTTCTCAGTCTCACCCCTCTCTGGAAGAGCAACCTGATCATCTTCTTGTGGTGATTCATTCATGTCGATCTCGTTGCTCTCTACTCTGGTAGGTACCTCAGCTCGCTATAAATTGAAAATGGACAGTACTGTGCAGAGGTTACAGGGGGCTTTTATTTCCTTGGAGAGCGAACACTTGCTGAAAGTTTGCCCGAGGTATTTCCGTCTACAGATACTCGGAGATCTCATGATATATCACTCGACACATCAGCTCAAAAAATGAACATGATGACTTAAGAAATAGGGTATGATCAATGCATCCCTAAGCTAAGCCTTGGATCTTATTGATTACAGGGCCCTTTCCTAGGACCCTCGTGTTACTATAGAACAGCAGACTCTCATGAGAGGATTCCTGAATCTAATACACTGGGAGTGATGACGTGAGGCTGTAAGGGTAGTAATACTGCAATAAAGCCCTTCCTCCTAGCATTAAAGATTATGGAGCGATTTGGCTAGTCACGATGTGTGGGGACGAGCCTATACGATCTTGACTTTCCCTGTGGCGTTGGTCCAGAACACGGACAGCCCCTTCACATGGGGGCGGAATGCGTCTTACAAATTACCTTCAACCAACCGTATACGACGAGCTTTTATTCTGCCTCGGAGCCTACCGTTACTCCCTGTAGAGTTGGATCATCTGGTCAATGATGCGTACACCACCTTGATCAGGACATCATGTTGTCCTTGTCTTCCATCATATCATCATAGCTTTCAACATAAATAGGAGTCTATGTCCTTACCAGGGTTTCATTGTTCTTCTCCTGAACACATCGCTTTAAAGTGGTAGTTGTTACAAATAACGACTCGCAACTCCCCAGCATTCAATTCCCAAGATGTCCGCTACCGTGTATATCTCAATATACAAGCCCTCTGACGAGCGAGACCCAAATCACTGGGCTATTTACATACAGAACGGCCAAGAGGGTGTCATCCTGCAAGTCGCCGACGACAAGGGAGGGATTGGCTATTACGTCGATAAACCCATCTACAACAAGCAACCTCAGCGGTCCCAGAGACACGAAACATCAATCCCAGTCGGCACTATTAAATCCGAGAACTATGAAGCTGCTGTGGCTGCCATTCAGGCCACCCCAGTGGACAACGAGAGCACTACCTGGAACTGCCAGGCATGGGCAATGGAGGCCCTCGATGCTCTAGAGGAAGCGGAGCTATTTGTCTGGGACCAGAAGGGGAAAGCCCAAGCTAAAGCAAGGAGGCAAGAGTGGCAGTAGACCACGAGAAGGTAGAAGTCCGGCTTGGAGGCGCTTGGCCTATGGAACGAGATGGCACTAGGGCTGGATTAATCTCGATACTTGAATATTCAACTGAGCTCTTACATCGCTTACAAGTTCATGATTACCTTAGATTCATAGTGGCTAGCACCTGGTAATCATTCGAGGTAGACGTCGAGAATATCTTGGTTAGGATAAAACCCACAAAGGGGATAAGGAGAGCGAGAGAAGGAGTAACGACGCAGAGGCTTACGTACCTGGTTTTCCCGATCATGTCTGACCTATGCATTATTCTGAAGTCAGAATTGCAACGCCACCGCTTGATTAGGTAGAGAGAGGCCTTGTTCTAGTGATACGATCAGGGTCGGCGCCCACTTCGAGCTATTCGAGCTACACATAGAGCAGGGGCCCAATCTAGAAGAGTGTAGTCAGAATATTGGAGTCGTCCAAGGGGCGCATACATATCGTTGGCTTGGCTCACTTTCACCGTGGACGGGCGCGATACTCATACCGGCACGACACCTTCTCGATTGCGTCATGATCCTATGTTAGCTGCTGCTCAAATGATACCATCCTCTAACGCAATTGACAAAAGTCTTGTGGGGCTCTGGTGTTCAGTTATCATTAAGACACACCCGACTTCCTTAACGAATACCTTGGGTCACTTTTACACCAGATATTCGACATCCGGAGGATGCTGCTGTGGCTGAAGTAGAGGGGTTGTGCATTGCATCGTTTGAGGAGATCGTCAAGACGGGAAAGGGGTTGAAGTTAGGTGGACTGTCGATACAGACTCTCCAGCTGTCAGTTCTCTAACGAATGCGTGTATGTGATTGAGAAAGCCGCGAAAGACTTAGTCGGCCCCAAGAGCTGGCTTGTTCATATGACGAGTGACGCCGGCCACGAGAGCGTATACACAAGAAGGAAGTGCCCAATTGCCATGATTTTACCCCCTTGCGAGGATGGTATCAGTCACTATCTGGAATAATGTGAGAAGGATACTTTACGTACCCCTAGATAGGTACCTACCTACCGTTAGTCTGATGAGAGGACCCGTGAGGATTTAAATTGGGCTGTAAATTGCGTCCAGATATTTATCATATTTACAAGTAGACGTCACCGTATGTACCTAATATATAGGTAGCTGGTACTGATGACACATGAACATTTCGTCTTGTATATAGAGCATACTCCGCGATACCTTTAACCTACTATTCTTTCTAACTTACATATAGACACCTATGCTAGAGACTTTATTTTTGTTCATGCCTTAGGCGAGGCGAGTACAGGTACACATATACCTTGACCGAAAGTTAGAGGTATTATTGAGAAGCTGTGCCATTGAAGATCGCTCCTTGTCTAATCGTTAGGAAGAACTCAAACCGCTTAGCGAATATACACGTCCTCGCCAGACCTAGGTCGGCCCTCCGTACTCTAGGATCCGTCTAACACAACGCCGATCTCCCTTATAGCATGTAAGTCTCGGGCCGATAACTCGTCTCGCTCTTTTTCCACCTCTTGCATCCTAGGGAGCCAGTATTTCTCTACAAATTCGCTTAGTGGCAAATTCATTTCTTGCAGTTTCGCCTCAAACTCTTCCATCAGAGTATCCAACAGTCTAGCCAAGTGTCGATCTTCCTCTCGTATTTCTTCCACTTCTTCCGGATCCATAAGGCATAGCAGCCCATCTTCAAGAATATCTACCAAACCCCACCTCCATTTGTAGCTACAGCAAGTATGTTTCATACCAAGCATCTCGAAAGTCGTGACCCTTAGGAAGGCTAATGCTGCTCTGTGTCCATCACAACTAGATATTGCTTCTCCAACAAACCTTACCGATTTGGATATTTTCACAAATACATCACTGAAATATTCACTAACTCCAAGCCCATATTTTGAGGCTGATGTACATCCTTTGGTTGTGCAATAACAAAGACAAGGATCCTTATATTCGTCTCTGAGCAGCTTTGAGAATCGAGAGAGGAGCTGTGTTGGTATCTCTCTGAACGGCGGATTTGTACCTAGATCGTATGATATTTTATGTATAGCTGGGTAAACCGGCACCATTCCTTCCGCATTTGAGGTGGCGGTATGGTGCGCGACCACGGGAAGTGTGGCATGGAGGTCAGAGCCGCGATCCTCGAACCAGCAGAGTAGCTCGAGGTAGTCGGCGAAACTCATCGGAGAAAAGCATTCTAGGGTCATAAATGGCGTATAACCACCGACGTCCGTATCTATTTGGTGAAAGCCAACATCGAATAATTTCTGGGCAATGCCGACGTTGACCCCTCGCCAGTTGTAAACGGAGCCGGGCCTGAGGGTATCGTAAATGACAGGCACTGGAACTCGATGTTGCCTTAAAGCTTTGGCAACATCAAATGCCTTGTGATCGAGAAGATCATCATCCAACGCAAGCTTGTCAATCACTTCAGAAGGGAGTCTCCGCCAAGCCAGGTCTGATAGCGCCCTTCGCTGCAGAATGATGCTTTCAACTATTGTGCATATGATAGTTTCCCTTCGTGCCGTACTTTCTCCATATCCAAGGTGGTTGAATACATCAGTCTCAATACTCGCTCCAGCATTAAGTAGCAAGCGAACAGACATCGGCTCCCCCAGCATCACGGCATATTCAAAACTGGTATATCCGGATTGATCCGTGATATTAATTATGGAGTGAATCGCCTCGCCTGCAAAGTCGATGAGGATCGAGAGCCCCTTGGGCCACTTGGCAACCAAGTGGAGCGGTGTCTGGCCGTCCTGAGTGCGGTCATAGAGTAAAGAAGGATCACGACGTAGAAGGCGAATGACGTCAGATTCCGAGCGGTGTAATATGTGGTGGAGGAACTCAGTGCAAGCAAAATCTTGGATGTTATTAGCATCATATAATATGGCACAGGATATTCAACGCCTTACGCTCATATAAATCTGGAATGTCTAATAATAAGACAGGTTCAAGAGGCGTAGCGGTCTCAGGATCGATAGAGGCATCCATATCTATCAACTTATTGACTACCATGTAGGTACCCACCGTTATAGGGTAATTCCGCCGGAGGGTGCTTACCAATACTTGTAGAGGAGTACTAGACTGTTGTTAGTTGACGCTCTGAGCCCCTTTCTAATTTATCCACTAGTGATCTTACCCCTCGATGCCGATATCATTCATTGCCACCCCCATTTGTACCAAGGCATATATGAATTGTATGAGGAGAGTTGCGATGTTTTCGTTACAAAGTCTAAATCGTGCGATATTAAGAACATGCTAAAGCTCAGCCATCAGTTGTACATCTAAAATGTGACCTGCGGTTGATAGGTTGACCTACATGTAGCAAGCTTTCTCCTAATTCATCCACATCTGTCGGCCATCCCCTGCCAGTTGTAAACGTCTGTTGCAGATCGACCAGACAATTCTGCAAAGTCTCTTCTATTTCTTGTACTGTTGGACTCCATCTAGAAAAAACGTCTCCTACTCGCCGTATCGCTTGAAACGCGGGGGCGTCATCGTCTACAGTAGCTCGAAGTGTAAGGTTAGGGTATATTCTGCAATCGCGAACCCAAGCCAGTGGAGAGTATTCGATATTCCACGTCGCGATGATTTGGTGCCTGAAAACCCCAAGCTTCAAAGTGAAGTTTCGCTTCTTTCGGTTACTAACCGAACACGGACAGTCTTGCCGGTGCTGCATGGTAGAGTGCCTGTACCGCGTCCTCGGGCAATTGCAGAAGATGCTTTTTGTAGGCACTCCCGAAGACGGCGTTCTCACAACACTTCCATACTTGTAAGAGTCATCCATGCTAGGTAGACCCAATACCATCCTATTCTCGGTTGCAGGATTCGTCGTCTGTGTCACATTCTGGTTTTGTAGCATTTGGACGACCTGATCTAAGCGATGCATAATAGTCGAGGTCTGCTGTCCTTGTCTCTCTCCAAGGTTGTCCGACAAGCCGCGTAGACTCACGGCCACAGTGGTAGCCAGATTAGTCTCGGCCTTTTGCAGTCCCTGTTCAAAGGACACCTCCAGCCGGTCAATGCCGTGACGTATTGTGCTGTTAACTGCATGCTCGGTGCTGTGGATGGACGACTGGAGCTGTCTTCCTGCTGCCTCAATAGCTGTAGCAACTCGGGTGGATTCGGAGGTCATTTGGGTCCTCATGTCTCGAGTAAGGTCACTTTATAGTTCATGTTAGCGAAGAAGGCTAGGCGCAAAATCAGTACACACAGATTAGCCAACTGCAAATACCCGAGCACTCTTGCATTGAACTCCTGAAGTCGAGATCGCACATCTTCAAACTTTCTTTTGTCAAAAGGGTACTTCAAATTCTGTAGTAGCTTCCAGTCATGTCCTTTGGAGGTGTGGCCGCGCTTTGAGCCAGCGTACTTGTCATTCAGACGCTTGAAATCCTGCAGGCAGGCGTCGCAGGCATCTCGGCATCCTTGGAATGAAGTGTTGATATCTCCATCGGGGCTTTGTAGCTGCGTAGTCCGATTCTCGATCAGAGTAAGAATTGATTGGAGGTCTCGAGCATGTTGTGCCAACTGGGAGAGATCGTCATCTTGAGATCGATAGTCCCTACAATATTGGATAAGTCCATTTGAGACTGTCAAGCCAAGTGAAATGAGACCGGCGGCACCAGTAGCGGCAGAGAAGGGATCCATTGGTGTGATTATGTTCTTATCGATGCTGGTGGAGGATTGAGAAAGGAAGAAAATGCCTCCAGCACAATCTGGCTGCGGGAGCCTTATTTTATTGCTAAGCTCTAAGCCACCCGCAGCATGAGAAGTGAAGCTCCCATATGATTTGTAGGCATACTCTAGGGCAGATTGTTCTCTATGCGGCCTACCAGAGCTCCCGGAATATATGCTGTGTAATGTTAGGCTCGGTCAAGGCGAAATGTGTCTTCCCAGAGGATTGACCACTCGATGATGGTATGCCGCAGACCCACTGAGGCGTATGGCAATCTATGAGATTGGATAGAATTCTCAAGGCGACACCAGTCCTATTTCTTGATGAAGCTGCGAGGACAAACCGTACAGTGAAAAAGTGCGAACCTTTCCCGACGTTGACGGCGGCACCCGTCCATTTTGCTGACCAAGCTCCATAAACCACAAAAATTAAAATAAAAAATAAATGAAAAGGAGCAGAAAATAGAGATAAGTCATCCGCGGAGTATGCGTTACATGAGGAAGCCGATTCGGACGACGGATACGGCCTACGGCGAATGGGGGTAAACGCCCAACCTCCACCACTACATCCATGTAAGAGGCGTCAAATTTGGTGAGGGCTGTCGAGTCCTTCTAGAGGTATACGGAGGGCTGATTCAATGGCAGGCTAGGGTCATATTGGACATATGAGGGGTAGATATTGGGGAGCCTTGGGGGCCGGCGATCGATGCGGCCGCCTAGCATTTGAAAACCAATTCGAGACCTGCGTCCTGCTCAGCCCAGACTGCTGGGAGAGGGAGATCTTCTTTGACGAGTTGAGATGCAAGAAAACCCGATTTCTTAGCAGGCGTCTTTTCCTAACAAAGCGGGAACGGGGTCTCTTACTAGCAGCTGGTGAGAGAGGAACTACCTACGTAGGGGTGGATGCTCCGTCGTAATGGCTTCCTCCGGAACCTGGGGATAGTTTTCCAATTCGGAGTCGGCCGTCTGTCGCTTTGCTTGTTCTGCTGAGCTGCATTGCCGGAAGAGGGCTACGCAGCTGGAATAAGATGTGACTGGATTTGGATTGACTGATGTACCAGTCTGAAGCACTGCATGTGCAGAGGCAGACGCTTACAGGTCCAGGTGGTGTCAGATAAGAGATAAGATAACGATAAGGAAAGGAGTCTGGTCATATGACTTGTTGGTTACACTGGCTATCACGTGATATCCCACAGGAGGAGTGTTGTCATAGAACAATTTTATCGTTTGTTTGAGAGATAGAAGAGACAACAAGACTCAATCAACTCATACTTGAATCAATGATCAATTGCCATACTTGTGTGATAGGTGGCCGCCCCGCTCCCATTGCTCCAAAGTAATCATTAAGTACAGATTCCTCAATTCTATCATGGGGACTGTATCCCGTAATATCGAAATCAACGAAATAATAAAAATCGCGCGCTAATGCGTCCATTTTAGGACCTTGTAATTGTAAACACTTGGAAGAAATTTGACTGAGGGTGGGAGAAAGCGACAATGGCGTCTGCCGATGACCCAAGACCAGCGTACACCAATTATGGCCGAACTGTGCGCAAATGGTGTCGTGGGTATCTTGAGTCGAAGACAAGCGCAATCCCCTTATAATGAACTGTTGATATGGATCAATTAAAATTCGAAAGCGAAGAGAATATATCACTTACTATCACAGGTGAATTCATTTACTTGCGATGAAGCTGCTCTGCTTTCCTACCATGAAGGACAGTCGACAGCCAGTTTGCTTCAACTTGAACGCCCGTTCCTGAGCCGCTCCCTCGACTACATCCACCAACCTGGCCGCCCGATTTCACCAACGACTACCTGGTTATCAACAGACTATGTTGATAAGATTAAATAAAGTCGCTAAAGAGATTTGCGTTCAACATGTGTTTGTGAAGGATGAAAGGAGCCAATTCGGATTGCCGTCACTCAAGATCCTTGGCGCATCGTTGGGTAGGTATTTTTTGGGCTCTTGCTCGGAAGTTGGTGTATTCAGATATTGCAACACTTAAACAGACTTTGGCCTCGCGGAAAATTACTCTATATACTGCAACTGATGGAAACCGCGGTGCGCGGTGGCTCGCATGGGGGCAATCTTGTTTCTTCCTGTCGAGATACATGTTCCCGCATGCGCTGACGCTACAACTATCAAGCTAATTCGAGCTGGGCGGGCAGCTGTCGTCGTGCCAGCAGGCAGTTATGATACTGCAATTGCGGAAGCTTAGGCTGCTGCACAGCTGAACGAGGATATTCTGGTCTAGGATTTTGCCTCATCGTGCCGTATGATTACCACCAGTCGATGGTGTGTTACATGCGGACTAAGGTTGAGGTCAAACTGTCTGAGTTGGTGGCAGGCCATGCCTCCAACTTGACGATGACGAAGGAGGTTGTGGACATCATTCATCAGGTTGCTGGAATTTGACAGGGGAGAACCTGAGCTGCGATAGCACGGAAACCATGTTGGTAGGATGCGTTTTCTCAATCCGAAACCATGCTGAGCCTACAGTCTTTGCAATTGACAGAAATCTACCTATATTCGGTCTCCATCACGAACATGCGCCAGCCGCGCTGGTCGCATTAATAGCTCGCGACTTCGAGGACCAGTGCGCTGCATATCCTAATTATCCTTCGTAGCCGGCCTAAAGCATTGCATAGGGAATACGATCGCTCAGAGAATTATCCCGAGTGTCTCATCATTAGCTCTACGTACCTCTTAGGTCTATTAAGTAGCCTTGCCGTTTTCAGAATATATCTACATCACTATGCCATATCTCTGGCCCCCTGTCTCATGCTTGTACTAAGTGAACGCATGTCTGGGACATGCAGGCTATTCCATGATCTGGTATACAGTTGCAAGAGTCACGATTTCTCTCTATGAAGCAGTAAATGGGTCGATCTGTATCTGCACAAAATTTGCCAAAGTACCCCTAATGCATGTTCCAATGCCTTGCTCTCCACCTTATGCATCTTCCTAGCTCTCTAGATACTCAAGCATGCTCCGAGAACCCTCCGAGTTATCTGAGTGACTTTGAGTCCTCTTTGTCACTACACTTGTCACACAGTTTATGTGCTTCACCTTCATCATCCTGTCGTAGTACATAATAGCCATTGTCTCGACGAAACGGATCTTCTCCGCAACGCTCGCAAAGGGACCTGAGACTAGGATACTTGATAAGAGAATTGCCTATGGTCCTGTCGATAACTTCGGATTTGAGCCACGGCAAATCCATGCATACGTTAGTGAACTTGTTGATACGCAATATCAAGTACAACGTAGCCTCAATAAAATCAACCCAAAGTTGTTGAAGCGGCTTCAGATGACTTGACTTGATTCCTTGGAGTATGCCGCGAAGCTCGTCGTCGGAGAAGGAGTCTTCAACTTTGTTTTCGTTCTCTCCGCCCTCGTGGAACCTTCTCTGAATTTCGATCGCTCTCTTCTTTAGACGGGTTTCCAACTGGGCGATGCAATACTTTGACAAGTCATGGATAGCCAATATCTCCGCAATACTGAATAGTTCCGTATATGCGTCGTGAGCCGTGTGATCATCGAAAACTGGATCATCCAGCTTCCCTGCGTATATCCAGGTGAGTGACTGTTCGACTACTTCAAAGCCCCCAGTGTGTATGTTGTAGGCATCATTTTCCGCATGCTTCGATTGATATTAGTCCAAATTAGTTCATACGTGCCAAAGAAATGTTATAGAACATAGATAAATAAACACCTGAGTCATTCCCGCCGGATTCATTCGAAAGAAGCTACTCTTTTCGCCGAGGACTGCTTTATGTAACTTCCAACTGCGAGTCTCCTTGTGGTCTGGATCTATGCAAGTTATGGTTACATCGGGTGGTTCTCCATATTCGAGAAGACTAGTATTAAATTAGCATGAGAGCACGTAGGGAACAAGATCGGATATGCATATGGTACTCACCACTTTCCCAGCAGGGACTCTGGGCTAGGGGAGCCCATGATGGGTCGTAGAATTTCAGGTTCTGATTTAGACGATATGTCTTGGATGGGTTTCAGGGAATGTATCCAGCTTTTAAGGACCCTGTGTCTTGATTGCCCTATACGGAAGTGCGGTGTTGATTGATCTATGGCTAATCATCTTGTCACTTATCCCCCTCAAGAATAACCTTGAAATCTAGAAGCTTGCTTTGTATGTCTTTTGATGTTAGTAGCAATCTGGCCTCACGCTCATTTCATGCTTTCCGTCTCCAGCTTAGTTTACGGCAAACCTCTGTGGAGAACCCGTTGTTCAACCAACATATCCAATAAGTTGGCGGTTAGTCCACAACCCAACTTGACACGGATTATCCCGTTTGTCAAGTTATTGTTTCCTGGTTTTTACTGGTTCTATGTCAGCAACCGGCAATTATTGTTGGTGGTGTATGTTATGGTAAGCTTGTCTTTCCGTGGTTTTTCTTACAAGTTTAAGCTGTTGGCGATAGCCCAGTAAGCTGGAGGTCTTCGGCTATCTTCTCATCGTCGCCCCATTCTTACCCTGATTCGGAGCTGAGCCCATCTCCATTATCACCATCAGTGGTCTCAATTATAAATTACCAGCTTTGACTCCCTCGCATCTAACCTACTGCGAGAATAAACGTCGAAGAGAAGCAAGTATTACGTACCTAGATGCTGGTTTAATTTGAGACTCCTATCACTGTTGAACTTTCTTAAATAGGGCCCTTGCATTGCTGTGATTGGTGGATAGTAGCGAAGCTTGATTTCTCGGCCAATAGGAGGACTGAAAATGCTACTAGGCATGCACATGCACAACCCGATTCGCTATAAAACTCATAATTCAGGTCTTCGTCGAAGATAGTGAAACTTGACGAGTGTATATAAATGCAAATATTGGAGTAGATTTAGTAATCCCAATCACTTGTAGTATATATTTGATATGCTAATGGCTTTCGTTGATGTCAGATGACGGACCCGTCAGAGGCGACCTGTCAGAGTTTGACCAGAGAGGGCCTGGAGTCTAAGACAGCAGAGACAAAGGATGTCTTCTCTATATATACCACGAGCTAGTTAGATAGGCTTAGAGTCCCTTGCGGAACGACATGATTCATATCCCTACCTAGGTACCTAAGGTTGGCATCGTGACAGTTGAAATCTTCCAGGCCATTGTCTTTCTGGTTGGGCGGGAGATCTTTTAAAGTCTTGATATGACCTAAATCGCCTTTATGGAAGCTCTACCCGTGAGCTGGCTCTGCTCCACTTGAATCATTCTCTGTAGTCAAAGTCCGGAGCCACAGTTGGCGGTATATATAACGTATTCGGAGCCGGAAGCTGGTCACTCGGCCAAGCCGATTCCGTCTTCTTCGGAGCGATAACGCCGTTGTAAATCTCCCAGCTGTCCAGAGCATAGAAGGCAATCCTCTTTTCGTCTATATCAGTGATGCAGAACATCGCCGAACCGTCTATTCCCCAGGTCAAACTAATTGTGAAAAGCGGTTCCTCGTGGCATGTTTCTTCCAGGATAAAAACAGTGGGATCAAGTTGCCCGGGTCTCTCCAAGTGACAATGGAATTCCTCTCCCGAATTTTGCTTGCGTACAAAGAAGTCGTATTTGCAAGAGGCGCCGCACGAAATACTGCTATTGAAAAGCGTCCAGGCATCCACAGGGTCAGCTTCTTGACTGAGCGCGGCGAAGACGAGTGCAAGGAAGGCAATAATCACTCTCAGTGTAGCCATGTTGCAAAGCATGATATCCGACGAAGTAACGTGGTGATTGACCTTTCCCTCCCAGCTTCACATGGGTACCTAATGTAAGGGCCGTTGAGCCTTTATATTTATACCCCTTCAAAGCGCTTGTGACACCTTTACAAAAGTAAACAAAAATCAATACTCTCTTTAGGACCGGAAGAGTTTAGTAGAGAAAGCTTGTCGCCTCAAGGTATAGTAATGTGTTGTTTACTCACCTACAAGGGTAATGTCACGTACCCCTATTTAGTTTGTGGACCCTGAGTTTCTAAGTAGTATATAAATCGAAAGCTTCTTTTCAGGTATTTTCTCAAAGATATATCAAGCTATACTCAGTAGCCACCCATGAGGCCATGGCGGGTAGTGAGCCGCGTTTATGGGAACCTTATGAGATTGAAACTCCATCGCCTTGCCCACTAAAGCATCAACGAGATCGAAGGTGCAAACAGCATCTCGCGCATGACCAGACAGAGGGAGACTATCGAAATGAGTTACTGAATGTATTTTCCGACATCATCCCTGGAGTAGAGATTTAATGTTTTGAATTTTATCAGAATACGGATCGCGTTGTGGTGGTGAAGACGTTGCTGAAGAGTGAAAGTGATGACTCATCAAAGCTCGCAATTCTAGCTAATGTTATCAGCCACGTAGCTGCTACATTGCCAAGCTTTCTCAAGTTGTCAAGCCACAGATGTGGAGAGGGCAAAGAACACTTGTGTGGCCCGAGCTTGCATCAAGCTTTATTTTTCTCGCTTTAATTTGACACGAAGCAAAATCCTTTCTTCCTTCACATTCCATTTCTGTCTTCCTTCCATTGACGGAACGGTACTCCCCAATTGGCCAACCAACATGCAAACAGCAGCGCTGCCTGCGTCCCTGCGTGTCGTGCCATCGCCCTCGTCATTGCCACCTTGAGGCTCACGTAGCTAGCACAAAGCAAACGTGTTCTCCTACTTCTACCCCGGGAAGTAGCAGGGTTTTCAACTACCAATCTGTATTCCTGATCGTAGTACAGTATTGCTACCTAGGATTATCTTGTAAATCCCCGCAATCATGGCCGACATAGTCAGCGTCTACATGAGCACGCCTCCCATCGCGAGGTAAGTCGCATACTTACCCTCCCCGCGACTAGCTTACGCGACAAGACAAAATATGACTTGCGCTAACGGCATCTTAACAGGACAGTTGCGACAGCGGTGTTCCTCTGCTCCGTTGGGGTCTATACCGGCATGTTGAGCGCCGCCCCCTTCGTCTTCCACTACTCGCTGCTCTTCAAGTGGCCACCCGCCCTTTATCGCCTAGTGACGAGCTTCCTATTGACGAGTCCCAACTTGGGCGTGCTGTTTGATACATACTTCGTCTTCACGTACCTCAGTCAGCTTGAGACGAGCAACTCTAAATTCCAGAGGAAGGAGGACTTGATATGGTATCTGATGTTTGTTACCACCATCATCGTGGTAGGTTATACCTCTCTTCCGACCGCCCATATTCCATGATCTCTCCCATATGTTCGCACACCTTCGGAATTACAATGCCCCAAAGCACCTCATATATCTGCCCGCATAGTGGATCTGCTCTACAGCTATGACGGTTCCTGGAAATGAGGAAGATCACCCCTGCACTGCTGCTGGCCCGTCATTCGCATACCTCAAAGGGCCAGTCAGGAGTGTGGGCACGGTGGGATGTCTAATTGGATGACTCGAGCGATGTCTTCGGACACGTTTGCTCGGGTGGTTTGTAGCGCCCTACATACCTAGACCTTGGTTTCCTCTTCTGAACCGATTCCTCAACCTTTCCGTCCTGTGATACTGATGGGCTCGAGATCGGAACAACTAGCTAATCATGATATTAGCCCTTGAACGCCCTCTTCACCGAAGGCTATCTACTTCTGCAGGCGCTGCTCATCGCATTATGTTATACAGCCACGCAGGATCAGAGAGGAATGAATGCGCACTTCTACATCATCACTATTCCCGCGCAGCTCATGCCGTGGTGCCTTCTTCTTGTCCAACTTCTCTTCCCGGGCGGTTGGGTTAACATGAAGGTTGGGCTGACTGGAATTGTCGCCGCTCACCTCCATGACTTCCTCACTCGAATATACCCCGAGTTTGGAAATGGTAGGAACCTCATTCCCACACCGGGATTCATCTCGTGGTTCATGAGTACGCCCAGAGTTCAGAATACCGTCTACGGGCAGTCGATGCAACCTGCAAGGGACGGGGGAAGGAGTGGCCCTCTACCAGACTCCTGGAGGAGTAAGGGACCTGGACGACGCCTAGGTTAATTTTACAAGTAGATGAGTACCTAGTTCACGAGGTTCGATGAATGCAATGGTTCCTGCACAATTTCTGCTGTGATTATTTCACTTGCTATGCATATGATGTGGTAGCTCAATACCACTATAAGACGTCGAATAACCGTATCCATGCTATATCCCATCATAAACTTCTTTCCCAACTCCTGTAAGATGACTTCTAATTAATACGCCAACGCACCATATTCTTATCATAGAAGATCTCTTGACCCGTCGTTAACCGTACATGTCGCTGTTAGCTGAATGAATAGATCCTATATCCGTAAATTCCGTCACCCTCCGCCGCCGGTCTACGGCGTGCTGCTTAGTGAAATGCGATTGTTGATGGTACTGCTCCGGCGGCGTCGCCATCCTCACGCCGTACCCGGCGGACGATTCTTGCTCCCACCGAGGGCCGTCACGCTCTTTCCTCGCCATGGGGCCCGATATCTCGAGCCCGATGGACAGGACTTCGTCGCGGTCGTCGTCGGTGCTGCGAGGCGGGGTTACGTCCTCCGCGGGACGATCGACTGTTATTCGGGGCGGGACGTATTTCGTCGGTTTGCGGTTCTTGGTTGGGAGCGAGAGTCTGGGCGCTCGTTGCGCGGGCGGAGGGGGTGGTGGAGGTGGAGGAGGGGCAGAGCCGGCGAGGAAAGGATGGGGCGCTGGTCCGTGGGCGGGAGGTGGAGCCCGGGGTAATAGCGTTGCGGCTGGAGGAGCAGTGGGTTGGAATAGTTGGGGTTGTAGATATGTTTGAGGCTGTGGCGGTGCTTGGAATTGAGGTGGTGGTGGAGGAAGAGTATTCCTAGTAGTAGTCATCGCGTTGGTTGTCGGGGCCGCTATTGTTGGATTTATCGGAGGCGCCGCTGCGGCGTTGAGATAAGCATTGATGGCGAACGTGTCTGGCCTATTCGATTTTATTGGTGGCGGTGGGCTAGGCGTATCATTTCGAGGAACAGTTCGACTCGCGACCTGTGGGATATATGCTGGGTGAGTGGGTAAAGCTGGTTGACCCGGATTGTATGGATAATTCGGCATTTGGTTAGCCTCGACGACCTTCTCCATTCGGTCGTAATATTGGGCGTTGTTGGTATAAGGCTGCTGGGCCTGTAGTTCCCAGTCGGTAGGTAACGAGCTGTGCCCATTTCCGGGGAAGTGTGGATACCCGCCGACAAGAGGCGGCGTGATAGATTTGCGTCCGTCCTGTGAGCCGAGAGAGTTGCCATAGAGGTACTTCTGCTTCCGGTGGTAGACCCAAAATAACCCGGCGCTTCCGAGAAATAGTAGTACAGCTCCAACGGCAATACCAACGATTGCTCCGGGGGTCATGCTCGTGTTGGACGTGTCGTTGGAGGTGGTAGTCTGGTTTTGAGGAGTGGCCGTAATGTTCACTTGAAACTGCGTGAACAATGAGCCACTAAGACCGAGGAGGTTACCAGGCTGAGGTTTCTGTTGACATCCCGCTTGTAATGCAGTGAGAACTGTTAAGATTCGATTAGAATCATCTCTACTAGATGAAGGATTAAGTACCATACAGTTTGACATGTAAAACTGATTAGAGCTAGACCGAAAACACTGAATGCAATCTTGGAGTTGTGAGCCGGAAAATGCACCACTGTCCGCAGTGCAGTAGTCGAGCTGAGTCCCATTGCCGGGATCCAAAATGCCGGTCTCTAAAGCGTGCTTGAGAGGTCGACAAGCATAATCAATATCACAAGGGGACGATACAACTTTGGTGACATTCGGAAAACCGTAAAGGCAAACGTCGACAGAGTATCGTAAATTGTCTTCGGTATAAGTTAGCATATCGGCCCGCACGCCCTACGACAGTAACATTTTCGCCATACATAGATACCATGACACATCGCTTTCAACATTGCTCATTGCAGGGCTTTCCTGCAGACACTCGACGCAATTTTTAAACTTGATACCACTAGCGGTCGTAGAATACTCCTGATCATTGCATACGATATCCGACGGTTTCGTCGACGACGCATTCGCATCTTGGACGTCGCCTTCGGGGCCGTCCAGGCAGATAGCTGCACATGATGACCCTGGTGTAACCTGTAATGCTGCTGTCTTTTGTTGAAAGAATAAGAGACATAATAGTAATAGGACGGGGCTCGGGGTCATGTCGTATGAGGGAGGAGTCGATTAGGAGAAGTTTAAATGTCTTAATAGCTCGATCATGGCACTAGCTATTCACCAACCGCAGCCTCAACTATACAAGGAATGTATACCGCGGTACTGAAAGAATCGCGACTCTGATAAAAGACATGAACTGAGACCAGACATGAGGCTGGAGACGTACCCAGACTGGAGGATATCCAATATATGTATATAGGTCGAAAGCTGCATCTCGACGCTTACGAAAATCGCCATATGCAAGGCAGGCGGCTCCATAGCGCGGACGAAGCTAACCTACCTGAGATTTAGATGACCAACAACATAGAAGTGCATGTGTAGCCGGTGAGTTGTTTCCCATAATAGCTCGGAGTGCAGTTAGCTCTATTGAAGGGGAAACATTGAGCCAATCAGGTTCGCAGCCGGAAAATGCTCCAGATACCCTTCCAGCCATTCGAATCTACGAGTAGCCAATAGGGACCTCATGACAAGTCAAAGAAAGGCGCGAAGATGGGCTCGCGAGCCAGGGAGTTTCTCAGAAAGCTGGAAGCTCAAGTCCGGGGAGGTCGAAACGACTGGACAGGGGTGAACGGCCAGAGCGCGACCTGAGTGGTCTCGCAGACGCCGGCCAGAACAAGCGGCCGCCTGCCTACCGAGCTAGGAAACTTCCGGCCAATCATATCCAACACACAAGGAAGAAGCCGGTAGACTGGCGTCTGTCAAAAGCTTGAATTGAAAAGATTACATCCGCGAAAATTCATCGCTATGAAGGACCTTGAAGGACAATAAACGTGATATCCGCGAGCGCTGGCTTCAACTTGGAATTTAAGAGAAAATAAAAGTTCATGGGAAGAAATCGCTTGTCAGGGATCGACGTAGAGAAACATAAAAGCGTAAGAAAGTAGAGAGTCCATAGTAAAGACATACAGCCTGCAGTTCAGCTGCGTCTGCCAACTAGAGTCGTGAACAGGGGATATAATAGTGGCGCTTACCCAGTGGCCAAGAGAACTGTATGCAGCCGAGTCAAGTGCCCTGCAGCAATATTGACTGTGGCTTGCAGATAACACCTGCAAGCGTGCCCGAATGACTTATGTGCTCGTCTAGGACCAACAGACATTAAAACCGAGCAGCGACATAGAGAAAATTATGATATATGGAGAATCTTTTGAATAATATGTATGATGTAGGTACCTAGAGAACCTCACTGACCTTTTAGATTAGTAATTATGGGAAGCTCCCGCAGCTTCCGGTTCATTCAATCCAGTCACGTGACTCAATGACCCCGCAATCTAAGCGGCTAGGCCCGCCTTATTTCTTGAACCTTTTTTGGGCTTGGCTTCAAGGAAGTTGCATTTCAAGTGGAAAATCTTGCCTTCGAGGACTTGATTCTGACTAATCCTTCAGTATTCAAGGCTCTCATAATAACATGATTTATAATGAACGAACATTTGATACTACGGAAGATCTCGCTCCTATGTTCAAGCACGGACCCTGCATCCTTTGAAGTTTGAGGATGTCAATTGTTTGCGATGGCATCTCGGCCTGTACCACTAACATCCGGCCTACACAATTCTCCCTACATGTAGGAGCCGACTGAAAAGATACCATGGCCGAAGAGCTCAGAGCAATCCTAAATAAGCGCCCACTGGGGAGGTGATTCTCTAATGGAGGCTACGAATAGCCGATCATTCGGCCTCACGTTGCCCACGTATGTGCGAAAATTGAAGGCTCGAACTGATTATGCAGAGCTGCCAGCCTCAGCACCCAGTGTCTCGGCCTTATACCACGATATTAGGCGAAACAATAGAGTCGCTTGATTCTGCCTCGTGAATCATCCAGTTCAGACTTCGTTTATCATCGTTACAGGTTTGTTTCCCCGTACGGCTAGGGCTGACGTATGTCTGTTCACGATTGCAAGTATAACTCGGAGAGTACAATACGTGGAATCCCCTGCCTATTGGCCATTATGATAGGCATGCGGTGTCCCTCTCTCGTTCATAAGGCTTGTTTTGACTTACAGTATTCTCTTTCATACGCAATGCTGGTAAAATTGTTGGGCCGTCTACTCTTATTCCATCTTATTCGGTATTAGGCTACCAATCGCCTGGTACGGCTTCGATGGTGTTTCGAGGTACTACAAGCTGGTTTTAAGCGAGATAACGCCAGTAACCTCGTGCCACCTCACTTCCCCTACTAACGAATGGAGCATAGTATAATATACCAGGTGAGTACTCTCCTCGGAGGCGCTTCTGACAGACGGTATCGGGACGCCCATCCGATTCGTACGACCTCATACAATATGATATATTCTTCAATATGATTGACATATGTAAGGGGTCAACGCGATTCCCTTTCAATGAATTTCCAATATACCACAAGGTATCAAACTAGAACAAACAACAGATTAATGGTATATCAATTATTTACCATGCAAGAATCTAATCTCACATAGAGAGCCTACTGCCACGGGCCGACGGGTTTGCGCCATTGAAGTCTCACGAGATTTGTGTCCTGGCATTCTCTGCAGTCGGCCGCTTATGAACCAAACTTCTCGATGCGGTGTTGAAGCAAACAGCTAGCCTTACCTGGTTTCCCACTTCAAATTGATGTTTCCAAGACAGGGAACTTGAGATGTCTCTAAACGAAGTAGGTTGATGACGATCGAGAGTAACGGGAAGGGTAACGGATACGTGATTTCGCTGTTATACCGCCTGTCCCATGTTTCATAAGATTTTGTTGAGGTAGCGCATGTTTGCATCCGTAAACCTTCCGTCGTTTGCTTCGAAGCTTGACCCTTGATATACATGTATGGCCAACACTCTCGAGGATATGCTGCTACCACCAGCCATGCGTGGCGAAGATCAGAGACACAGATGACTACCTCCTATATAAACTGCTGTCTGCATCAAAGCAATTCCAGTCTGGACCAATGTAACAACATCAGACTTGGAACAGAATCACCCTTTTAGATATGCTCAAAATGAAATCGTCGTGCTTGCCATCACTTATCTCACTTGCGGGGCTCACCGCTATCTCCCTAGCAGCATCTAATCAACCTATAGGAGAATGGACGGTATCAAATGCGAGCCGTACCAAGTCGCAAGGTAATACTCTCTGCACCTGGCACTTTACCGTGGCCGAGTCTACTTCAGGGGGTCATACAAACAGCATTTTCAACTGCGATTTCAACGTCACAGCTCAACCAGGGGCCGACTGCGGCCTGACGTCCTTCCAGGACTACTGCAGCGGCAATGAGTCGTTCACCGTTAACGGTGGGCATAGTGAGCTGGGATTCGTCGTCGCCGTTCTCAAGAACAGGGTTCAGAAGTCCCAGGCATTCTTCGGATTCTCGGATGATGCCCTCGATAGCGGGTCCGAGATCTCTCAGCAGACGAAGCCTATCTACACTCAAGCCACCGTCAGGCGGGATGGCATGGTGGTGCTGCGAGACGCAGACAGAACTAACGGGTCATCCGCTACCGAGTGGAAAGTCGAGGATCTCTTCCGAGGTAAGTAATCCGACCAAAGCATAGTATAGTATAAAGATTAACCAGGGTTATTTAGATGTCGACATCCAAGACAACCTCCTCACTGTGGGCTTTAGGATCCTAGACGGTACCCCGAGCGGCGCTCGTTGCGTGATTCGTCTGACACCTCCTAAAGGCGCAGATCTGCCAACATGGGAGTGGTATAACCGGGAGTGCGATGGTAGTGGCTACTTCGCGTCGTGGGGTTATCTGGCTACCGGCGATGCTGGTATCATGACTATCGTCAAGTAAGTTCTGCTCTGCTTCGACTCGCCATAACAGAAAGATGGTGATAGGCTAATGAGTTCTTATGAAGTTCCACTCGAAATGGTCAGGCATTCTTCGGCTTTTCCAATATTAACTCGGATTCGTACCTGGGAGATGCGGGACCTAATCCGGTTTCTTCTTGTTCTTGCGGTTGAGCAGTTTTTAGAAGAGGCACAGTGGAAGAGTTGAGAGGCTGGTGAAGAGGTCTAGTTCTATGTGTAGCTTTGATGGTAGAGGGGCAGTGCTTGTTGAATCATATGTTGTCGGGTATTCCTACAAGATGAACCAGGTGATTCCAGTGTACCCAAGTCATGCATACCTAGGCGCGCGGCTGGCCTCGAAAGTGGTTCGTCTTGAAAAACCCGGCGAACCAACATCGTTACATTTCGCAATCTATCCAAGTTGCGCAACAAAGACGAGATACCGAAAGAGCACTCCCAGCCGGAGAGGCGCTGCTCGGCCCTCTTCAGCACACCTACGGAACTATTCGACTACACTAGATCTCAGGGGGACTATGATGCACTGGATTCAGCGACTTATCTGGCAAGATGATAGATGGCGTTCAACTTAAGCTCGGCCACAATAGGCATTGTATCTTTCCATCGAGGGGGCTGGATTAAGAGCCGATACAACTATTTTGACTTAAATGCAGCCATCCAGGACCTGTGTGAAAGTCGGAAAAGGGCGCCTACACTATCCTCACCGAAACGAGCAAAATACCGACGACTATCTCGGGGCAAGGCTCGGAAGTTGCGGTCTAGCGATATGACGTGTCTCAAAAGAGTGTTGAAAACCCGTCGCACAAAATATATATGAGAGAGGCAGGATGTTTTTTTTTTATATCCCTCGGACGAACGGCAGCTGCAGCGATAAGGCACTGTCTTACCAATTCTCCTAGGGATGTTGATGCAGCCCTGATTCTGGCCCCAACGTCTAGAAAGAGGGATACCGACGACATTCGACAGTTTCTTGGTGAGTGCTAAGAATATCGTGACTAGTGGAAGAGAATAATCGTTGGGAATGATTGATGGAACTCGAGCGGTTGGTGATAAGTAATGGTCTAGAATGTTAGTGGATGGCGCTTACCTCATGTTGGAGAAAGCTCCGCTGCAGAAAATGTCCGCACTTTAGTGACTGTTGTGTAACTCGACTTGAGGTCGTGGAGGGGTCACAATAGGGGTTCCATCTATGTACATATACTTGGGTATACGGGGATTGTACCTATACACACCCTTATGTAGGCGAAGCATTTGGTCGTTCGATTATCGACCAAGTTGCTTCTCATACCCTTCGACATATTAAACGCTGATGATGCCAACTGGGAACGACAACAACTTGCGAGGCTTCTAGAACATATTACGAAATAGATATTGCTAGAGTTAGGCGCGGGACATGCTTGTGATCTACCATGAATGTAACCTGGCGACGAAGAGAATACTTCCAACAACTCGGCAGTGGAGATCTCACCTTGCAGGCCAAATGGATTTCCAGAGTGCCATTGCCAATTTAATAGGTCCGCGTTGGCCAACCTAATTCTGGGGGAGTCGAACGATAGACCTATGCGGGACCAGAGCCTGATTCTCAGAGTCAGGACAAGTATACATTGTAAATGCATCCTCCACTAGATGTGAGGATTCACGATGCTGCTATGCATAGACGTTGAAGAATATAGGTGCAATTAAGGAGGGGACTAGCCCGAATACTCCTCATAAGCGTGGGCTTTCTACATATACGTGTGGGTCTGCTGGTGATTTGCCGATAGCCCCTGCTGGTCGTTGAGAAGAGCGCTAAATAGGTTCTTGTAAGTGGCTGTGACAAGGATTGCCCCCTTGTTGTGATCTTTTTGAGGTGATCTGACGTTGTGTAGAGGGGAGCTGAGGGGATGGCGCAGGGAAGGACCCGAAGTACCTGGAATGACCCCACTAGTCTAGGTACGTACCTTCGCTGGTTCTGGACAAGCCCACCTTGGCTATCATCTATCCCGCCCTCGCATATATCACTGCCGTTGTGGTGTCAACTCCACTATCGCAAGCCATAGACGAATTTGCGTATTCCCAAGTAGTGGCTTAATGGCCATCGAGTAATAGTTAGAGTAGGTGGCGCCGTCGTCTCTAGACCGCAGCGGAAGTTCGTTAAGCAACGCCTACGTCGTCATCTCGAAAACGTCGCGCCGACAGACACAGGGTTCTTGAGATCTCTTTATGCGACAGCTAGTTGAGCAGAAAGACAGGTTTCGTCGCGAAAATGAAGATTGCTTGCTTGCAATTTGCGCCTCAGGTATTTCTGACTGAGGAGAAGGAAGAGACGACAATGCTAATACATACTAAGGTCGGCGACGTCGACAACAATCTAAACCGAGCCGATGCCATCCTAAATAAAGCCAATCCGCAGGACTTGGACCTCCTCGTCCTGCCCGAGTTAGCGGTAACGGGGTATAACTTTCGGTCTCTGCGTGATATATCTCCGTTCCTCGAGCCGACAGGGGCAGGGATCTCTTCAGTATGGGCTAGAACAACTGCTCTCAAATACAATTGCACAACTATAGTTGGTTACCCGGAAAAGATGGACGTTTCTAGACGATGGCCCACGTCACCCGAATACTACAACTCAGCGTTGATTGTGAATCAAGACGGAGACACGATTGGTCATTATCGAAAGACACATCTGTACTATACCGATGAGACTTGGGCTCTCGAGGGACCTGGCTTCTTCAAGGGTCATCTTCCCGGCATAACTGGAAATGTAGCGATGGGCATCTGTAAGTCTCTCCTGACATATGACAACGGTACAGGTCGGGTCATGCTAACTTGCCGCCTTAGGTATGGATATCAAGTAAGCGATGCGACTCAAGAGACGATCTATTCCGCTGACTCTGCTGTTAGCCCTTACAAGTTCGAAGCACCATGGCATGCTTTCGAGTTTGCATTCCACGTACTAGAATCGAACGCGAACGTGGTCATCCTTAGCATGGCTTGGCTTACCACCGAAGACTTCGGAGTTTACTCGAGTAAAAGCTCGGAGCCAGATCTAGACACGTTAACCTACTGGCTTACCAGACTAGAGCCGCTCATCCGCGCGGAGACTGAGGAAGAGATCATCGTAATCTTCGCAAACCGAACCGGAGTCGAAGATAATGCTGTGTATGCAGGCACGAGCGCAGTCATTGGAATCCAGGGTGGTGAGGTCAATGTTTATGGGGTTCTATCCCGTGGGGCGAAGGAACTCCTGGTAGTCGATACGGAGGCAGCCCCGTATGCCAAGTTGGTATACCGCCCAGAGGACGAAGAAAAATCGGTCGACGCATCAGGTGGCGAACCTAAGATATCAAGTGACGAAGCAAGCCACAGAGGATCATCAAATGGGTCGAATGCCTCACCGAATCCCTCTGAGAAGCCTGGCGTATCTGCTGACCCCAACTCCGAAGAAATTGGAGGTATTGTAGAATCCGGTCGACGTGGTATTCCACAGACGGGATATGATGGGTCTCCAGTCTCGTCTGGATACTCTTGGCGGCATTCACCTTCAAGCTTCGCTGCCTCAACCAAGACTTCGGAATCAGGCATTCATGGCACTTACGAGGAACGTCGCACAACCCCCAATCCTCGACAACGTCGCCCAGGTATTGACTGTAACGAGTCGGTGGAAGGCGCTGTTCCCCGAAGCGCCGAACTGGACATCAACACTGAATTCTCTGGACTAGTCAGTAGATTGAACGATTCTCCCACAACTGGTGAGGCTTCAATCAAACGTCCTTCCTCCACTAAAATCCGGAATGCAAGTCGTCATAGGCCCCGCAAATCACAATCTACCAACCCAGCAGAGCAACTAGCTCAGTCGATACCAATAGGCATTAGTAGACACGAAGAACTAGGTTTGAAAGTGGTAAATAAGGGTACTGCCCCTGACGTTGAACAGGCTCTCCTATCGCCGGATTTGGAAAAGCTAGGGGCGGAGCTCATGGTGTTTGAAGGAGATATATCCAAGGGACCAAAGCGCGACAGCCTCATTTGCCACGTAGATGAAGAAGACTACGCTGCCAAGCTACTTGCTAAGCGCAGAAACTCCGTGGGAAAGAAGCCGAGCAAACCAGATGTACATGCTGACCACTCCAGTCCTCGCAGTGCCAAGCCAAGGGAAAATCATGGAAGGTCTCACTCGAGGAATAAAAGTCTGACTGAATCGCCGATCTATCCGCTCGAGACAAGTGAAAGGACACCTCCTCGACCGGCAAGCCGTGGAAGGCAACGGAGCGGTAGTAAGACCACGCCGAACGGCTTGTCGAAGAAGACTTCATATAGTCGCATGGCGGCCAATGGTACCCCACCGCCAGGGCTCGGTGGGTTACGGGGGACGACTAGTGAGTCAAGCCGTCACAATAGACACAAGAGCGAAGGCATATTGGGCGTACCGTCACCTCCGCCACCCCGGCACCGACAGGATCCAGCACCTCCATTACCAAGCAAGCCGGTAAAGTACAAGACCGAAGTACCCCTTGTCAAATGCGAAACAGCTTTGCCGATCAGGACGACGAAGCATCGCAAAGGAGAACCCCGCTCAGCACTGACTAAGGGTGCCTTATCATCCCTTGAAGCCGCTGTTTTGAGTCCGAGTGCTTATATCTCTCCAACTGTAGAAGAGACAAAACCACCAGCGCCGAAGTTCGTCCCAGCACGGATTCCACGTACGCCCAAGGCCATGATACTGCCTCCTGATTATGATGGTGGCGTTAACCATCAAAGCATGCCCGTGCCACCAAGAAAACAGGAACAGGTAATAAGCATGAAGTGCCTTGATGAGAGTACTGAGGATCGGAGAGAGAGACCAAGGAGTGCAGTATGGTAGTCTTCCCCACACAACGCTTTCATGAAGCTGTCGTCTTGTTTGATCTAGCGAGGAGTTAAGGAAAAAGGGGGGATCGTATGTTGGTTATAAGCCGCGCTTGCATTTATATGTATGTTTATGTTTAAGTCCTTGCTTTCCAATGAAGAGAAGAGCGTTTCCATACATACCAGAGGGCTCTCCCTTGCTTCGTGTAAAAACTTGGGGAGATCGGAGATCGGAGATCAGTTACCAGCTTGGTGGACTCGCCGGTAGTATGCGGGAGGTATTTCAGCCTGCTTCAATTGCAATTCTGCTAGCTGCATGCTCTAACTTGCAAGGACAAAGGGGATAATCCCACGTAGGAGATTTTGTGCTAAGTAGAATAACATATGAGGAGAGATAAAGAGTACTAGCTGGGTATTATTCGAGATTATTTAGCGTAAGTGAAGGCCTCCCAGCCTGGTCAGGGCTGAGAGCACATATAAATGTAATGTAAGAGTCATCGTCAAAAGCCGGCTCCTTATCTCCCTGCCTGCAAGACTCGGCTTGCCGGCTTCCTCGATGCCTCGGAGCGGGATGCTTGGCTGAAAAGTCCCCGAGCTGACGCACCTGCCTGAAATCTGTTTCATTTCTCTTCCGCGGACCACTCATCGAAGTCAAATACACGCCTAGCAAATCGAATGCTACATGGTAATGCTTGTTTGAACCGATTCTCCCGTCCATCTGGTGGTAAGGATCGAGCTGCTCGTGATTGGTCCAATGACGTGAGAGAGATTTTATGCATGTTGGTGCGAAATCGTAAATTGAACGCCGACTTGGCTGATGGAATACCGAATCAGCAGACTTTGTTATCTAGTCCTGCCTACAACAGGCTGTCTACATGGCGCGTAAGATCAATGGGAGGTAGGCTTCACATGCAAGCGATTTCGTATTCACTGAGAAGTCCTATTGTGTCTACGGTATTCAGACGCTGGTGACGAGGACCCGAGTGATCGGTAAGCCGCCTCGGCCGTCCTGAACGTGCCGCCGTTGGCTTAACCGATCCTTTAGTCTTGGCGTATGTTTCATAAATTACCAACATAACACAATTGGACACTAACTGTTCTTTGGCTTCGATGTGGCTTCTCATCAACCGCCCAATACCAAATGTTTGCTAACGTGCAGCATCGTCTGAGCGCTTGGGGGTGGTAGGAGGGTTGATGTAGCAGAAGGTTGAGCTTTTAATTCTTCGTCATTGAATACCGACAGCTTGGGTCGCTTACCACACAGAAACTCTCCAAATTCTCCCGGCGGCTCGCTCGTGTGAGCCGTCACTGATGTGATACGCGTGACGAAACACATTTCAGGCCTCCCGATTAGGAGTGATATGTATTTGTGTGGCTTAAATCTGCCACAGGGGCTACCGAATTGGAAGCCGTGGCAACATCACAGCGAACGTACTGTATGGAAGTCCATACGGCTAATTTCTTGGTCGATCGTCACTTCACGTTGCATGCATGGGGGCCGCCTCCAAAGGCCCCCGAAGAGGCCCCCAAAATGGGCCTTGCGTAGTAAGTTCCTATAGAGTTCGCAGCAAGGTGACTCCGCATACGAATGCGTGCTCTATGTGTGACGAGAAGATGGTTATGTAACAATAGTCGGTACATAGTGTCCTGATCGGGAGCTAAAGGGTCAATAACTTGGGGCTGCTTGGGGGATGTTTTTCGTGCGAGGCACCTTCTGCTGACTATTGGGTGAAATTGTTAGTGGTTTTCGGTGGGGTCACTTTAAGCATCTCCAATGAACGGCCGTATCCGAAGCTAAACCAGGCTGAATCTCCACTTGACAAAGTGACACAAGCTATGGCGGACAGATCGTACAACTGTGCTAAAATCAAAAAATGTAATCCGCTAAACTTAATGCGGTAGTAATAACACTGCCACACGACTAGCGTTATTTTTAGCGCTGATAGGCCTGTACTTAAAAGCTTCGTACGGATATTTAAATATCATAGCTAGGAGGCGCTAGCAGGCGCTAATTTTCAGATTTTATCCTTTTCCATTTAAAAATTAATAACTTAACAAATAGTTACCCGATTAAGAAATAATTAACATTATTATAAAGCTAACTTAATTCCGGTTTTAATGGTCCTGGATGCACGGTGATACGACTGCTTGTCGTAAAGATATTAAATATTGAAAGAAAAAGGTGATTTTTACTATAAGCTTTTACAGGGTAAGAAGGGTAAAACTTAATATTTTTCCAACTTTTTATATTTTAACCTTTTAATAATTAAAATAATAATAACTTTACGTATATACGTCGTATAAAGTTATAAAATATATCAATATAATTTTATTTAAATAAAGTTTTTAATAAGGTTAATTAAATATTCGTAATAAATTTATTAATTTAATTATTTAATTAAAAAGAAAAGATTTTTTAAGAAAAAAATTAAAATTAAAATTAAAAAAAATTAAACGAATTTAAAATAAAATAAAATAAATACAAATAAATACTTAAAAATAATAAAAAATTAACATAATTACTCCGGACGGGATTTTGCTTTTTTTACTTTTATTATTATTATTACTTTTTAATATTTATTTAATTATTAAAGATTAAATATTTAAAGAAATAAAAAAAATAATAATAATAAAGAAAGTAAAAAAAGCAAAATCCTGTTTAGAGTATTTATCTTAATTTTTTATTATTTTTAAATATTTATTTTATTACGTTTTTTTATTTTTTTTAAATTTAATTTTAAAGAAAACTTTTTTTTATATTTTTTATATTAAATAACTTAACGAATAAAGGTAATAAAAATATTTATTAAATATTATTATAACCGTTATAAAACTTTTATTATAACGATATATTTCTTTCTTTTATATACCGTATATACGTAAAGTTATAATTATTTAAAATATTAAATATAAAAAGTTGGAAAAAATACTAAGTTTTACCCTTCTTATCTTATAAAAGCTTGTAGTAAAAATTACCTTTTTTTTTTAACATTTAATATCTTTACGATAAATCGGCATATTACCATATATTTAAAACTATTAAAACCGGAATTAAGTTAACTTTATAATAATATTAATTATTTCTTAATTAAGTAATTATCCGTTAAGTTATTAATTTTTAAATGAAAAAGAATAAAATTTAAGATTTAACGCGATTTTCTTTACGTTAACGCTTATTAATGCTTCTTAACCTTTATTAGCGCTGCTTTTTTAATTAATCGTTAATTAAAAAAGCTTATTAATTATTTATTAATTATTTATTAATTTTCTTATTAATTTTATATAGTAATTTCTTAAAGTTTTAACGTAAAATATCTTTTAAACAAGATTATTAATTAAATATTTTTATAAAATTTATCCGTTAAGTTATTTAATTAAAAAAAAGATTTTTTAATAAAAATAAATAAAAATAAATAAAAATAAATAAAAATAAATAAAAATAAATAAAAATAAATAAAAAAAAATAAAAAAAATAATAAAAAATTAATATAAAAACTTTAAACGAAATTTTATATTTTTTACTTTTATTATTATTCTTTTATTATTTTTCTTTTAAAATATTTAATTTTTAATAATTTAAAAAAAATATTTTCCGCGAGGAAAAATTTTAAATTTTAAATAAAATTAAATTAATAAATTAATTTTTATAATATAATATATATTATTATTTAAGTAAAATTTAAAAATAAAAAGTTTTTATTTTATTAAATGTTTTTTTATAAAAATAATTATAACTTTATTAATATTAAGATGTATATTTTATAATTAATATTAATAAAAAAGTCTTTTAATTACGTATATTTTAATTTAAGTTGTACGTTAATACGATTATTATAACTTAAAATATTTAAGATTAAAGTTTAAAAGTTTTAAAAAGCTTTTATATGATATATCTTTTAATAGCTTTCAAGCGTTATAGCTTTAGTAATTTTAAGGGCTAAGTTCCTTATAAGCTCCTTATCTTTTAATATAAGCTTCTTATTTTTTAATGTAAGCTTTTTATCTTTTAAAGCCTTTAAAAGCTTAAAAAAGTGTTACGTAAAAGCTTTTCGAAACTTTTAAACTTTAATTTTAAATATTTTAAGTTATAGTAAATATATACTAGAGGCCACCCCACTGCGCTGGCATAATCCTTAAGTTTAATCGATGTTTTTAAATCTTATACGTTTTATTTTTTTTCATTTTTCTCTTTTTTAACCACGTATTAATTTTTAATTAATTACGCCTTTATTTTTTTATTAAATTTAATTTAATTAATAATGGAATTTTCATTATTAATTATTTATTATATTATTAAATAATATATATATTAAATAATATACATAAGGTCCCCGCGCGGCGTAAACATAATAACCTTAAATTTAAAAAAATGTAAAAATATTTTCATTTTATTAATAAAAATTATAAACCTTTTAAAATAAATCGGAAAAATACATAGTTAAATATATTAATAAAATAACATTAATAAAAATAAACGTTATTTTTATTAACTTATAACCTTTTTATTTAATTAATTATAAACTTTTAAACGTATTAATTTTTTAATTTCTTTTTAAACTTGTTTTATTTTAATTTTCTTAATTTTTTAAATGACGTATAACTTAAATATATATTTTTATATATTAATTACGATTATAAGCTTTACGTAATTATATTTTACTAATAAATAAAACGTTAAAATATTTAATAATTAATTTATTTTAAGAAAACCTTTCTTTTATATTAAATAACTTAATATATAAGTTAAATAAAATTATATATTTAATTCTATTAAATTTATTATTATTTTAATATTATAATAATATATTTTTTAATTTTATACGACGTATATATATAAGGTTATTATTATTTAAATTATTTAAACGTTTAAAAAAATGCTAGGTTTTATACTACTTATCTTATAGTAACTTAAGAAATTATAATAAAAATAACCTTTAATTTTTATAATTTAATATTTTTACGACGAAAGGTCGTCTCATCGTATATATAAAAGTATTAAAATCGTAATTAAGTTATTTTGATAATAATGTATATTGTTTTTTAATCGGGTAATTATTTAGTAAGTTATTAATTTTTAAAGAAAAAAGGAAAATTCGTAAATTAACGTGGAAATTTTAAGAGTTTTATAGCTTTAATAGCTTTAATATTATAAGATAAGTTGAAAAAGTTTTAAGCATTTTTCCAACGGCTTTTTTTTATAGTTTTAAAGTTAAAGCCTTAATAACTTTAATTATAATTATTATAAAATAGTATATATTATATTATTATATTTATAATTATATAAGTTATTTAATAATAATTTTTATTTTTTATTTTGTCTTAGCCTTATAAAGTTAAGCACTTTTAAAGATTAAAAAATAATATTTATTTATATAACTTAATTATTTTAAGTTTATTTCTTTTTTAATTAATTTTATTAATTAGCTTTTTTAATAAGCTTTTTATAAGGTTTATTTAAGATTTTTCAGATTTAATCCCGTAAGGTTATAAGTTAAAACGTTATTAAATATAAAAGCTTTTAATTTTTTAATATTATAAGGTAAGTTAAGGGAGTTTTACGTATTTTTTAACAGCTTTTTTTATACCGTTAAAGTTTAAATTTAAATAATTTTAATTACTGTTATTATAATATAATATATCTTATATTTCTTTATTAATAATTATATAAGCTATTTAATAATATATATTATTATATTTAGCCTTAGCTTTATAAAGATATTTGCTTTTAGGTATAAAAAATTAATATTTTTTTAAATATCTTAACTATTTTAAGTCTGTTTTTTTTTAATTAATTTTATTAAAAGGCTGATTTTTTAAGCTATTTTATAAAGCTTATTTAAGATTTTTTCGATTTTATTTCGTTAAGTTATAAGTAAAAACTTTATTAAATAATAAAGATTATAAGATAAGTTAAGAAAGTTTTATATATTTCTTTAACGGCTTTTTTTATATCGTTAAATTTTAAATTTTAATAATTTTAGCTATAGTAATTATGGCGTAGTATATCTTATATTATTATATTTATAATTACGTAAACTATTTAATGATAATTTTTATTTCCTATTCTGGCCTAACGTCGTAAAGTTATTTACTTTTAAAAATTAAAAAATAATGTTTATTTATATAATTTAATTATTTTAAGTCTGTTTTTTTTTAAATTAATTTTATTAATTAATAGTTAATTAAAAAAAAACTTTTATAAAGTTTATTTAAAACTTATCAGATTTAATTCCGTAAAGTTATATATAAAGACGTTAATATATAATAATTTTTTTAAAGGGATTTTTTTTATAAATTAACAAGTTTCCGGTTTTTTTTTATTAATTTTTTTATTATTTAATTTCCTTATTAATTAATTTCTTTAATCTTTTTATTATAAATAAATTTAAGGCATTTTTTTATTTTTTTTAAAAGTTTTTTTTTTAATTAAATTACTTAACGGATAAATTTAATAAAAATATTTATTTAAATATATTAAAGCTACTATTTAAATAATATTATTTTAATATATATTATACCTTTATACGATATATATACATAAAGTTATTATTATTTAAAATATTAAAAGTTAAAATATTAAAGGTTGAAAAAATGTTATGTTTTATATTTCTTACCTTATAAAAACTTATAGTAAAAATAACCTTTTTATTTTAAAATTTAATATTTTTATAACGAATGGTTATATTACCGTATATTTAATATCTTTAAAATCGGAATTAAGTTAGTTTTATAATAGTTTAAACTATTTTTTAATTAGATAATTATTTATTAAGTTATAAATTTTTTAATAAAAAAGGAGAAAATCTAAAAATTAGCGTGGAAATTTAAAGTAATTTATGATTTTAATAGCTTTAAGGCCCTTATAGCTACTATAGCTGCTATAGCTTTAGTGGCTTAAGGATTATAAAATAAGTTAAAAAAGTTTTATATATTTTTTAACGGCTTTTTTTATATCTTTATGATTTAAATTTTAATAATTTTAACTTTAATAATTATAGCGTGATATATTTTATCTTACTATATTAATAATTTTATAAGTTATTTAATAATATTTTTTATTTCTTTTTATAGCTTAGTTTTATTAAGATATTTATTTTTAAATATTAATAAATAATGTTTATTTATATAACTTAATTATTTTAAGTTTGTTTTTTATTTAATTAATTTTATTAAATAAATAATTAAATAAAACTTTTTATAAAATTTATCCAAAATTTTTCCGATTTAATTCCGTAAGGTTATAAGTAAAAACGGTCATAAATAAAAAAGCTTTTATTTTTTAATACTATAAGGTAGGTTAGGAAAATCTTAAACATTTCTTTAACGGCCTTTTTTATATCGTTAAAGTTTAAACTTAAATAATTTTAACTATAATAAGTATGGCGTGATATATTATATATCGTTATATAGGTAATTATATAAGCTATTTATAAATATTTTTAATTTTTTAATCGGGCTTAACCTTATAAAATTATTAACTTTTAAGTTTTAAAAAATATTATTTATATATATAATTTAATTATTTTAAGTCTATTTTTTCTTTAGTTATTTTTATTAATTAGCTAATTACGTAAGGCTTTTTATAAAGTTTATCCAAAATTTATTAAATTTAATTACGTTACGTTATACGTGAAAACGTTAATATATAATAATTTTTTCCGAAGGGACTTTTTTTCTAAATTAACGTTTTTTTATTTTCTTATTAATTAATTTCTTTATTAATTAAATAATTTTATTTCTTAATTTAACCTCCCTGCTATAAAACCTCTTTATAAATTTAGGGCATTTATTTTAATTTTTTTTAAATTTATTTTTAAAAAAACCCTTTTTTTATATTAAATAATTTAATCAATAAAGGTAATAAAAATATTTATTAAATACTATTAAAACCGTTATAAAATTTTTATTATAACGATATATTTCTTTTCTTTATATATTATAAATACGTAAAGTTATAATTATTTAAAATATTAAATATAAAAAATTGGAAAAAATGTTAAGTTTTACCTTTCTTATCCTATAAAAGCCTATAGTAAAAATTATCCTTTTTTTTTAACATTTAATATCTTTACGACGAATAGTCGTATCATAATGTATTTAAGACTATTAAAACCGGAATTAAGTTAGCTTTATAATAATGTTAATTATTTCCTAATTAGGTAATTATTTATCGAGTTATTAATTTTTAAATAAAAAAGAATAAAATCAATTAATTAAAACGTTTAAAATAAAGTATCGTTTTAATTTTACTACCTTTTTTAACCTAGGTATAAATCCTTAAATAAACTTAAGGTAAAGATGTAACTTAAATTAAAATATGCGTAATTAAAAAAGCTTTTTAATAATATTAATTATAAAACGTAAATCTTAAAATTAATAAAGTTATAATTATTTTTATTAAAAAAAAATTTAATAAGGTAAAAGCCTTATATTAAATGCATATATATTAATTTATCCGTATAAGGTTTAAAAGTATCTTATTATTGTGGAGAAAAAAAATCAAAAATAGGTGGCTGGGTGCTACTACCTAAATTGGCAGAAGTGCGTTGAATTTTTTGATTTTGGCACAGTTGTACGATCCGTCCGCCGTACAAGCAGGGGTCTTGCAGCCTGAACCGAAAACCAACAAACGTGCTCTATATTCCCATTGGTTCCAAGCTTCCCTCTCCTTCATCCTGCATCCTTGCATCCTGGCATCCTGCCCCCAACCTCACTGCTAATGGGAGGCATACCCCTGGAAAATCCCGATTGTCCGATTCCATCAAATCACGATGGTGGCTCCGCTCGGCCCCCTCCTCTCCAAATTCCCTCTCCATGATTTGCATGGCCGTATCGACTCGTTGGCTGACCGAACAGGTTTAGTGAGGTGATCTGCAGTGGGTTGAACGAGGCGTTAGAGACAGATATCACCAAGCCATTCGCGCTTACGGTCATCTCTCCAGAGAAGACTTCAATTGTGAAGCGATGAAACCACATCGACCAAGCGCTCTCATTGCTCCCTTACTTCACGGTTGAGCCAAGGCTCTCTCTATCAGGGAGTTATAAACCCTCCGCTTGCGGCTCCATGCAAATTATCGCTTAGGCCCTGAAGGATCATACCAGTAGCTTGGCTGCAGGCAAATTTCCACCTCGAAAATTTGTGCGACCACCGAGAAAGCCGTGGCCATCGCATATCAGTGCAATATCCGATCAGCTAAATAAGAGCATCAGAGTCCAGTGCCCCTCACTCGCAGACGAAATCGCGTAGGAGCTGAGGAGCCGAGGAGCCTTAGCGATGATGTCTCGCATTCTCACTTTCGCCACTCTCTGGCGTGCATCAACGGCCGTACTCGTGGCGAACGGTTCGCCATGCTGGACGCAATGCGGTAATGTGCCTCAATCCACGACAGAAGATCAAATCGTCTGCGACCAAACGGCGTACAGCGCCACGTCGGCTGGTCAAGTCTTCCAGGCCTGCGTCGGTTGCGAATCGACGAGTTCGTATACGACGACACAGGGTCAGCAAAACGTATCTGATTTACAATATATGCTATGTAAGCAGTTCTCTCAATCTTATGCACCAGACATGCTAATCCTGCTATAGATAATATGCGATATGCTACAAACGTCTGCTTATTCGATGCTCAGACGAACCCATGTATCACCTCGTACGTACCCAATCCATAAGTCTCGATGTCTCATTACTTAATGATGCTGACTTCACTAGCTTCGCGTGCGCCAACATAAAGGCCGCCATTCAATATCAAAACCTTTCGTCCACCAGCTCGATATATGGCTACTGCGACAAGTGGACAGAGTACAACCTCGATAAGTGTCACGCCTGTCTGAGCTCCACAACTGATGGCAACTATCTTAGCAATTGTAAATCTCACCACGAACTATTTCTCAGTTCTACGAGCTGACTTGCTCTCCTCTTTGCAGTTATATCAATCCTGGATGGTGCCTGCAGATTGAGATTAGAACCACCGGCTACCATCCCCATACAGGGCAGGATCTTCTCCACAGATGTCGTGAATGTTACGAGCCCTACACCTACAGCAACGTTTGCGCCACCAGGACTTCAAGGCCCACTGGACTCCGGAGCCATCGCCGGCATCGTCGTCGGCGGCCTTGTTGTCCTTCTTGCCCTCGCCGGGTGCGGCATCGTCCTCAACGGCAAGCGTCGCAGAAAGGCGTACCTCCGCCGGCGGTCGCAGATCGTTAAGAACTGGCCGCCATCCCAAGGTGGCGGCGAGATGTTCGAGACACCCATCAGCCAGAAGCCGCTCCGCGGGTGGGAGGACTCCCCAATAAGCGCAGCGACGCAGACTACCTTCCCGCCGTACTTCTCACCGTACGCGTCGCAGTATAACAGCCCCGTAAGCGGCGTCGAGGGGCCCAGCAACATGGCGTGGCCTGTGGAGAAGGCGCATAATAACATCGGCGTTGCAATCAGCCCCGACCGTGATGTCACCTCGCCATGGGACGACAAGAAGGGCAAAGAGAAAGCCGCTGTGGATAACGACGGGTATGAGCTCCAAGAGGGTGTAAACAGTGCAGGTGGCTACGGATTCCCGATCCCACCTCCACCTCCTTTGGTCTCTCAAGCCCCTATGCTCGGTCACCCCGGCTATGGCCGTCATGGCGCTCCGCCGGGGCCCCCGCGGACGGGTAGTGATGGCATGCCTGGCAATGCTCTATGAGTAATAATGACTTGTTTTAGATGGATTGATTTTCGGTGCTCTGTTAGCATGGCGTTGAGGTACGGGTATGGGTTACTGCGCTATTTTGGCGGTGGGCACGTTGGGCCGGACCGATAATATTAAGATACCACGGATACGGAGTTGATGAGAGCCTGGGCCCTGTTGGGAGGCGGTTTGGGTGTATTTGATTGCTTAAGTATGTAGCTCAATTTACTTGGGTATCTCACGCGTTTAATTAGGATTCTCTAGTGATTTTATAGCTTTATTCATGTCTGAATCTTATTGACGGCTATGCTTCTATTCATGAGGCACAGAATAACACTTCTTCGCAGGTCATTGGTAAGGAGTGAGGTGGTAGAAACTAGCGTGAATCATAACAGTATCGCATGTTTAAGTTGTGCTCATCTTTATACCTGTTTCTGTGCCATGTGCTCGTGATGCTGACTGTGCGCCAGGTATCGTTCCACAGCGGGAGGAGCCCCTTGCTGATGCAGAGTTTCCTGACTTCCTCCATAATATCCTCCCACGGGACCGGGGTTCCAACCCCGTTGTGGTTCCGCATCTGGTGACCGTTGGTATGGTCCACCTCCTTGCGGTTGTCCCGAATAAGGTTGGTACGGCGGATTGGATGGAGTCCCCGGCGAGACCCCAAGGCCGTAACTCTGGCGATCTGTTTGTAGATTGGAATATGGGGAGCTGTATCCCTGCTGGTAAGCCCCTGGGTCTGGACGACTATATTTGGCGGCGAACTGAGCTCTGTGCTCTGCAAGGCGACTTGGTTGGCCTCTACGGAAGGAGGACGAAGGATCGTAGGCGAAGGGATCCTCGGCTGCGATTCCCCTACCTTCCCGCCTCCTGATACCCACCGTGTAGGCGTACCTCTCCTGGTCGGCATCACGTACGTCTTCCAAGTACTTGATGAACTCGAGGTAGGCATTAGCGACGATTTTCATATGGCTAACGCCTAGGCGCACTTTGGCATCGGGATTCCTGGCGCCGTCCTCGTCGGTACCCTGAGCCTCGAATTCGGCAAGGGCTAGAGCTGTTTGGCACGCGTTTCGGATCTGGCGACCGTTCCATCGAGCGTTCTTTTCGTTGTGCCAGTAGTTGGTGATGTAGCCGGTGATTTTGGTCGTGTCGATGTCGAGGGTTCTGCCCTTGTGGGCGAATCGCGCCTTCATTAGCCTCCAATTGAGCTCGAAAATCCCGATGGTAGAGTCGTAATCGAGAGCCGGGTAGTGCAAACTGATATGGATCCGAGATGAAAAGGCTTCATCAAAGTCACCGATACGGTTCGTGGTAAGAAACAAGATCCCGGCATAGTATTCGAGTACACGTAGAAAGACTGAAGTGACACTAATTAGACAACATCTTCCGAATCACCATGAGCGGGAGCAACTGACCAGCAACAAGTCCATTGCGTTTGAAATCCTGTGGTGTTCTGCGGGCGAGAAAGACGTCGGCTTCATCAAGAAGTAGGATCGATCCCCATTTATTTGCTAGAGCGAAATTGGTCTCCAGTGCAGCTTCAACCTCTCTCGCCGTTGTGCCAAGGTCACCTAGATGAGGCAATAGTTTAGAGCTAGTATACTAACTGCCACCAGCAGTAGGTGGGACCTACCACACGTTATTTGGAAAAGGGGCTTGTTGAAAAGCTCGGCAATGCCCTCTGGCACCATTACCTTAGTTAGTTGACTGTTTGTATGCTTGCGTTGACCACATAAAAGGTAACCATTAATGATCACTGACCTGCTGTAGTTGTCTTGCCCACTCCTGGGGCTCCATGAAGAAGAATGATCAACCCCTTTCCTTTAGTAGATGTGAGATAAGCTTGGCATAGGAGGTTCGAAAAGTTCTTACCTTTGCCTCTTACGATGTCTGATTGCTCCTCCCGTGTGGCTCCTGATTCCTTGTCTCGGAAATGCTGGGCGACGAGCGACCTCACGATTCTCTTACGATCGAGGCCATCTTCCGGAAAGACGAGGTTATCGAAGGCATTTTCGTTCCTTTGCTCAGTCGGTCTCTCTTTCTCTTGCTTCTTCCGGTACTCCTCTAAGTCTACTAGTCCTTCCAGGTCAAGTTTTGCTAGAGTTTGTCAGTTGTAATGGCAAAGTTTTGGCCCTGGGGGAAGCGAGTGGTCCACGATAGCTTGAAATGGCACTTACCCCAGCTTCTGCTACGTAGAACAAATGCGAACACGCGATGCGACATGATGACTTTATCATCATCAGTGACGGATATCGCCTTGTCCTGGCGCCAAATCCGTGAAAGGACTGCTAGTGGAGCCGGATTCTCTTCTTCATCGGTATCGGCAAGCAAGTTTGAGAGGAACTGCTCATACTGCTTCTGGTCAACGTAGTTATCGTCGTGTACATTTTCACCTTTACAGCATTCGGCGTCGCATCCTTCCGGGTCATTTTCGTCATCTGAGTCGCCGTCATTGTCGCGGCTAGTTTGCTCTTTCTCCTTGGGCTTTTTCTCTGGTTCTGCTCGCGGCTGGACTTCCGGCTTCCAACTAGTTTTCCGGTCATCCCTGTTAGCCAACGCCTCGGCAAAATCGACTACAACTTGACTGTCCACTTCGTCCCTGGATTCCAACGTGAGGCCATTATAATGCATGTGTCCAACGCGCAGCACTTTGAGGAACTTGTCCCCTCTCTCCATAAGCGACTGGCGGATAGTTCCATTGTTCTTGACGAGGCTGAGAGGGTATACGGGAAGGGATTTGACGTCCTTCTGTCCCTCGTATCGCGGAATATCGAACCTCTTAGATACCGGGCCGAGAAACGTGCCGTCAAAGTCGATATAGACGCAGTGCACAGTGACTGCGGTTTCACCTTTCCCCTTGCTTCGGAAGAAGGGATATAAATATCTCGGCGTCACCTTATGTCTCGGACTTGTCACGTTGATGACTTTGTAGCATTGCATGTGCTTGTCACCGGGTTCAACCACTTCAACCCCAGGCCGAAATAGATGCCACAGGTCCACAAAAGCGACTCTTCGGCAGTGCTGCCTGAGATAATTCTGCTTCTCAACTATTGTCTCATCCATGAATTCAAAAAGGCAGCGCAAATGGTTGAATGCAGCCATGGACATGGTGATATCGTCTTCTTTGCTCTGTGTAGAACCCGTGTTTGGCGGTAGGCTTATATCTGCTTCGCCTTCTTTTGGTTCGGGCAGATCAAAACCGACAGCGGTTGCATTTCGGCGAAGCGCCTTTGTCTTTACCTCTGTCACCTGCGTATCCGGCGTGGTAGTCTGCATTATTCCGGAAGGCAGATTTCCTGGGGCCGCGCCTCCTCCCTTTTCAATCCTGGGAGAGAATTTCTTCTCTAGCTTGACGTACCAGTCTCGAAGTTGAGTTTTATAGAGCGTTAAGGCTTTGAATGGCCGTACCATGACCACAGCGTCTCCATTCTTAGAGATCGCAGTGCCATGGATTTTATCAAGAATGGCAAGGAGTATGGAAGAATGCAGCCTAATCCTCTCCGGCGAGCTTGCTTGGCCCGGGGTTGTTGATTCTTTCGATGACGCTGTCTTTAATTCATCCGGAAACCGGCGTGATTTCCTACCAGGGAGGAGTACTGGACCAAAAGGCGAGTCTGGTAGGGCTGGTTCTCCAACGAGGATATCAATCACAGATGAATCCGCCTCCGGGATCGTGCCATAGGCCTTGAATGTGTCCCAATCAACATGGTTGAGACTGAGCTTGATGGAAGCTTCAGCTGTACGGGCGTTTCTGCCAATCTTGCCCTTCTGCTTTTTGGTAACATCGCGTTGATAATCCTTCACTGCCTCTGAAAGCCTCAAAAGAGATATTCTTTCGTCGAAATGCTTGTTGTATAGTCTTGCATTCTCGAAGCGCAGATGTCTCTTCACACTATCGATTTCGTCCTTACAATTCACAAAATCCTCAAACGCAGCCTGTTTGCTCTTCATACCTCGTGAGATCTCGGGAGGAGGTTCGCCCTTTACGTTGCCAGATACAATTGAATCGAAATACTGTTTCTCTGCAAGGATCCTCGTTATGAAACTGGCCTGATATGATGCTTCATCGTTTGTTTGAGTCCGTTGGTCAATCTCAGAGAGTTTCTCTTGCATTCGTCGCAACTCTCCTACAAGTGCGGAGGTCTCACTGGCTGTGTGACTTTGCGCAGAAGTAGCGACAGCTGTTTGACTGCCGGCGTAATCGCTACCTTGATGAATATCAGAGGTTGTTGTACCGGAATCGTTTCTGGTTCTCCCACCATCCTTTCCTACATTACCATCGTTGTTGTCTGCACATAGGCTACTCATGTTTTCCTGCAATTATGAATGATATCAGAATAAACGCTGGTTTATGTTATAGAGCCCTGATATGTTTGCTTTGTTCAGTTCTATCAAGAGCACCACGTCTTCATAGCGTACACAAAGTCAGATAGATAAGCCCACATGATTTTAGTGTAAAGTATCGAGAGAGATCAGCAGAGCCTCATTAGGCGAGAGGCGGCTTGGTTCGGTGCTTTAATATGCGTCCTCATATGCATGCATAGCCACCACAATGCTACACCGAACGAATACCACTGCTTCCTAATCAGCGTACCTAAACCGCTGTGACACAGCCAGCGAAGTTCCTAGTCCATTTCGCTGCACTATGTACTAGCCGTATTGCCATTCGCCGGATACTGTTCTCGTCTCCTGCAGGCTATGCCTCACATCAGCTCAGACTTGGATTATGTGGCAGATGCGGTGAAACGTCAAAATTCGTCATCGAGGACGGATAAGCGGGATTCTGCAGATCTAAAAAGCAGGCTCGGGGAAGATTAAGCCCTCGCATGGTGCGCGAACGATGTCCTAGTGACTTGGTACGAATTGCACTTTGAGAGGCTCGGTTAGGTCATCAAGTAGAGCAGTTGAATTGTCCTAATCATCCTTTAGGCCTTCCTATTCTCACTTTTCATCTTACCGTTAACGAAGGTACGATGTTATGACAGGCTGAACACGGCCATGCAATCTTAGTCTCCCTAGAAAGAGGCGATGGCAGCATTGTTCTATCGCTTTATATTCATAGCAACGGGATGATGCGAAATTCAAAAACAATACCACGACTTCATCTCCAACCCATTGCTGTAGACTTTATCGACAATCGTCTTCCCAGTTTTCACCCAGCTTTTGCCCACTCTCAGTACAGGTACTACCCTAGTTTCAAACGTCACGCCGCAGTGAGTTCAGCGGCTTTCGGTAGGATGGAGGGCGAACCATTCAATGTATGTGGGCCACCTGATATTATCCTTTCAATGCGCTTTTGGGATAGTGTCTTCCCAGAGGCAATGGCCAGATTCGAAAAAACTTTTGAGGAGCCAAAAAATCGTCGCGATATTGGTTATAGCATCAGGGGATTGGGGAACTGGGATCAGGTCTATCGCCAGCTCGAGAGCTGTTATACGAAATATATGGATGATACTGGCCTAGGCAAGAAAGTGCAAAAGGGGTGGCGGGAATTTGCTGATAAAATTGACCCTATTCGACAAGCATGGAAGCTAGTACCCGATATTGACTACATCACACCTATTCGCGGGACTCTCCAGTTCCTCATGGACGTAAGTATACCCCTAATGTAATCGCAGTTCGCGGTGGCTTGCAATTTCACTCTAATGCACCATATAGGCTATAAAGAGGGCATCCGACACTCGGCAGAAGATTCTACACGGACTCGACGAGTTGGACAGCATGTTTATAGACATAGAGCTTTTCTTAATTATATTTCCCACGGAGCCCAATGTGAGAGAAGCAGGTACAGACCTGGTTGTCTCAGCTTTAATGGCGGTTGAGAAACTAATTGGCTTCTACTTGAAGCATAAAGGTGGGTTGATCTCGTCCCCTCACACAAGTTATCTGGATCAGTATAGCTAAGATCGCAAATAACATAAGGGAGAAAGGCGCTCTCGGCTTTATTTAAAGGGGACGATTATGAGAAGGATGTGATTAGCAGTCTTCATGATATCACAAGCAAAAGCGAGAGCCTTCGCTATGAGGCTACCAAAGCCGACATGTCACAGTCTGCAAAGAACTGGCAGATTGCTAAACAACGTATGTATTTCTGTCCTTTAAAACCTTGATGTTCTTAGACTTAAAATGGGTTTGCAGGCCATAAGGAGCTTATCGAATGGCAAGCCGTCCTGAAGAAGGGCCAAACGAAGATCATAGAAAACCAGGATTCCCACGCCGCCAATCTCGCAAGAACGTTCCAAGATGGCATGCAAACAATCAATGATAACTTGACGGGAATCTTTGCGAATCTGATTATGGAGTACGAGAGAAATCAAGAGCAGCGAGCACAACAGTTGCAAGGTCCGTTTACCGTACACCACCGTTTCGGTTCGCCCTTTTTTATGATTACTGTTCACTAAAATGAAACTAATAGAACGAAATGCGACTCTTGAGAGAGAGGTGTCCGAATTGAAGTATACTGCTCAAAGTCTCCAGCGGGCTCTTACTCCGGATCCCGCCGCTAGGGATGGGTGGTGCTTGACTCCTGATGACATCTGGGACATGTTCGGCTCCTTTTGTTTTGAGGATAGGGACATGCAGCACATACTCGACAAGCAAGAAACAATCCCTTCCCACGAAAGAGCCATTTCAGAGACACTAGTAACTAATCCCCGTTTCCGTGAATGGATGGTTTCCCCTTCGTCCAGTGAGTTGTTGGTACAAGGAGATTCTACTAGCCGTCATCAGATATCCTCGCAGTCTGTGTTCTGCTCGACGTTTTTACAAGCTCTACGAGCAAACCCGATGTTCATCTCACTTGTGTATTTCTGCGGTCTCCATGCTGATTTCGACAGCCTATATTCGGGGCCTCGGTTTATGATGATGAGCTTCCTTGCACAACTGGTCCTGCAATGGGACTTCGATACTGCATCGCGGTATCAACCTACAGAATTTCTAAGGGATGGATACGGAAGAGAAGCAGAGATGGATGATCTTTGCGACCTCGTGAGCTCATTGATCATTAAACTTCCGGCGGAGACGACTGTCTTCTTCGTCATTGACGGGATCAATGCATTCGAAAGGGATGGCTTCCTGCAGGACCTTATCGATGGGCTCGCATGCATATTGGATTTGACTATTGATGCGAGGATTCGCACGACGGTCAAGGTTCTTGTCACTAGCCCCGGCCGCACATTTGAGGTGCGGGGGGGTTTTCATGACGACGCCGTCTTGGTAATGGGTAGCCAACTTGGTCTGGGCAGAGAAGCGAACCAACGGCAACTTCAGCACAGGGTTTCGAGAGTCCTAGAATCTAACTAGAAGCCTTGAAAATCGATTTGTGGCATCTGGGATTTACTCAATTCATGATAGATTCTGGCATGTACGGCAGAGATTACCCACGTGTGTGGTCTCGTCTGCGTTCTCTCCTCGGTGGGCTTGTTCTTGGCAAACCTGGTCGACGGGAGCCAATCATTTCGATCTAACTGCTATTAGCCATGGGCATGGGTTCCTCCATTCCAAAATAGGATAATACAAATTAAGCCTGCCCACTCATCCTTGTCGATCATTGCACTTGAACCAAGCTTGACTTAATCGGGAAACGTTATATTCAATGAGGTAGGCCCAGGCCTATGCTGCAAAGGCATGGCACAGCAATCCGACCTTACTATCAACATCTTTAACGGCCATGTAGTACGATATAAGGGACTAAGACCCCTAGAACACCTACATGCACACAAGTCCAAACTCGGGTTACCTTAAAGACCCTCTATTGGTGCAAGATCTTTCCTTCAGCCAATCATCTCATTCGTCGCACGTTATATATGCACCCGCTAATCCCATTGGAGGAACAGGCCAAGTTTGTAGTACCAACACGCACAAAGGTGGCCATTTATATCCTCCCTGTCATTTCTAATCTTCGTTTCACATAGTTGCTGGCAGCCCTTGAATGGTGCTATAAAATGATAATACGACTTACCCAGGTGCTTATCTTCCCAAAATTTGTCTTCATTGAACTCAACATTCCCATCCACGAACGCTAGCCACCTGATCGGTACGAGATTTGGTAGAAATCTAGTCGCCAAGTTAAAGCCATATCGCCGTGATGGAGAAATTCGACTATGCAGTTGTAGGTGCTGGTAAGCAGTCTAGCCTTCCGTTCCTGTTGACCAAGAAGGAAGTCGATGGGAACGAATGAGTGAAGTTGTCACACTGATGTCGTTGCTGTAGGATTCCACGGGTTAGCTGCTGCGAAGCAACTTCATTGTTTGAATCCAAACAGTACATTGGCAGTTTTTGAGGGCCAATCTACGCTAGGGGGGAAATGGGCTGAGAATCGTCTGTTCCCGGGCCTCAAGAGCAATAACCTCTTAGGGACGTACGAGTATCCCGATTTTCCAATGAGCAGCGATAAATTCGATGTCAAACCTGGCCAGCATATCCCCGGAGAGGTAATAAACACATATCTGAAAGCCTACGCTGAAGAATTCGGCATCATTGATTTCGTCCGACTAAATACAACAGTTCTTGCAGCAGAGCACCAAGACACAGTGGAGGGCGGATGGGTTTTAACCGTACAACCGCTGAAGCGAGAACGGCTTAATATCTTTGCTCGTCGGCTCATCATTGCCACGGGATTGCTGTCGGAACCGTTTATGCCGCGGTTTAATGGACAAGACCAGTTTGGCGGAAAGGTGTTTCACAGCGCAGACTTCCCACAGAACAGCGACACTCTGAAAGCTAAGACTGTTACAGTATTTGGGGCGGGAAAATCAGGGGTAAGTAACATCGAGAGCTTCAATTTTTTCCTTCGGCCTATTTTTGGGGCTAGAATTCTGCCATCAAGATGACTAAGGAGTCAATGCTCCGAGGATATGCCTGCGACTCCTGAACTCCTTTTCTGTAGAAGTAATAACTGACTCTCGGTATTGAAGTGGGATGCTGTCTACCAATATACAACGGCGGGCGTTAAGGTGCATTGGGTTATAAGATGTGCGTCCCCCAAAGTTCTTATTTCGCAATTATATAGGAGGGATATTAAAAGAAATCAACAGCCACCGGTCATGGGCCAGTTTGGATGGCACCTCCATACGTAACGCCATTCAAGAAATGGATCGAAAAACTTGCAAGTAAGTCTAAGACTAACCTGACTTACATTCTATATTCCGCGGGATGCATTTCTGATTAATTACCTCAGATGTACGATTTTTGACTTGGTTAAGTCCATGTATCTGGGGCGATGCGGACGGCTATCGAAGCATTCGAAGTTTCTTCCACCGTACATCAATCGGGAGATTCCTAGTTGATCGATTCTGGAATATACTCAGCCAGGACGTCATCACACTCAATAAGCTCGATTCACATCCGGATACCGCCAAGCTGAAGCCATGGCTCCATGTCATGTTCACTGGGTGCAGTTATAGTATCCTCAATTATGATCAAGACTTTTTCGAACTTGTCAAGAGCGATAGGGTAGAGATACACATCGGCGAGATCTCTGGTTTAAGTCCAGGGAGGGTTCATCTCGCTGATGGCACCGAATTCGAATCCGATGCTTTCCTTGCAAACACGGGCTGGAAGCATGTACCGCCTATGAAGTTCCTCCCAGAAGGAATTGAAAGGGAACTAGGTATCCCTCACGAAGTAGTAGATGAGGCCCCCGCAGAAGACCTGGCTAACCAGCGCACCCTTATCGAACGTGCCGACAAAGAGATCTTAGAGCGCTTCCCAAGGCTCAAACAGCAGCCAGTCTGGAATAAGAAGTTTATCCCTTTGACCGAGCAAAAAGGGATTAGCAGTGACTTAGCGTCTCGTACACCCTCGACACCGTACATGTTATACCGCTTCCTAGTACCGCCATCGCCCCGATTCTTACGTCCTCGAGACATAGCCTTCATAGGACTCCAGACAAACTTCAGTAATACCATCACCGCTCATATCAGCGCACTTTGGATCAATGCGTATTTCTCAGGAAAGCTGGCAAGGGATCCCGCAAAGGCGGTCGACGACAAGGAGGCAATGGAGAAACTGCAGTATGAAACAATGCTGCACAATCGATTCGGCAAGTGGCGGTATCCTACTGAATGGGGTAACAAAGGCCCTAACTTCATTTTTGACGCCGTTCCGTACTTCGATCTTCTCCAACACGACCTCGGGTTGAATCCTTACAGAAAGGGGGGCATGTTCGCCGAGATTTCTAGTCCCTATGGGCCAGAGGACTATCGCAACATCAACGAGGAGTGGCTGAAGTCACAAAAACACAATGAGACTGCAAAGGATATCGATGAGTAATGATGTTGTTCCTCCACATTTAGGCTTTGGAGTCCTAGAATCTACATGTACATATGTATCTAGGTGGCTAAATCGTCTTGTTCTAGTTGAAGGCTAGAAACGAGCGAGGACTACCGGTTACACGGGAAGGATTTTATTGACAGTTCCACAAGAAGGAAGTGGCGTCTTATTATGACATAGCAATTGAGGTCGAAAGGGGTTTCTAGGGACTGGTGTAACCACTCCAGCTGGGTTTTCTAAGCCCCAGATGTTGTCTCGGCCAAGCCATAGCGGTAAGGTCTAACCCTTCTAGACATAGTGACAGTTGGTTGGGCGCTTCGACTAAAAAGCAACTCATCTATGCGATGATCTTCGAAGGTCTCTATTCCTTATCAGCGCATCTCGGAGTAACCGCTTTTAACAGTGGTTATTCTCTAGTCTATTGACTGATGTCAACCTCTCATCTCTGGTTGTAAGGCTCCATTAAACAAAAGCATACTCATCGAAGGATTGTGTTGGACTACCTATAAGGCTGAGACATAGTACTTAGTCGTCGTAATTCACGCTAGCAGATGTTGGAGACTACTGGCTCTCTAGCAATCGCCCGCATAGGTACGGCGCATCGAAGGGGCATACCTATAGTAAGCATACAAGGCTTCAGAGCTTCGTATGACCGGACTACAAGATATCCGATATGCATGGCGTAAGAAGTGATCCTATGACGATCTAGTCTCACTAGAATCGCCGAATCTTACAGTTGTACGTACTTCATGTTCCGCGCTCCATATCAAGGCTGAGTGTCATATTCGCGATGGCCCAAGAGAAATCAGAGAACCAAGGTCCCAGCTATAGCACTGCTAGAAAGTTCATTTGGATGCTCATTGCGGACAATAGGCTCGTTATCGGATCATGGAAGCTACATACAATATCCCTAGTTTCCAGACTCGCAAACCCTAGTTGAGTATGATAATCTTACACGGTGCATTCATACCTAGCATTCTATTGGACCTCCAAGAATTGGCGTCTGCACATCCTCGTGGGCTTCTCACGCACGAGCTAATCTATGAAGAACAATGTCTCATATAAAGAGGCGTACTCGGACGCATGGCTTGCATTGGCCAATTGCTATTCAGAGAGCAAACAACCTCCCCTAGTTTCGTCTCCGTGGGCCGTGACCTACTCAGGAAGTTGGGGTCTATTTTTGTCCATTGACAGGTATTGGCATTTCTAGCTCCTGTTCGTTGATTACCTAGAAGAAATATCTGTAGGCTGGGAATACATTCATGGCTCTCTTATATTCACAGTAGACGCAGCCTTCGAAGCGAAGCATGCAGTTCTGAATAATTGTTCTTCCATTTATGGCAGAGCCCTGCGGACCCAAGAGAAAATGTTCACTACTATTAACGCCCCTATTCAGCAACGTTCTGGCCGTGTAGAATCACGCAGCGGCACTCTGATTGCTGTTGTTACTAGCTTGCACGCTCTATCCACGGCAGTTCTGGCCGCGCGCCTCTGGATTAGACTGCGCATCCAACGTATGGGCCTAGCAGCTGATGACTGGACAATCATCGCTTCCTGGCTATTTACCGTGGTGCAGAGCATTGACATCTGCCTGCGTGAGACTCTTGTATAATCCAGACTCAATAAGAGTCCCGTGGCTAACTTGAGGGCTTTGATAGAAACGAAATACGGTCTTGGCAAGCACCTGGCAGACTTACCCCCTGGCACCGACGTCGTCATGGCAAGCAAGCTCAGCTACCCCAACCAATCTGTATACTTCATAAGCGTGTCCTTGACGAAGATCTCGATTCTCTTCTTTTACTTCAGGCTCTTTCCGCAAAGGACATATCGCATCTTCCTCTGGGTTATGATGGTCTTCGTTGGTCTCACTGGCCTCATCTGCAGTCTGGCCGACATCTTCCAATGCAACCCCGTCCACAAGGCCTGGGACTCCCACGCCCCAGGGACTTGCATCAATCGCCCGGCATTCTTCTTTGCGAATGCAGGCTTGAACATCTTCCAAGACTTGGTGATCTATCTTCTCCCGTCTCCAATACTCTGGAATGTCCACCTACCGGCAAGGCAGCGCATTGCACTTATTGGTATCTTTGTGGTCGGTGGTTTCGTCTGCGTCACTGGAATCATGCGTATTCCCACGCTGTCAGTTGCGGTTGCGTCTGAAGACCCTACTTGTGAGTCAGATTTCCTATGTCCAGCAGTCACCTCATCTACTGACTAGACGCTGCACAGGGGATCACTACGGTTCGGCTATATGGTCATCAATCGAGTGCAATTCCGCCATCATATGCGCTAGCTTGGTCCATTTCAAGCCCCTACTCACAAGGGCCTCCTCGTCCATCCTCGGCGCCTCACATTCATCCAGGACTGGCAGAATGGTGAAGCTCAGCGACGAGCGTAGCAAAAACCTGGCTAGTGGCGACGTCAAAACCTTCGGTCAACGCCAAGGCAGCAGGCCTGTTGGCATTTTGACCGAGATAGAGCTAGAAGACATGTCTAGAAGTCGATGTGCTCTGGTTCCTGGCTCGCATGCAGGGGGCTCAACGGCGACGGTGACTTGTGACGAGGAGACTCCTTTTCCAAGGGGCATGGATCAAGCGAATGCTATTTATGCGACTACGCATTTCACGGTCGCGTATGACGATAGACAGGGTTTGAATCAGGGCGTTAGCAGTACATAGAATCAGGTAGTCAGCAACAGTTTATAATAAGGGTGCTATGGCCTGATTACGATCATGGTCGCTTATTGAAAGGCCATAGACATGCGCAATACCCAAGAAGGATGTGTATTGGACGTGAAGAGGACAAGTCCAGCAGGCCATCGTCCGGTTTAGGCCATATGAGCTATTATTACCAATGGATCACTGCTCACGACCTTCTAGCGATCATCGTGCCGTCGGCCAGGCCAATCATAACACGGATTCTAAGGTAACTTGTTTTGGACACTTCAAAGGGTCCTCTTGCTATTTCTGGTTTCTTGCTGTGTATTAGGTCCCCCTCAAACCGAGCCGTGTAGAATGATACGGTGAAGAAATTTGCCATCTGTCAATTGAGTCGGTATAGCGTACTACATGCGTATGGAGGTACACAACATAGTCTTCCGGAGATGCTATGCAAGGTAGGTATCTAAAAACAGTGCCTTGCTTATTCATTTCGGGTTGCAGAATACCTACCTACTTAATTATGTTGACTTTGTCGAACTTCTTCACGGAATTACCCCTGTAGTAACACGTGTGAAGGCGCCTCTTGGAGGTTCGGAAAATAGCACAGCGATCATCCGAATTAAATTGGGAGAACATTCGGTCTATGAACACTGTTATTGAAAGGCCGCTCGAACACTGGAATAGTGTTATATCCTTGATAGGTGAGGAATCACTACCTCGTGGTATCTCGCGGCATCTCATATCTCGAGAAAAAAAAAAAAAAAAAAAAAAAAAGGAGAGTGAAAAGTGGCTAGAGATTGCGTGGAGACCCGTTCCACATCCGAGCGGATTATTGATAAACCTATTGTAGTCTAAATGTGGCTGGAGCTCCCGAATTTGATCAGCCCGTCACATTTCCCCACACCGCAGCTAGAAAAATTTTGGAGCTTTCTTTTTTTTCCAATTCGCAAAGTCGGCGACTCGAACACAAAAGTTCCATCTGCCAATTGCCTTTGGAACTTCACCTTTTCGCCTGCACCGTCGCGAGTATTTTCACTTTTTCACCAATCAATAAATACTTGGACGGTTCACAATGGCGACCAAGGACGATATTAAGCCCAAGGAGGACGAGTTCTCAATCAAGCCATCCGCGGTCACTCCGTCTGTTGACACGAGCACATGGCCGTTGTTGCTGAAGAACTACGACAGGCGTACGTGAATGAAATCGCGCTGGCACCTTTGAGTTAAGATACTGATCCTATTCATTAGTTCTCGTCCGAACTGGACACTTCACTCCCATCCCTCACGGCAGTTCGCCTTTGACCCGAGACCTCAAGTCCTACATTAGCTCCGGTGTGATCAACCTCGACAAGCCCTCCAACCCCTCGAGTCACGAGGTCGTTGCTTGGGTGAAGAGAATATTGCGGTAAGACATGATCCTCACAGAGAAACCCGCAAAACCTTTGTTGCTAACTTGTCGCGATTCTAGTGTTGAGAAGACGGGTCATAGTGGAACCCTCGATCCCAAGGTCACGGGTTGCTTGATTGTTTGCATTGATCGTGCGACTCGATTAGTCAAGTCCCAACAAGGAGCCGGAAAGGAATATGTTGCTGTTATTCGATTACATGACAAGCTTCCCGGTGGCGAGGCTCAATTCGCCCGAGCCCTCGAGACCTTAACCGGTGCTCTCTTCCAACGACCTCCTCTAATCTCCGCCGTCAAGCGACAGCTTCGTATCCGAACGATCCACGAAAGCCGAGTCATCGAGTTCGACAATGACCGACACCTTGGCATTTTCTGGGTTAGTTGTGAGGCCGGTACTTACATCCGAACGCTCTGTGTACACATGGGTCTCCTACTCGGTGTTGGTGCCCACATGCAAGAGCTAAGACGTGTGCGAAGTGGTGCCATGGATGAGACGAAGGATTTGGTCACGCTCCACGATGTTCTCGATGCTCAGTGGATGATGGACAACACCAGAGACGAATCCTACCTGCGCAAGGTCATCGCTCCCCTAGAGACCCTCCTTACGTCGTACAAGAGAATCGTGGTCAAGGACAGCTCTGTTAATGCCATTTGCTACGGCGCGAAGCTCATGATCCCCGGTCTGCTACGATATGGTATGTGATAGCCTTCCCATTTTGCACTAGTCGCTCAAGCTAACGTTTTACTGTAGAGGACGGCATTGAGGTACACGAGGAGGTTGTTCTCATGACCACCAAGGGTGAGGCTATTGCTCTTGGCATTGCGATGATGTCGACTGTCGAGATGTCATCTTGTGATCATGGTGTGGTAGCGAAGGTGAAGCGATGTATCATGGAACGAGACCTTTACCCTCGCAGATGGGGTCTGGGTCCTGTTGCTAGCGAGAAGAAGAAGCTGAAGGCTTCCGGAAAACTAGACAAGTATGGACGAGCGAACGAAGCCACACCCGCCAAGTGGACAGCAGAGTACAAGGACTACAGCGCCCCGGCTCCTGCCGATGCTGCAGCACAAACGCCAGCCGCTGATGTCTCCATGACGGAAGCACCCGCCGCGACTCCCGCTAAAGAGACACCCTCTGCGCCTACGCCCGCGGCTGAGGACGACAAGAAGAAGCGCAAGAAGCATGACGGTGAGACGGCAGAAGAGAAGGCAGAACGCAAGAAGCGAAAGGCCGAGAAGAAGGCGGCCAAGGAGGCCAAGCGTGCCTCTCTTGGAAAGAAGGCCGATTCTGACTCTGAATAATGGAATGTCTGTCTAGTCCTGCGTAGGATTTCTCCCAAGTAGCATTTGGTTGATACCATTCGGTCGGTTCGGTCATTGGCTCATTGCATGTATATGCCCCTTTTCTCACGGCGTTTTCAGCTGTATCATACAGTTTTCTGAGGGTCTGGAAAAACGGCGTTCAGGTCCTCTGCTTTTTTTCCGTTCTATGACGATTTGAGGTTGAGAGGAGGAACATGAAGTGGCGGATCTTGCGGAAGCAGGTAGCAAGAAACCGCGAATTGAACACAAATTTTAATCACGGTGACTTCTCACGTCTGGTGATCGATGACATTCTTGGTGTGATGTAATGTGCGACTGTCAAATTTGACCGTTCGCGTTTGGACTCACTATTGGCCTGGCCGGAGAGGAAGCCTATCGCGGATCCGGCTTTAGCAAGGTAGATAGGTAATTTAGTTCTTGCTTTCTCGGCATCACGCTGTGCTCTCTCGTGGACTAGTTGGTACATTTCCTATGACAACCTCGACGCCTAGAAGAAGCCTTCCTGTTTCAATGAGTCTGCCGGGATTTCCATTTCTTTTCAGCTTCTCAAGCCCAATGTGGTGCTGAAGCTCGGTCCGTCTTCAGACTATTTATCGTAGCGTAACACGTAACATCATGATTAGAGTATTAGAGTATATACCTTCCCTTTCTAGGTAGGTACCTGGTAGTTCAAGAACGCCCACTGACGTATTGTCTTTCCTCGGATGGATAATTAGGTACCTAGGTACCTAGATATTGAGGTTGCTCGAAGGCGTGGTCATATTCCCCGACGGGTGTCACCATGGGTAGTACATTGAATGTCTGTTGCTTAAGGTAGGTAAGGTAGGTAGGGATTTACGTAAGGGCGGGTCTCGCCAATTCCGTCTATTGTGCTTCCACCTGCCCTATCTGTTGAACCTCGGGGCTGAGGAATTTACCTTGATAGATGTACATGCCGTGTGCGATCCGAAGAAGTCTCATGGTTCAAAAAAGATGAGTAAAATGAATATATTTCATGGAGCATGGAGTACGGAGATAAGGAGGGATTAGAATTGTGGTTCTGTTTTTTTTTCGAGGAACCATAGCCACGACACGAAGTTTGAAATCGTCTCGAGTACCTTAGGTAGGTAATGATAAATCCTATAGATTTTCACGATGTAACTGTGAACCTATCGATATTATAGATATAGGTACCTAATGCTTATGTAAAATGATTGCTCTTAGTGCTCATAATCCGTGCGATCTACATAGTGTACATGCTTAGGGGGTCGTTGGTTAAGGGGAAAGGGGCAGAGCGAACACGGCGTACGTTCATATGACGCCCGTGCAAATAATTGGGTCGCTCGCCTTACCTCGAATGCCTCATGAGATCCGGACGACCGGAGTTGGATTGAGTCTCGTGCACGTTCGTGTCTGCAAGATCGTTAGTTACAATCTGTGATTAATAGTATGACGAGCATCATACCAAAATTCGATAATTCCCAGATAGAAGGTGGTTCAAATATGTTTAGAAAGTCAGTCCGTCTGGTATGGTGGGTCAGTTCTGCAAGGAGAGTCGCCCGGGGGCAAGGGTTAGGAATGGATATCAGCCGCAATGCCGCAATGCCGCGTTGGGACCCGCCAACCCGCACTGGTATTGGTCCAGAATTCCCTGACATTGGTTGTAGGAAGATCGAAACAATGTTTAGTGAAGATCATCAACTATTGACTTCCACGAACGTCAATATAAGGGAACAGCCTCTTTTCAGGGATGCGCTAAAATTAGGTTCCTGACTTTACCATAGCTACGGGTGACTTTGGTATGCAAAGGTTCGGCAGTTGCTTGAGAGTTAACTTGGACGACCTGCGAGATCATGGCCCTTATCAGAGGTATCTGTTAGATGGAATACAGGCGTAAGCCTTTGAGCTTCGCGCCAGTATCCCGTTGTATTTCATAGATTTCATGGAATAGAATAGTTCCAACCCCTTATTCAGTAGGGTTACATCGACAGCTCGTTGTCGTTCATTGACCTGTTGGTTAATCCACTATTAAGATGAGTACCTGATATAATTGGATGACGTCGCCTTACACGAGCCATCCAACTCAGTTCCATGAAGCCTTGACGGTCCCTACTGTATCAAACTGCAAGTGGCATTAAAGGGATGAACAAGTCCCTGGCCACCACTACTCACAACCTTGGAAGTGCTAAACTTTATGTTTACGCATGTTCTAGAGGCCAGTGGCCCGCTGTTTTAGTATTAAATCAGATTCAGACCGACACTCCATCAGTATCAGGCGACATTGGTGGATAATGTATGACAGGCATAGATCCTACGATTCCACACATGTGAACCTTTTTCGAGGTGAATGATGGTTAAGGCTCCACGACAGTAGTATATGCACCCCCAGGAAACCAAGTCGGCCGCTCTAGCGGGTATTGAATGGTCCGCGCCTCTCTCGCTTCTCCCTATATTCTGTCCTACTAAAGGAACGTCCGGTTTTATGATTCGACCCCGCCAGTTGCCTAACACAGGTCTGTCAGCCGCACCATTGCGGACGTTTCCTTGCCACGACACCGCATGTGCATTCAGTTGTAAAGGACAGAAAAGGGAATGTGACAGAAAAAATCGGTCTACAATATCACTACCTTTGCCATTGTTGTTTTCCATATAATGCGGATGAGCGCCGGCTCGCCAATTCCGGATCGACAGTCAACATCGGTCCCATTATATGATCCATAGATCAGCTTGCATTTGCAGACCTCCCCAGTTCTTGTACATTGGCATTGACACTGTATCTCCTTGTTTTAAGGTTGAGCCCTTAGCACCAACCCGTTCTTCCTAGCTTGCTCGAGGTATGCAAGTTGTTGGGAATGAAGCTCCTTACTACACTTGCAGCCACCGCGCTGTCATTCACTTTTACTTCCGCGTCGGTGATTCGAAGAGGACACGATGCTCCAGTGTTCGATCAAGACTTCGCCGATCCATCGGTAATTGAAGACGACGACGGCACGTGGTACGCTTTCGGGACAACTGGCAATGGCAAGCAGATCCAAGTTGCCAAGGGAAAGTGTCTGTATGGGAAATGGAGTCTTCTAGGCAACATCGACGCTCTTCCTAAGCCCGCCGCCTGGATGACCGGACGGAACACCTGGGCCCCCGACGTACATAAGGTAGCGGACGGAAGCTACGTTATGTACTTTAGCGGCGAGGTAGCGGCGAACTCAGCCCACCATTGCATCGGCACGGCGACATCAGACACGATTACCGGACCCTTCATGCCTGACGAGGAGCCTTTCGCCTGCAACCTCACGATCGGCGGTTCTATTGACGCTTCCGGATTCCAGGATGTGGACGGCAAGCGATACGTCCTGTACAAAATCGACGGGAACAGTGTCGGACATGGCGGCAGCTGCAGCAACACCGTACAACCAATTGTTTCTACGCCCATCATGCTTCAAGAGGTCGGAGACGATGGTGTGACGAAGATCGGTGATCCAGTCCAGATTCTCGACCGGACCGACGCCGATGGCCCGTTGGTGGAAGCGCCGAGCGTGGTGCGCACAGACGATGGGATGTACATCCTGTTTTTCAGCAGCGGCTGCTACCTCGAGCCGAGCTACAACGTCAACTACGCGACGTCGATGAGTCTGCAGGGGCCGTATCAGCGAGCGGAGCGCCCGATGATTAAAACCGGGGAACATTCTTTGCAAGCACCCGGCGGCGCTACCGCCGTGAACGTCAGGGACAAGGTTGGAATTGTTTTCCATGCGAACTGCCCAGAAGGACGGTGCTTGTACACGGAGCCCACTGTTATAGACGGTCAGGAGGTAAAGGTGGTAATGTAGGGCACCATAGCTTAAATTCCCATATTCCCTATTCGCTCAGGACAGCGTGGGAAGAACGAACCGCACATGGCTGACACGATTGATTATGATACAGGTCGTCTAAGGGAAAGACAGCGGAGGTATGCAAATAGAAGAATCGGCGGCTCGGGAGTTGGTAAATGGCTTGCTTGACATTGGACACTTGTCGTTCTGAGAAATTTCATACAGGACATAAAGGGATAGACTTCAATACTTCGTTTTAATGTTTTGAGATTCGGGAATGGCTGCGAAAGATACCAGAACATATATGGATATACACAGGCGCAGATATCTTGGTAATATTACGCATTCGTTTTGAGACGCCGTTCACGGTTGAAGACTTGATGTGAGGTTTAACTTCGAGGTTTAACATTCAGTGTTGAGAAGTTCCAAGTACGACGAGATGCCGACCTTTAGAAGTGGGGGTTCCGTCATAGCCGAATCCGAGTTAGTGGATAGGAATGCCACTTACACTATTACAAATATGGAATAGCTTCTGCGGCAAGTGGGAACTCGGCCAATCAGGCCTGAGACCGCAGATACAAGTCTTGCACTAAAACTAAGCGCCCGCTTCATTCTGCACGACATTTTCAACCTGCATGCTGCAAACATCCCATCACTATCACACTTCTACGCGTTGTAGAAAGGCTTTTCGTTCCGGTAAGGCTACTTGAGTCTCATCCAATTTTCCTATCTAGCGAATGGTCCTTGGCATTCCTCTCGAAGCGCCCCCGCGACGTCGAGCCTCTAAAAGGAACTCTTCGTTGAACGTCCGACAGGCTCGCGACGTCAAGCGACGTCAAGCGACAATGACCCATCGGTCAAGAAGAAGTAGTAATGGGCGATCGGCTTGCGGATTACTCGAGCATATCGGCTTCTACCATGGATAATGTCCATGGACGACTGATGATCTATTCATCGGTCTTCCTATATGCCTCATACGGCAATCACATTGCCTACCTAGGTAGGTACCTACCTATTTTAGGGGATATAGAAGCTGTCTTGGCTCTATCTCTTCCCAAAACGGCATCGTACTGCAGAATTGGGACTGTTCGCTTGGTCTAAAGATGGTGACCTGGTAGTTCGCCGTGTTTGCCGCCGGCGACCTTCACTGGCCCACTAGAGAGATGCTGGTAAGATTACCGAGCAAATCACGGCGCTTAGGAACAATCGCAATTATCCTAAAGGGTATTTTCATTGGTTTGCCTTATTCTGGGGTTACCCTTTCGAGATATGCAGCTCACACTATTCAATGTGATTCCTTTGAACATTGTGGTAGCGTGAGATCGTTGCTAATTTACATACTTAAAGATATGCATCCCGTCGGAGAGTTCTCTCGATGCTGCAAGGGGCAGAAATGGATTTCGCTGCAATGCTACCTTTCTGCGCAAGCCACATGTGTCTTGTTTATAGGCGCCGACTACCACCACGCTGTCAGTAGCGTAAAACTGACAGCGCGACTAAGAGCATCGCCTAGTGTCTTTGCGGTCTACCAAGGATGATCGGTCTAATATATTATTCGGCCTGTCCTGAATCGTCCTAATATCCTATCCAGTGTATTTGCTCAAACGTCCCCAACACTCTTTTTCATCTCGGAGTCCCTGGATATCTCTTGGCTGTCCTCGGAGTGTACCGATGCAAGATTCTAACCAGCTGGCTGGAAGTAATTTATGGAAATATTGTTGTAATAATCTCAATTCCCAACTTTATCACTGCCCCTTTAGTACACGACAGCTTATCGATATATCTCCAGGCGAGATGGCTTCTCTTCTATTGGTTTCACTTCTTACGCTCCTTACACAACATGCCGCTGGCTTGCAGGTCACACCAAACTCTCCCTGTTCTTCGTTTTGTGTAGATTCATCCAACCTTGACTTCTCTGATCCAAACTCATCGACGACCAAGAATTCCGATATCACATGTATTGATTCGGAATATGCCACCTCATCTGCGGGCCAAAAGTTTGAGAGATGTATGAGCTGTCTGCAAGATAGCACGTTTGCTCAAGGGTCGGAGAGTGACCAGCTTTGGTTTCTATGTAAGTTCATCCCCTCGTCCTATAAGATCTCAATTCTGACGTAACGTAGACAACCTCAGGTATGCGTTCGATTATTGCATTTTGGGATTTCCCAATGCTACGGGGATCGCATCAACTCCCTGTTCAACTTCCACTGCCTGTGGTGGGCTGGAATCAGCTTTTACAGGCGACAAGCTGAACCCAAAGAAGCCCGACTACTCGTACTGTGGCGCGGATGGCTCCGCCATGACCGATGGTGTGGTCTCTGAGTGCATGTCCTGCGTAGGCGCTTTAGAGGGCCAGGATTACTTAGCCAATTGTAAAGCCTCCCTGTCATTTCGCCGAATATCTCAACACTAATGACTATCACAGTCCTCATCGCTCTAGACGCAGGATGCAAGCAACAGCCACCTACCGGAATGCTAATAGGGTTGAATGATACTGTCTTCTCCGAGACCAGGATCAGTTCAATTGACCCCAACACTGGAAAAGCCACTGACGATCAAAGGCCTGCGCTCTCCGTGCCTCAGATGGCAGGAATCGCTGTCGGCGCTGTCGTCTTCATATTGGCCGTAGCAGGCTTCTTATTTGTACATATCCGTAAGCGGCGCAATCGCCGTCTTCTACTAGGGGACACCAAGGCTTCGACGATAGGGTCGAAGAAGAGCCGACATCGTCCTGCCTCGTCGCTCTCATTCCGCTGTCAGACGCATCTGACTCCGAGGTCCCCCGCATTCTTTCCAAACCCATCTGACAGTACCATTGAAGAGGAGAAACCCTACGTAGGCCCATTCTCAGCCCTCGGCTCCCATCCTATTTCACCCGATTCACCGAAGCAAGCCGCATGGAGGGCCCAGAACAGCCACTCGAGCTTCAGCGCTGCCTCCCGATCAGGTAGCAAAGCGTTACCGTTACACAACATCGCCACCGCCATCCCAACAATTCCGGGCAACGTGCATTATTCCACTTCACCCAAGGCTGCGTTCTTCTCTCCCACTGATGAGCCGGCTAGCACTACCAGCACCAAGAGCACCGCGCAGCTTCTGCCTCTAAGGCAATATAATCCCGCCGAGTACGGGGTCAGCTCACCCCAAATAGGTGCCGGCCCAGATGGCACGTTCAGCAGCCCTACGTCGGGCACTACTACTAGCCCCCTGCTGAGCCGTGCCTGGGAGCAGAGAACATCGACGTGGGACTTACCTCCCCGCAGCTCTAGCAAGCCGGCTGGCGTGGGAGCCTGGGAAAGAGTGGCTGCTGGGGTGGCGGGGAAGAATAGGAGGACTAGTAATACTGGGAGCCCTGTCGAGACGAAGCAGATTAATTTTAATTTCCCTCCTCCACCTACTCGGCGGTAGTTATCACGTACCTAATATAGCATATGCATAAATGTGCATACACTCTTAGTTAGCAATCAGCTTCGCAGTTTTGATTTCCAAGTGAATCATTCTGTTGTTTTTGTGACTTGCTCGCCTCCACCAATCTGTCTTACGCACCTTGCACAACTAGCACTGTATACGGGGTACTTAATATTATTCTATCCTTGAAAATTCGTGGTGTGTGGTGTCCGCCTACCGACGCTTCATGCACCAGTGTGAAGGCTTGTCAGCATGGGCCAATCAATCTACCCTACTCGACGCTCTGGGGGTAGGATGGTGAAGTATTAAGACATAACCCCGCTCTCAGCCTCTCCCTCCATGCCTTGATAATGCACCACGAATCTCCTCGCTGGTCGTGTTCAATTGCACTTACGCTAATTGATTAGAAGCATCGGCTCGCATCAGAACTGTCTTGAGATCCTAATTAGAGCGCCATGCCTAACCTCTGTGGCTGCCTGCCCTTCAACAAGAAGACCAAAGGCAAGAAAAAGGAGAAGATCGAGAAAGAAGGCGGCGACGACGAACTGGCCAGTGGCGCACAGGCGTCCGATACAGAGCTAACTGATGGCATAGGGGCGCTCGAATTGTTTGACAATTGCCGGGGGCCCGCCGAAGGAGTCGATCTCGTTTTCGTCCATGGACTTCGTGGGTCTAGAGTGAAGACGTGGTCTCAGGGAGATGCCTGCTGGCCTCGGGACTTCCTTAAGGACGACATGGAGAACGCTAGAGGGATCACATGGGGCTATGATGCAAATATTGCCAATGCCTTCTCGTTTGCCAGCCAGGAAAGCATCTTCGGCCACGCCGAAGCATTGTTGATAGACTTGTCCAACTGGAGGAAAAATATAGTATGGACTTTTCCTGCAATAAATCCCAATTTCATTGAGTGGGAATTGACATATATCGGCAGACCAGGCCCATTATATTCATTTGCCATAGTCTTGGCGGCCTCGTCGTTGAGAAGGCTTTAGTCAAGTCCTTCATGGAGCGTGATACTCCTAAAATTCTTCGCCTTGGCCTAATCCACGACAATACTCTTGGGGTGGTTTTTATGGGGACGCCACATCGAGGGAGCTCTGTGGAGGAGACGTATGGTGAACTTGCAGTCAAAGTCGCGTACGGAGCTTTGCGGCAACCCAATAGGCAGCTTCTTCAGACTCTAAAACGCGACTCTCATATCCTCGAGGATCTACGCACTAGTTTCATGACGGCTTCAAAGGACCTACATATCGTTTGCATCAGGGAGGAGGTCCCAACTGGAGCTGGCTTGGTATGACTTTACCCCTAAAGTAAGTGTGGCTTACTAAGACGAAATTGTTCAGATTGTTCCTGAAGCCTCTGCTTCATTAGACGGCGCCAACGTGACTCGTGGCTCAATTAGAGCTAATCATATGGACATGGTCAAGTTCCGGTCTAAAGACGCAGGTTACCAAAGAACACTGCGTTTCATCGAATCTATACTTGACACCGCAAGAGTTAAGGCATCACGAGGTACGTCGAGCGGAGGTATTTTTTGATAGTAATGCATGCAAATTGAATACCCGGAGTTTTATCTCATTCAAATCAGAACTGGGCATTTTTGTATCTTTGGATATCTTTGTGGTTTACCTTGTATGACCTCAAGATAGGGAAGTGTTAGGTTGCCCTGTGAAGTTGTCACGTCGTTGGCGTATAATTAGCGATTCTCTCTGCTCCGGGATATTAGCATGGAAGCTAATGTCTTACTAGAAAATGAAATGGTCCAGTCTCCAATAGATGGTAGGACTACCCATACCGTTTTCCTAATCGAAATATATCTGACTTGCACCAGCTATACTAAAATCATTGTGGTTCCCATCAATCGACAGCCGAGAAGAGGGAATAGATGAGGCCTACGCCAATACATGTTCCTGGATTCTATACAGTGGACCAACGGACGATGACCACGAGTCAAGGGACGGCAGCAGCGAGTCCAGAGACGAAGAGATACCAGATACGCCTTCTCTGTTCCTAACCTGGCTTCAAAGTGACGAGACCTTTCTCTGGATTAGCGGTAAAGCCGGCTGCGGAAAATCTACTCTGATGAAGTACGCATACCAAAATGAAAGGACCGAAGTTGCACTTCAAGATTCCCAGTGGGCTCAGGGCAAAGATTTGATTTTGGTGAGGTACTTCTTCTTCGAACGTGGAAATGACGATCAAAAGTCTCGAGAAGGAATGCTCAGAAGCCTCCTATACCAAGTATTGAGTACTCGGCACGAGCTTATCCCGAAGGTGTTTCCTCAATTGCACTTCAAAGGCAAACACCCAAGGGGAGAGTACCTACTAGAACAAGAGATCCCGCTGGGATTTCTTGATTAGGCTTACCTTAAACATGCGTTTATCTCTATGCTGGACCATCTCCAAGGCTCCAGTCTCTGCCTTTTTCTGGATGGTCTAGACGAATGCCGCATGGTGGGAAGGACCAACGAATACACAGAGGAGCAGTTGGACTTGATTTACGACGGCGATAACGAAGATGAAGCTTGGGGTCAAAGCGATTGGATAACAGACGGTCATAAGGAGATCGCCGACTTTGTCCACAGTCTGAGGATACGTGGGAATGTGAAGGTTTGCCTTTCTAGCAGAGACTTGAATGTTTTCGAGCGGGAATTTCGGAATTTCCCAAGAATAGTGGTCCACGAACATACAGCTAAGTCTATAGCCCGATACTGCACAGGACACCTAATGGATAGGACGCCAGACCTCATGGACCTGCCAGAGTTCGCATCCGCGATTACTGAGAAGTCGTGTGGCGTATTCCTCTGGGTCCGCCTGGTTATTGGCATGCTAGTGGATGGATATACCAATGGCGACTCTAGAGAAGAGCTTTTGGAGACCTTAGATCATCTCCCTCAAAGGCTGGGTGGAAAAGATGGCCTCTATTCACTGATGATGCGAAATATAAAGCGAAAATATTTACCAGAGTCGAAAAGACTATTTCAACTTGTTTTAAACTGGAAATCAGTCGGCGTTACCCAACCCGATATCATAACTCTATTCTTGGCAGTACAGGGACACCTTGAGCAAGATAACGGTGAAGAGCTACGAGCTACGAGCGACAAATACGAACCTCGGACTTGGGATGAACTGCAACCTAAGTGTAAGGAATTGCAGAGACGTTTAAAGAGCCGGTGCGGCGGTCTTCTGGAAGGAACATGGCCAGTACAGTTTATGCACCAAACGGTCAAGCAATTCCTCTCACGGAAGTATATATGGGACGAAATGTTTTCCAATGTCGTCGGCTTTGCTGCCGAATCCGATGTACACATGGCTTCAATAAGTGGATGTGTCCGGCGCCTGAAATGCTGCGCAGATGCCGTCACCACTCTTGAGAACGTCTCAATTGATTTGGGAGCGAACGCACATCAGCAGAGGTCGACAGAACATGAACATAAAGTGGACCTACCCTATTTGGATTCTGAAATATTGCATCATGCTCTCGCATGTGCCCGAACCATGTGCTGCACGACAGATATCATAGCTGGTAGACTTCGCCGCTCCCTCATAGAACTTCTCGATGAGCTGAATAACGTCTGGAGTCAACACACTAGTGGTTCGGATTCTGTTTGGTTCGATATGCTCCACGAATACCTACTCAACACTCGAAAATCACGCCCATTGGCCTTCTTGCAACTCGCAATCACATATTCCCTAGTCCCATACGTCGAGACGAAAGTCAAACACCGCGGTCTATCTAAGCACCAGCTGTCGCATCTCCTGTTACGAGCTGTCAAGTATCCGATGTCACAATGGAGAACCACAATTAGTACGGCGTTTCACGAGAACGCGCCGAAATTTGTTGAGATGCTATTTCAAGAGGGTGCCGATCCGAACCACCTCGATACCACGACATCGGAAGCTAGATGGACTATATGGGTTAGCCATCTTGAGGAATTAGCATCGTATCCTCTCAAATGTTCAGTTATAGAATTTTGGGTTACTTCGACAAAGCTCTTCCTTAAGTACGGGGCCGATACAACAGTTCGTTGGTACAGACCTAATAGTTCTGAGAATAAAGAGTCACCGATAGAGTGGTTCACGCCTGAAAAGATAATAAGGGACAGGTTGAACAGCGAATATGATAAGGACTTGGATGAAATTATGGAGCTTCTAAGCCAAGCGAACGAGAAACAACACAAGGAATGATCGTTCCTCTAAGAGCAGATTCAACCCAGCTCTCCGTTAGCCATTGAGTACACCAAGGCACGACAGCGCATGTGTCTATACTAAGAGGAACTTGATTCAGTCCTTACCTTTCGTATGTTCAAGTTACAAGTCTTGGCATAGATTCATGAAGAGGCAATACCGTAAAACGTCACAGGCAGATATTGTGGACCATTGTCCCCCATTTCGTTTGTAGAGCTAAAAGCGTCCGATTCGGATCAAGGGGAATTAGAAAGCTACCTGCCTTATAACCAAGTTACATGTATAGGCCTAATACCGTAAATTGACTAAAAATAATAATGTTGCGAGAGTTGCCCAACCTAGGGTTTTACAGACCGCCCGCGTACGTAGACTTCCTTAATATTCCGGTCATCCCCTGTCATAACGAACTTGTCAAAGACGGTCCTGGTAGAGTCTTCATCTTCTACGATGGTCATCACGCCCGGCGCATTCGTATCGATGACCAGGGCATCAAATTCCTTGCCAAGCTCGAAATTACCGACCCTGTTATCCAGACTGCACACTTTAGCTCCTCCGAGCGTAGCTAGGTAGAAGAGCTCCCCAATATCCAATCCCTTATCCTTACCCTGACTCATTACCTCTCGCGCGTTGGATGCCACAAGCGCCTGTCTCATTGCGTCCAAAATGCTGCTTGAGAACCCGCCGCCACTATCCGTTCCTAGCCCGACATTTATGCCGCGCCGCAGAAAATCCCGAATGGGAGCTGCCATGAAGCCCCCGCCAACCGTCATGTTGGAGACAGGGCAGTGGGCGACGCCGCAGCCGAGCTCCCTAAGGCGGCTCATCTCATACTCGGTCATGTGGCAGCAGTGCGCGAGGATCGAGCGCTCGTTCAGCAGGCCATAGTGCTCGTAGAGATCTGCTTCAGACCCCTTAAACTGTGGGAACAGTTCCTGCGTAAAAGTCATCTCCTGCTCCGCCTCGTTGAAGTGCGTCTGGATCGGCAGGTCCGGATTCGCGGCCGCGATCTTGCCCAGGCCGTCTAACAACTCGGGATCGCACGAAATGGCGAAGCGCGGGGTTAGCACGTGTTTCAACAGTTTACCCTGCGGATCGATTTGGCGGATATGCGCTATGCAGTCCTCAGTGTCTTTCAGGGAGGCCTCGACGGTAGCGTCGCGGTAGTACTCGGGCGCGTTCCTGTTCATGTTGCACTTGCCGACAAGAGCGCGCTGGCCCTTATCTAAGCAGATATCGGCCAGGATTTTGGTCGCCTCCGCATGCAGCGAGCCGTAGTACGACGCCGTCGTGATCCCCTGCTTTAGGAATCCGTCCACGCAGCTTGAGTAGATACGGCGCGCGTACGCCGGGTCTTGGAACCGGGATTCATTCGGGAAGGTGATCTGCTCGAGCCAGTCCAGGATGTGCATGCTCTGCCCCAACCCCCGCTGCGCCCATTGAGGTGCGTGGTTGTGCGTGTCGATGAACCCTGGGATGAGGAATTCGCTGCGGGGCAGGTAGCGTACATTCTCGGAGGAGTAAGGGATGTTTAACGACGAGAGTACGGAAGAGACTTTATCTTTTGAGACGTCCTCTACCAGATTAGCGATCTTGCCATCCCCATCGACGATGACTAGGGCGTCCTTGAGTATGATGAGCTCTGATGGCCCGCGTGAGTGAATCACCGTGCCATGGAAGGCTTGAAAACTCATATCGCGGTTCTCATTACATTAAGCTATGAAATTATTATGTTTCTACTGAAATCTGGCTTCCTTTTTAGGATCCCGAGTTGCGTAGGGCTGAATTGAAAGATGTCAGTTCAGATAAGTTGAGGTTCGGTGTTCCGATGACAATAAGACATGCATATGCCAGCTGGCATGCCAGAGTTAGCAGCTGTTCAGGGGTGGTTCAGCTAGCATCTTAACGCCGACTTCCACTTTCGCACATTTGTGCCATCCATTCTAAGCAAGTGGCAAGTAGTAATTATACAGGTAGGAGGTAGGTAGGTAAACATCAATGTCACTTATAAGGAAGGCAAATAGTCAGATGGGAGTGGACGAGGTTGAACGAATTGAGAATGAAAGACGAAAAAAGACCGAGATGAATTTTCTGCCATATTTATAAAGACTTTGACTCGAAGACCTCGGGACTATATGAAATCCCTAGACGCCAAATTACAATAGTTATGAAACTGAATACCTAGTAGATGCAGGTTGAAGAGGGCCACATATGCAAGCTGCGCAAGCAGTGTTCCTGCAGCAATTATAATCCCTAACCAGACGTCACAAGCTTGCATCGGAAAGTCGGATCGATTGATTAGTGAAGGCAGTAGTGGCCAGCATCATTACGAAATAACTGCCACTCAATAAAATTGGCTTCAGAACCTTTGACCTCCACGAAATCTCACTTTGTACCTAGGTATCAACAGCAGAAGGGTCAAGGGAATAGCCGGAGACATGGAGTTATCGGAGTTACCCAAATAAGAAAGGTCATTCTCCACGAACGCTGAGTCAGCTTCATAAACTCGGCCCGACTATATCCCGATTATGTAATTCCTTTCCTCTTTTAGGTTTCCCTGCCCACACATGCGACTCACTCCGTAAGTTCCCTGAGCAAGCCACCCATTCCACACCACAGTCTTCTCTTTCGCCAAGGTACCGACTACCTACATTATAAGATGGACACGTTCACTTACATCTTTCTCGCATTCGCTATTTTCATGATAGCCAGAGTACGTAACTTTGAATCAATTTAGATATTGAGATCGCGTATCTCTGGAGGAATCGCCTTTTAAGATTGGAATGAATGTAATAGGCTATTCAACTTTACTAACATACGCTGGCTTGGAAGGCAATATTTGCGGACCGCTCACCTATTCCCGAGACATCAGGAAAAGTTTACAGAGTAGCCAGTGCCGCCGAGTTGGATGCTCTCTTGTCCTCTACCACTCATGTGGTAGTAGACTTCTACGCGGACTGGTGTCCACCTTGTCGCGCTATTGCGCCCATCTTCTCCGAATTGGCTGACAAATACTCCTCAAACGGACAACTTGCTTTCGCCAAGGTGAACGTCGACCATGTCAATGAAGTAGCAGGGCGGTATGGCGTCTCTGCCATGCCGACCTTCATGTTCTTCCGGAATGGTGTGCCCAAAGGAGTCGCGGTTGAAGGCATCAAGGCTCGTCAATCCGTTAGCTTCACCAATGATGGACTAGTCGATAAGATTCGTGGTGCGGACCGGGGAGCTCTCCAGGCTGTTGTTCAGGCCTTGGCCGGCGTAGAGAAGCCGGGACTGTCCGACTAGGGACAGGTGGTATCATGATGATGGAGTGGTCACAATCTACCTAGCCTTCAAACCATCGTCGCACACGACTCGGTCATCCTTGCAATTGGCTATGAGCATGGAGTAGTGGCGGGATTTAGTAGAGGATATCCTAAAGAACTTATTCTCTCAGCGACTATCTTTCAGGAGACTTGTTTTCGCTACTGCTCAGATCGAGGAACGCGAAACAGGGAGATCGTTATCCAAATCCCAAGTTCAGATGTGTATCCAGATGCATAATCCAGCTATATTGGCTTGTGGGCTATCTCAGCCCATTCCTTCTCGGTCTATCCTCAATTGACGTCTAAGCTTAGGCACGTCGTGTCTAGACTCCAGGTGCCAGGCCATACGAATCCGACCTTGCGTGGGATACGCTAACGACAGCGAAGCGGTTAGTCCCCTCTATAATAAAAATAAAATTGGTACCTTGCAAGATCGGGAGTCAGAGATAGGTAGAATAAAGACCTACAGTTATCTTTCCTACCCCAGGAATCCCTATATAGAAGGTGGGAGGTATATCTCGCCAAGGACATGTTATCAGCTACTTAAGAGGGCGATTGGGTGGAAAGCCCGAGTCTGAGATTGACGTCCCTCAGCATAAGTTGGTGCAAGTGTGTTTTCATGACAGCCGCCCGTTACCGTACAACTTACCTATAGCTACTGGTATTTCCCCTCTATCCATCACTCCTCTAGCCTTCTTGATATCTTTTCCTTCCCCGCACACCCTGTTCTCTATTTTCAGATTGCCTCCTTTGTATCACGTCGATAGGCAATTGGGTGCTACGTCTTCGGGTAGCAAGTTACTCTCGCGAAACGTAAGTCGCGCATTGGGGTGAAACTAATTCGGGAGGCCGCAGGCGTCGGTAAAATAGCTCTGAGCCGTCAATCTTCATGGCGAACAACAGAACGTCGCCACACGAAATTCATGTCACGACTACTCTCAAAGTAATCCAAGCTGACAGACTGGTGAAGAAGCTTCTATCAAGAATTGCACGTTGCTGGTTTCAGGTATATCGAAGAAAATTTCTGAGAATCTGTACAGAGCCATATAGATATGATCACGACAGATTAGCGATAGCCGCTCGAGAAAGACAGTTACATCGGGGACATAGAGAATAACTCAAGATATGCAACCTGCTGTGTTCATTACAGTGCCTCCCTCGGGTACCCCGAAAACAGCTCATTTCGGATCTTCATTCTTGGAACCTCGTCACTTCGAATGTGATTAGCTCTTATTTCGTCTCCCAGTTCCAATGGCACTCCCTCGCATCTACTGTCTTACTAGGACTATCCGCCGAAATCATGGCCTCTCACCTCAAGCTCTTAGCTTTGACATCGTTGTTGATACAGAATTTCAGGTCGGTCGTCGCAGGGTCAATAGCTGCCTGGCTGACGGAACTTGGGCCCCCCCAGATTATCATGCAAGACGACGCGACTGGTAAGATATTCTATAGTCTCTGCAACAGCAATGGAAGCACCCCTATCTTCCCTGCCAGCACGTCCGCATCCTTCGAATTTGACCCCATCTACGCCCCCAGGAACGGCACCAGTCTTGCTGGTACAGGCTGGGTTGAGGATGATGTCAACGTTGTGAGTGCCTGCGCGAACCATCGAAAGCAATACCCAGTGTTAGTGAAAACATACTTACCCTCGCCCTAGGCAGCGATGTGGTTTCAGAGAGAAGATGGCCAGCTTGTGTTTCATTTGTGGAAATGCAATGCTACTGGCCAATTCAATCTTTATGACTTCTTCTCCCGACGAACTATCGGATCTAACCAGTCAGTGCACCCGAGGACTGGCATAATGGCAGTGAACCTCGGGCCGATTCCTGGATATAGAGTTTATTACCAAGACGAAAGCAAGGAGATATCGATTCTGGCTTACACCCCGGCGACTAGTACGTGGGATACACAAGACAAAGTGTCGAGAGATGCTATCGAAGGGTTTCCGATTTCGGCAGGTTTCATAGACGCGAATAGGGTCACTGTCGTGACACCAAGGGATGAAAGCAATATTGAAATATCCAAGCAACAGCAGGATGGAACTTGGGTGATTGGTGAGTTTTCATGGAGCAATCGAACAGATATTTGTTTCGCTAAACCTCTATAGCTACGCTCCCAACGCCCCTAAAGGAGATACGCAACTTGACGGGTGGAGGGGACGAGTTCACAATTGTTGTATTATCAGAGCCTACGAACGATACAAACCCTACAGACTTCAAGCTGGATACAAATGCTACCGTTGATTGGTCGCTCGAGGCTTGGGACGGCGGTGCAGGCGGCATCGGACTTACTATGGACGACGATTCTACCCGCAATATTTACTATATCGGCAACGACTCAATGTTACATTGTCTCACAGAGATGCCCGACGGCACCTGGCAGAAGTCTCCAAGACAAGACGAAAGGACATGGCCTCCCGCTGATGTCCCAAATGCCCAATTTGCAACAGCCTCTGACTTTCGTGGTAATGAAGTATTTATTTACTACGTAAGCAACGGCCAGATAGCTCAGTTACATCAATCAGCCAAATACAAATGGGATGCGGCAAATCCACTCCCCAAGTACAACAATACGGTGGTAGGAGAATCCGATTCGGACAAAGGCCTCTCAGTTGGAACCAAAGCTGGAATTGGTGTGGGCGTAAGCGTGGGATGCCTCGCACTCATACTGTTGGCTGCCTATGCTTCCATTCGGCGAAAGAGGCGAAGAGGAGACGAGAAGCAGAACGAATCCCAAGTCGAACCAGTTACAAGCGCTGAGAACAAGTCCCCACCTCCTCAGCTTATATACTACGAGATGCCAGCACAAGAATACAGCCATGAAGCACCTAGCTACCATGGCGTCCAGGAGATGCCAATTGAGGAACACACTTCTGAAATACGTATTGATCGTGGCCGCGAGGAGAGGACATCGACTAGTCATAACGGACCTGCAGAGGCTACGTCCTGAGAACCGAACTATCATATCGACTCAGTTATTCGCAACTCTAAGCAATATTCGTTTTCGTAAGGTCATGGGGCACGCGCGGATCCTGTAAGCCGGCAAGCTTTCTGGTAGTTGGGATTTGGTATGTAGAGCTTACTTCAAGTCAAGGAGCCATATTCTCTATGTGTTGTCTTAGAAATGGACCACGACTTTCACTGTGCATTGGATCCGTTGGCACACGATTATAGAGTGACAATATTAATAGTAGAATTGAGATCTATCACATTTTCATGTGGGCTGTCACGATGCCAACCGTAGGTAGCGGGTACGAGCTCTGTTGTTCCGTAAGGAACTCTAAACCTAACTAGCTAGCCCCTGGTATATATGGGAAACGACTCCTTTGTCTACGCTGTCTTAGACTCTAACAGACCCCAACCTCTGGCGTCTAGGCTCTCACGGGTCAGTCCTCTGACAATTTGATTAGGCCTGCGTGAATGTACCGAAGATTGGTTTTAGATTTGTCGAGGTTTACTGCAAGGTAATAAATTGGATCCCGCCCTGGTACTGCTTTCATTCTAAAACTGTACACGACCATCGCTCATGCGTCCGTCTATTGTCTACTGTTGTTACCTTCAAATCAAGCCCCTTTGGGACCCAGGTCTGTCACAAGACTGAGAGGATATACGGCAATACCTTGGTGTTTGGACAGTAAAGTAAGTGTCTTTGTACTCTAAGATGAGGTCTGTTCTATGGGCAAGTGCTCACTGAGGTGTTGCCTAGGTAGTAATCGGGCAGTTGCCTCATCTACTGATTGTTGACATAAGGAAAATTAGGGGCAACCTGAGAAGAAAAAGTCCCGTTGCTCAGGAAGTTGCAATTCTACGTGTCCCAGGCTCCTAGGAATCCTCGACCAACAAAGAGTTTCGACTCCAATCTTCAACAACTCGAAAGTTTTACCTGAACAACTTTTGGTGTCTTAGCCCGTATATTATCAGTCTTCTTTCAAACCCGCAAACCAGCAGCCATGGACGCGTCTTCATACGCTTATATGAGTGACGAAGATGCCGTGTTGGTTATCCGACTAATGCAAGAGGATGCCCAGGCTGCTCTCTCGACTAGTATAGGGAAAGGAAAACAGGTACAAGGCTCAGAAACAGATGCACAGATTGCTCTAAATCTCTTTCTAGCTGAGTTGGAGACTGCAGAAACCTCTTTTAATGACCGACGAATGACGAGAAGCATTCTAGAAGCTGTTCAGGCTGATGACCAGGCCATATGTCAGTGCCAACAAGAAGAAGAGATTGCCCAGGCTGACCGTAATATCACGCTAGCTCTCAGCAGAGGCGAGAATGCACCAGGAGAAATAGAAGCATCCCAAGGCAACCCTACCGTCGCACCTGAGGATGAGTTTATTGAGAAGTTATCATGCATTTACAACACCGGAATCAGCCATGTCGAGAGCGACAACGACGTCAATGGAAACGATGATGCACTCCACCAGGCAGAAAGCTCTTCATGGGCCGCCTCGCGACAACCAAGGAAAACTAGACATTGCGAAGCCTGTAGAGATGAGAAGCACTTCGCAGAGCTAGCCCGTGCGCCTTGTCAACACGAGTACTGTGGTGCATGTCTCACCCGTATCTTCCAGAACGCTACGAACGACGAATCCCTGTTTCCTCCACGATGCTGCAAGCAAACAATACCTCTAACCGAGAGCCTGGTCTTCCTTGAGGCTAACATTGTCCAAGAATTCCGCCAGAAGGCACTTGAGTATTCCACGCCTCGCCGAACCTATTGCCACAGCAATGAATGCAACAAATTTATCCCACCAACGAACTACGCAAATGACATCGCAACCTGTGACCAGTGCGGAAGTCAAACTTGTATGTTGTGCAAGGGAGCCTCGCATATCAACGATTGCCCAAATGACGAGCAACTCCAGCAAGTCTTGCGACTAGGACAGGAGCAGCTTTGGCAACGCTGCCAGAACTGCTGGGCCCTTGTTGAACTCAACGTGGGATGCAACCACATGACGTAAGTGTCGAGCCCCTTCTTTTAACGTAAATTGCTCACTCAATTTCTATAGTTGTCGATGCGGACATCAATTTTGTTACATCTGCGGCGCCCAGTGGAAGACTTGCCTATGCCAGCATTGGGATGAGGCCCGTCTATTACAGCGTGCTGTCCAGATAGATGCACGCGACCATCGCGACCCAGGCGATCAAGGCGACCCGGGCGACCCGGGCGACCAAGGTGACCATGGCGACCCTGTCCCAGTTGATCCGCACGAAGCCGCACCCCGCCCAGGAGCCCTACGAGGGTTTCTCGAGGAAGCAGACCAACTTGCAGCAGATTTGGCCGACATGCGAATTCGGGATCTCTTATGGGACCTCCAAGACAACCACGAATGCGACCACGATCGTTGGTTCAGTCGGAGAGGACCACAAGAGTGCGAAGAATGTGGTGACAGGATGCCCATTTTTATTTATGAATGTCGTCAATGCCATATCATGGCCTGTCGTTCCTGCCGGTACCATCGTCTGTAAATGATTCAGACATTGTGTCTCGTGCCTTACAACCGCACGCATGATCAATTACATAAGGTGGCTTGGGCATGTTTGGGAGGTATGAGGTGTTGCGTTTGCCACCTGTCGCACTACATGTTTCTAGGGGTGTAAAGGCAAATGACGAGGAGAAAACGGCTAGGAACACATGTGTGAGTTGAACTATGCCAGATTGGCCATACTCGTGGACTGGCACTGAGATGACGGCCGCTCTGGTCGTATTTCATTGAGATGAAGTTAACGATGCTTATCCCGCTTGTGTATATCGAGTTCTATACTCCAGAAGGGGATTTGGGGAAAAAAGGATGAGAGATGAACGAGTCAACGATGTGATAGGGGCAGGGCATCAACTATTTAGGTAGTCTTGTAATTAGATCCGTGAACAAGGTTGCCCATGTAGCTAATGTCTGAATGAACCACCTCTTCTTTTTGCCTTGAAGGTATATACGCACATGCCAATGTTTTAGCCTGCCTTGAAATTACTTCAATGCCTGTCGCAGGCAGGATCTTCAACTTGCTGCTGGTGCAAGTTTTCGTCACGGTCTCTATGCGCCTAGACATTTGCATCCGCTTCCAATTTTGCTTTCAGATTGATTCTGAGACGTGTCTTCTAAGCTTTCTAAGTTAGTACTACACAACCATTGTCGGCATGTACTGTCGAATGGACCTGTTTCTAGAAAATTGAAGATCTGTTACATATGGATGCTCCTTGATAAAGGGAAAGGCTCCCTCGAGGAAGTAGGAGAAAGAATGTTGCAATGGAGAACTCCCATTATAAAGGGATAATGATCTTCAGGGGCTACGTCTAATTGCGGCCAATCAGGTGGAAGCTTTTATAGCCCTTACGGATGCTTAGGCCACGTTAGGTGCGCTAGCCGTAGAGTGCGGGGCTGTAACCCCACTGAGCCACTCCGTCGGGTTGCCCTTAGTTCACCCTTCTTTCTGCGTCGCCTCACTCACTCACTCAACCCCAGGCGCTTTAGTTCCGAGCACGATGCTTATACTACGGCATTACGGCGGTGACCTAAGGTCCTGAAGGGTGTGCTTTCGCATATTTACCATCGCAGCGAAGGAATGATAACTTTCGAGACAGGCCCGGACTGTGAAATAGCCGATGAATACCCTGTGTACACGTTGGTCGAATCCCCGACGTCGTCGACCTGACTGATCTCAGACTGGGTATGAATACTTTGGTTACGGGACTCATGAAGATGAAGAACGTTGATATGTCCCCGAGGTCCGGGAAGTCACCCGACAAACGCTCCGCCTCTATCACAATCGCCTCTCGTCTCAGACCTGGTCTCTGGTACCGTTTATATCTGCTGTCACTGCGCCACGATCCGGGAGCCTATTACCGCATCTTCCTAGGTCAAGCAACAGCTTGATGCATGTCTAAGCAGACATGGTGATACTCTCGACCTTGCAGACACAATGAACTGCAAGTCCGCGATGCCATGAGGGATTTCAAGGTATAGTTGGGCCATACTTCCTAGCAGGGCTGTAAAGAGTGTGCAACTCTTTGTGTACATCCTTTTCCAATTATATACTGATATGTACGTCTAAGTGTCATAGGAACCCTTGAGTCTTTCCTGGAAACCTTTGTAGTTGGCCTTCCACTCATCGTCCATCCCTGGCAGTGGATCTAGCCCAGCCTTTGCAAGGTCTTCATTCACCCAATTCAAAACCTCGTCTATATACACATCTTCCGCAGCGAACATACTGTGGAATCTATCCCCAGGTTGGAATCGGGCTTTGCGTTGCCTATGCTCTTCTTTCATGACAGATGTGGGCGGCAGCTGAACCTGACCCGCAAAGACTTTGGCCGCGACTTGAGCCTGGAAATCGAACAGCGAAAATGTTGACACTAAATGGGAGACACCTATGAATGCTAGTGTGGGGTCTGGGATATAGAAGATATCCTTGTGCAAATTGTGCGTGATGTATCCGTCAGACGTTATAAGCGTCTTTTCATCAGCATCCTGCCAAGGCACCGAAGGCTTCTCCAGGTCCCCAAGGAAGGGATATGAGGTGATATATCCCGTTGCAACAATGACGCGATCGATGCCTTCTAAAACTTTCCCGTCTTCGAGTACGACCTTACCCAGTATCGCCTGACCAGGTTTCAAGGTCTGAGATTTAGCGGCCTCGGCGGTCTCATCGACAATGAACTCGGCCACCATAGCTACCCTGTCGACGCCTTCCGGCAGACGCGATCCAAGGACGTCGTATTTGCTTTCTCGTCTACTTTGAATGATTTTAGCACCTAAAGGAGCTGTCTCCCGAGCAATGTCCAGGGCCGAGACGCCTGCGCCAATTATGAGGATAGTCTGGTTACTGAAAGGAATAGGGGTACGATATTGCTTTGAATGAATGACCCTGTCTGGAAAGCGCTGCTTCCATGTAGCTAACCCGGGAATGTCTGGGACGAATGGGATATGATAATGCCCGCTTGCCACCACAACAGCGTCGAACTTCCAAGTCTCCTTCGTCAAGGTATGACCAGAGTCAGTCCTTGCAAATGTACTTGTTTTAACGGTCCACGTGCCGGACCCGTCCGGTTTTGACACGCTTTCCACTCGGGTGTTGAAAACTACCTTGTCATAGACGTTATGGATTCGAGCGATGTCTAGGATGTACTGGTGCACCACCCTTTGGTCAACAAAGTCCTCACTTCCCTCTGGCCATCGAAGCAAGCTACTCCGCATAATAGGGGTTGGAATATTATTCTTCAACCCGGCGTAGCTACGAATATGTCAGCACGCCATGTCAAGATTTGAAAGGACACATCAGCTGTGCATCTGGATCACTTTATACGTACCATGGATTGGGCGGACCGTGTATTAGCGCAACTTCGTCAGTACTTAATCCAGGTTTCTCTACCTCCGACCAATTCGGATCGGGAGGCCGGACGTTGGGAAATGGTGGGTCCCTATCCGGTTGAGGCTCGTAGTCCCATACACCGCCTACAACGCCGGTCCGTTCGAATACAGTGACGTTGAACCCAGCCCGGAGGAGATGAGCCGCGGACACGATACCACTAATACCGGCACCGATGACGGCCACATCCTTGATGTTGCCGAGAGCCGGTCCGCGCTCAGCTTTATTTTCACTGGTCAAGGAACCCATTATGTTAATGCGGGACATGTGAGTGGTAGAGCCTAGAACGTAGGGATCATAGCAAGATATGCATACCCGCGTAGTGGCGGAATCTACGGAATTTTGTGATGTCGCAATGTAGATCAGCTCATTCCTCATCGTCTCCTCACTTCAAATTCCCCGTTGCTGATTAGAAATCGCGGCACTCCACTGGGCCGATTCGTGAGATGAGGCGATATGCAGAAGTGATTACGTGCTCTTTTCATCCTTGCTAATGCGAGCATAACACGTGGGAGACCGTACAACTTAACGAGAGGAGTACGATAATGACTTCTTGCCTGGGTAACTCGAGTAAAACCAGCTGAGTGTAGACCAATTCCCAGTTTGGACGCTTGAAGTCTAAGTGCACGCGCGTTCAGACGCAAAATTACGGGCTCCCTTATCAATGACCATATATCTCTTCACAATTTGAATGGTAATCTAAGATAGACGTGTGACATGGATCGATTTACAATACAGCCAATTCTAAAACTACTTCTATGCTAGCTGGCTGAGCTTTCCTGGCACGCTCACGATGATGGAGGACCCGTATAGTCAGAGAAGTGACAATGAGACCAGCAGCTATGAACACCATGGTGATGAATCCTTTATGATATCGAGGCGCGTCAACCTGCTGCCAAATAATCAATGGCAGCCAGGCCTGAACCACGTAAGCCATCTCATTCATAGATGCCACCACCAAAGCTCGTTCTTCGTTATCATCGCTGCAGATTTCGTGCGCCCACGCGAACGTCAGCCCGCTGATTCCTCCTCCGATTGATCCAATGATGTAGCAAAACCACTTCCATCCAACGGGAATATTCCACACAGCGAGACTCGTGTTGGTGATGATGTTGACAACCCCTGAAAATACCATTGGCGGCCATCGAGCGCCCTTGAAGACGGAATCGGATGTCCATGCGTATATGTACGTGAAGATGACGGCAATTGCCGCAGATATCGTTGGGTACGAATTTATAGCGGTGATACTATATCCCTCGGACTTCAGCCAAAGCGCGAATGCCGGTTGGCTGCCGTAGCCGGTACCATTATTGAAGAATATGTATAGCAGAGTTAGGGCGTATATATGCCACGATGTGAAGATCTTCCGGAATTTGGCCTTCGTGTATGTTCCCCTATTAGCCCTGCCTTCGAACTCCATACGCTTCTTTGCTAGGACTATCTCATCCTTAGTCAGCCACCACGCGCGGGTGATTTCTGGCACGTCCGGAAAGAAGAAGAATCCGGCTATGGCGATTGGTAGCGATATTGTGGTGTTAATTATGAAAAGCCACTGCCAGCCCCTGAAACCGTTTTGGCCGTTGAGCGTATAGACTGCCGCCATCAAGTAGCCGGAGAACATGGTGCCTATGGACCCGCTGGCATGGAAGATACAGCTCCGCTTAGCGAGCTCGTCTTTTCGATCTGCCATAAGTTAGTATTTCGCTAACATGAGCTCTCCTGGGAGTAGTCACGTACTACAAATCCGTTAGCTTTCAGAGGTTTCAAATAGCACCCTGGGAATTAGATGTCAAGACACGAGGAAATACATACCACCAACTTCCAATCACATATTGGATTCCAGGATAATAAGTACTTTCAGCCCTGGAAAATGAGTGTCAGTAACCTGTGCTGATGGGAGATTCAGAATATCCTAGCTCTAGGGATGGGCCAAAGAGGGGGGGGGGACTCTCAATATTACATACAGGCCAATGAAGAACCGCAGAGCGTATATTTGATTCGCTGTCTGGCATTTTGAAAGCAGGATGGTCAAAACCGACCATAATACTTCACAAGCCGGTATCCAGATGGACGGTCGAACTTTGGTTAGCAGCATATTGCTGATATTGTCAGTAAATCTGAACTCAAAGTGTGAGTGACGCTCCATACCTAGGAATCTCGCCAATGACATATCCAACTGTCCAGCATGCGATCATGTAATTGAGCTGATTACCGTAGAGACCCAAGTCTTCTTTCATGCCGGATACGAAGGCACTATTGACGTTCACTTGATCAAGATACTTGATGAAGTAACCCAGCGAAGCGAAGGTTAGGATCACAGCATCCAGCTTGAATAGAAACCGCCTCTCTTCCGGGGATTTATCAAGCGTATCCCAGAAATACGACCGCCATGTCTGCTTGGGCTTCTGGACCACTGGTGACGAAGACTGGGTATGGGTCGAGTCAACATCACTGCGATCAACGATCTTAGCAGTCACGTCGTCGCCAGCCTCGACTGCATTAGTCGAGGTGATTTCCTTGCTTGCCATTTCGTACTACACGAATTGACGTGGAAGATGAACGCCGAACAAGAAAACACCCGGGCCATTCCGATCTTAAAAGGAACTCAGTCCTTAATGAGGTTCTACAAGGTTTATTCCGCTACTCTCCGTGCTGGGATACTTCGTCCCACACTTCGAGAAACAAGGGGGTTACTTTGGGTGGTGTCTGAACGCAGGTGATTCACCCCTGTTCGATGTCGACCTAGATCTGTGCAACAAGAGGAGCCATAGTATATGATTATCAATCTGATTATTCCTACAGGGTCCCCAGGTATTGCGGAGCTTGATCATACGAAGGACATATTCACTAAAACTGGCCATCGTACAACTTGTCTGGCCATTGGTCGAGCTGCGAATTGAAAAGCTACATCGTCTCAAAGCTCATGTAACGCAGATATTGCGACAATGCGGGGATACATATGAACGTGCTCTGGAATTAAGGAAACAAAAAGGGCCGAAGCACACAAGTTGGTGATCACCTCAACAATGGCTGCCATGACGCCATGTTTAACCCCACAGGAGGCATCGAATAGCACCACGTTACCCATCTACCCTGTCCTATGGAGGTAATTCTTCTCACATCATCCTTCTCCAAAATCACGAATTGATAAGGAACTCCAATGAAGGCTTCGATAAATCGCGGGGAACGACCTTCTCCTTAGGAGATGCTGCAAGTGGCCGTCTTCTTGCTGCTGCATGTCGTGTCTAGATACTAGGTAGGTAGATACGGCTTACCAATCCCCCTAGATGGGCATGTGAGCGTATCCATGGAGAAGGAGAATGGCCTGTCGTGAAATCAGGAAAAACGAGGTCAATGATCGGGGTTCTCCAATTCAATCGTCGTACGGCTCTATATAATTACATTGTGGTGGTGCACGTCGGGTTGGAAGTGAGGAGTGAGAAAGTCTAGTTGGCCTAGGGCACATATGAATAATCCCAATAAATAAGGTCAGAATAAAGGGGTATAGACTACTAAATAATACAGTGAAAATGGCACCTGCACCAATTGATGAGCGTATCAGAGATGTCGCGGAACCGCGCAAAGACACACTGGGCCTGCCCGACCCGGCGCTCCAGCGTCTGAAGAAAGCGGGAATTGACCTCTCGAACGGATACCCTTATCGTCCAGCAAGGCCACTCTGCTTGCAGGATGTTTATAACATCAGGAGCAAGGAATGGAAACACAATGACGCTGGAGCGCGTGCAGACAAGTCAAAGTCGGCGCTCCTGTCCGCCGCCACCAAGGTGACGGATCTCACCACGCATATCGGAACCGAGATTGAGGGCCTACAACTCAAGGACCTCACCGACCAGCAAAAGGATGAACTAGCTCTTCTCATCGCCGAGCGGAGTGTTGTCTTCTTCAGGAACCAGGATATATCGCCTCAACAACAGCTAGCCCTTGGGAAGTACTACGGAGAGGTTGAGGTACACGTAAGTGATACTTCAACAAGAGCTTTATCAGGGGTATTCATACTTACAATAATAACAGCCTCAAGTACCGCAAGTCCCCGGAAATCTAGGCGTAACTGTGATCTGGCCCGACCTGCAAGCCACTGAGAGAGCGGCCAACTTCAGAAATCCTGGTGGCGCATCTCGCTGGCATACGGACCTTGTCCATGAACTACAACCAGCCGGAATCACTCATCTCCACAACGACACGGTGCCGCCTGTAGGTGGAGACACACTCTGGGCAAGCGGGTACTCGGCCTACGAGAAGTTGTCGCCGGACTTCCGTAAGATCATCGACGGCAAGCTAGCCGTCTACCGATCCGCACATCCCTACCTAAACCGTGATCATCCCGAGGCCGGGCCCAAATTCGTCGAACGCGTACATCCCCTCGTCCGTGTCCATCCCGCCACCGGCTGGAAGGCTCTCTGGGTCAACCGCGCCATGACTGATCGCATCGTCGGCTTGGACCGCGCCGAGAGCGATGTCATCCTGAACTACCTTTACGACGTGTACGAAAAAAACGTGGACATCCAGGTGCGGTTCAAGTGGACGCCGAATACCAGCGCGCTTTGGGATAATAGGTAAGCTGACCTGAACGACTTAAGATCTCCGTATGCTGACTATAATCTCTACGTAGAATCACTATACACAATGCAAGCTGGGACTACGGGGGAAAATACCCCAGGCACGGAACACGTGTCACTTCATTGGCAGAGAAGCCGTATTTTGACCCTGCTGCTCCGACTAGACGGGAGGCTCTCGGGCTCTTGGATGAGAGTGAGAAGCAGGTTGATGGACCTGCTTGAACAGGTAGTTTACATAGGCAGAAATAATGAGTTGTTCATATCTCTGAGTCATTATATGGAACTCCTTTTATGATGGTATAACACTGGCATGATGGGATGTAGGGCTAGGTACCTTTGTTTCATCATTCAAAGTTCTCTTGAAGACCAAAGGCCCGTGTGTCATCGATCCACATACGAAAGACCGCCTATATTTTACTCCAATGTACCTGAATATCGTATCAAAACATTTTGCCTAGGTACCTCTGTATTTGACTGACTAAGAGTTGGGCGAAGCTGTGCTGGTCTGGGATGTTAAACTGATTGAAATCCTGTCTCAAGTGACTCGACGCAGCATCTAGAGGATTCCTCGTAATTAAGTCTCTTTTCTGTCTTCAAACCCCAATAAAGATTATTCTGGATTACTCAGTCTGCAACAATTTTGTGGCTGAAGCCTGCGCGAGGCCGAGAAGATTCTGGCACTGGCCTTTGTGACTAGGCCACTTTACACTCAGGTTATAGCTTTCAAAGACTTAGGAAGTAGTCTAGGCTGCCGAGGAACCACTCTGCTACAAGTTTATTCTCACACCACTACCGGATCCCTTAACTAGGAGTCAGTCCTCGTAGAGAGGTGAAGACATGCCTAAGGCTCTTTGCTATAGGACAGGAATATATGTTGAATAGCTACCCCTCAATACCCTAAATGCTACTTACCTTTTAAAGGGGCTCCGAGGCACTTTGATATTGCATCCCAGACAGACTCCTCCGACAGCAACTCGAACCGCAACTGATGGTTTGATTAATACATCCCTGATGATTCCCCTTGTTCATAAAGTGCATCCTAGTCTCTATCGCAAAATCAGAACTTCCACGATGAGAAACGAGAACATCAATGGCAATAATGTGCCACCTACTGGGAGCGAATCGACATGGAATGAACAAGTTCCTAAGCTTATAGAAAAGGAGACCGAGCCCTCTATTGCATCGTACGACTCAGCAAACGGCCCTTTGACTCCTGCAGTCACAGAAACTGAAAGTTTTCAGGGACTGGAAGTTCCTCCTTGGTTTCTGAACGATTGTGTTGGGATCCTCGAGGAATTGGCTGCAGTTGATATGTTTCTTGAGATTCATTCATCTTCGATTGGTCCGGACGCCAAAGAGTCAGGCCTATACGCCATTAGAGATGTGATATACGAGAGTTTGTTCGACCTCATTTCTCCCCCAGGAGAGTCTGGGGGTCACCAAGGGCGTCCACAGATGACCCGCCCTCTGAAATTCGCCCACGACGCTATGGCACTCCAGATGCCATATCCAGGCCACGGGAAACGTTTTCTAGAAATAGTGGTGATATACTTTGCTAAGGATATTGGCGCCGATATACTGCGTCTATCTCTGTATGATTTCGAGAACCTTACTGCGCATTTTGCTACCTTGTCTGGTCATGTTTTTCCAAATGGCATAACCGACTTCAGCAACCTCTATTTCTTCGAGTCTGAAAAGTCCCCAAAGGAAGCGACATCCGACGATGGCAAGCAGGAGACCTCGGCGTCAGTTGACGGCAAGTCGAAGCCCATAGAAAAGGAATCCGATAGATCTCAAGGGCCCGACAGGATGAAGAAGCTCCCCTTTCCTTTCGAAAGGCTCTTCGCCTCAGTAGCGGAGAAGAAGAAATCCCTGGAAGTAAATACTCAGGGACAAGGTGATCGTCCCCTCATCATACTGTTACACGACATAGCAGACGACTTCTATGGAACTCGGCGCAGCATATTGACCCACCTATGCGACGCAGTCAAAGATGAAAGAGCCCGAGGAAGAGAAATTGCCGTCATTGCTCTCGATAACCGGAATGACTCAGTACACGGTCACCATTGGGCGCTGCCCTCAGCAGACCATGACTTTCTCTTCGATCTGGGGTACAATCCGGTGAAGACAGTCCAGCTAATAGTGCCGGTAAATAATGAAGCGCAGAGGAAACTACTAGAAGATGACCACGTGAAATCCATTCGGAAGAAGAATATCCAGAAACTACAGAGAAAGATCCGGGAGGGGCTCACGACTCCGTCCTTTTCGGGATTGCTGGAGCCATATGTCGACTGGGAGTTCTCCGAAGAAAGTTTCGCTGCAAAACGACTGAGTGACCTCGACTTCAACGGCTGCGAGTTGGAGCTGGTAGCAAGTGCTCTAAGGAGAGATATAAGCGGCAAAAGTGTTGAAAGAGGGTTTGAGAGGCTGAGGATACTGAATGAATGGATGGTAGGGAATGAGGACGAGAAGAAGACGCCGAGTAAATAGTACAAGTTCCATGAGAGTTTGCAAGAGGCCGTCAAGGAAGTAGAACAAGACTGCAGCAAATATACCAAATATGAGAATACACTGCTGGACTCTATTGTCACCCCAGGTCAGTCCAGTTCATCCCTTCTTGCCCTCTATACCTGAAGTTAACGGACGATATAGACGCTGTTGGACAGAGTTGGAAAGACATTGAAGTTGATGAAAACACAAAGGACACCATCAAACAATTGGTAGATCTGGCCAGCTCTGATCTAGACTCTCAATATGGCCTTCTGAGGAAGTCTTGCATACGAAGCGCATTGTTTTATGGCCCATCCGGAATAGGAAAGACACAACTAGCTCGGGTGTTGACGCACGAACACAAAGCCCGTGATGATACACGCCTCCGGCGCAGATCTTCAAATCAAGTACCCGGGAGAGACAGAGAAGATATGATAAAGGCCCTATTCAATCTCGCTTCTATGGTCGCGCCCAGCATCATATTCATCGACGAGGCCGATGATCTATTCAGAAAGCGCGGAGCCGACGATCAGAGTTGGGAAGGTAGTCGCCTCAATAAGCTACCAACCGAACAGGGGAATATTATAGCAGCTAGAATGCCACCATTTCTGCTCCTTGCGACGAACCACCCCAACGACATCGACAAAGCTATCATGCGCCACGTCCCGGTGCGTCTCCACATTGAGCTGGCAGCAAGCGCGGCAAGAGAGAGTATCTTCAGCATACCCCTTCGGGAAGAAACCGTAGAACCAAATCTAAAGCAACAAGATCTAGCAGTCCGTACAGCTGGCTCCACGGGGTCTGACATCAAGACAATCTGCATTTGGGCTCGCCTTGATCTGCCAGCATGAGTTAGACAAATCAACGAAGTCGAACAAGACTCGAGTGTTCACAAAAGCGCTCTTCGACGCCGCTCTGGCCAGAACTGGCCCGACAGGTTCAAGCAGTGCCTTCCAACACATACTAGACTTTGCGAAGAAGTTCGATCCCTCTGCCATTTCGAAAAATGGATGGTTTAGACACAATCGCGGAGCCCCAAGAAATTATATCGAACGGGACCTCTAATTCCCTAGGTCCGGGGAGGAGGAAGCGTGTTTTCTAGCTGAGTGGAATTCTTGACAGAACTAGACGCCCTTCTGACAATGTAAGTTGCGACGTTGCGAGCTAGTCGAGAGATAATCTCTTTACAGCCAGGTAATCAAAGGAGGTCATCGCGACTGCTGAGGGAATATGTTAGTATTAGACCCAATACAGAGTCGCCAGAGTTGTTCTAGTGCCAAAATTGATATCTATTCAAAGCCTTCAACCATCATAATCATCTCCATCTAAATACAGCGCCTACGTGTCTAGCCCTTTAAGCAATAGTCGCGGTCCAACCAGCGCCGATCCTAGCACCAACCCGTCTTATGATTGCGAAAGCGGCTCTACCGCCCTCTGCCTTGTAGTAATCGAGCGGTACCGAGGTCTTCTTACCCTCAGACTCGACCTCCACTTCCTTCTTATTAGCCCAGGACGAGGGCGCGCCAACGACAATTATCCTATCCACGGAAACGCCACGCATCTTCTGTAGCCATGGTCCTTCTTTGATGCTCTTAACATCACGACCTTCCGCATCGGTAGAGGTAAGGGTGGAACCCTCAAGCTTGAACTTGCGGTGGATGTATTGACCCTTCTCATAGTCAAAAGAGTCCCCATCATCGACGTAAAGCTCTCCTTCCGCTTGACCATTTTTGCTGACTGTTACGACAAGAGTGTAGTCGTCGAACTTCATCAGCTGGGAAGAGCGACGCGGTGTATCGCGACGAGGGAAGATATGTCCACCACGCATCAATAGGGGGATAGCCTCGATAGGCGCTTCCACAGTCAGATGCTTTCCTTTAGTTGTAGGTAGCTTCTTGTAGCTAAAATAGTCATAATAGACCTCGTCATCTGGGATATAGATATCTGCAGCAGTTTTGTCCTTCTCCACAATTGGCTTGACCAGTAGTCCAGTCTCTCCGACAAAGAACTGGTCGTCAATATCGAAGCCACCTTCCTCCCTCGGGTGTGTCCAATACAGGGGGCGAATAATGGGGCTACCGTCCTTGTTGGCGTGGTAAAATGCAGTGTACCAAGCAGGCAGTAGACTGTAGCGAAGGCGTAAAGCAGACGTGATAATGGATCGATACGGCTCCGCGAGTAGGAATGGCTCTCGGCGTCGAGCATCAATATGAGCGTGGCCTCGGAAGAAGGGATAGAAAGCACCGGCTTGGTACCAACGGCTCTGCAATTCCAATTCCGGATTGCCAAAGAAACCACCAACATCAGCGCCGGAGAAGGGGAAGCCTGAGATACCTTGAGCAAGGATCATAGGGATAGCTGCTCCCAGATGTTCCCAGCTGGCCTGATTGTCACCAGTCCACATCGCACCAAGACGCTGTGAACCAGCAAAGAATGATCTGGTCAACACGAATGGACGGCGGAGCTCGCCCTTCTTACGAGAAAGCATAGCTTCGTAGGTGGCATTGTGGAAGGTCATTCCGTTGACGTTATGGACGTCCCGATGCTCCCAGTTGCCATAGTGGAGGTTGTCTTTGGGCATGGTAACTTCTGGGCCGTTGAACACAGATGGTTCGTTCATGTCGTTCCAGATGAAAGTGTTCTCCATTGTGCCCTTGAACTTATCATAATTGAATAGAGACGACCACCACTTAATAGCAGCCGGATTGAAGGTGTCGATCCAGTGAGAAGATCCTGGCCAGCACCAACCATCGAAATCATTACCGTCCTTATTCTTGACAGCTAGACCCTTCGATTTGAGTTCGTCAGAGACATGATAGCCTGCCACATTCTTGATATGAGGATCAATAATGGTGACTAATTTTCTTCCATGTGCATCTAAGTGCTTGCCCATACCAATGGGGTCCTTGAACATGTCGTTATCCCAAGTGAAGTATTTCTTGTCGTCGGTATATTCGATATCCAACCAAATGACATCGTAGGGGATGTGATATCGATCCATTTTCCGGTCAACCTCCTTGACGTCATCGTCCGAGACATAATTCCATCGGCATTGATGATATCCAAGGGAGAACTCCTGCGGCATGGCAGTGCTACCAGTGAGCTCGGCGTAGCTCTTCGTGACATCACGAGGTGTAGGACCTAGGAAGACGAAAACGTCCAGCAAGCCAGCTTCCGACATCCAGTGGGTATGGGTGTTGGTTTTAGCTCCAATTCCGAGTGCCAGAGGGTTTTTAGTCTCCTTAGCTTTGGTGATGTCGATCCAAGTTTCGGCAGCATTGAGCCAGAAAACACCAACAGTCGAATCTTTTCGTTGAGCTTGCATGAAGGGAATGGCACCGTACAGAGTCATTGGACTGTCCAAAATGTACTCGAAAACGTCAGCATTGTACAGTCTGTATGGCTCCTCATAGTTGCCCTCGCCGCCACGGGTCTCCTTCAACGATAGAGGACCGGCGTGTTCCGGGATTCCATAGACATGCTCATAGCCTAAGAAGGTGATATCAAGAGCAACACTCTCGGGTCCACGGGGTTTGGAGTCTGTGTTACCACCGAATGTCTCTTCCCACCAGGTGCTTTCGTCTTCCGACGGAGCTACCTCGGGAGTTTCTTCCTTCTTCTCTTCCTGTCCTTCCTCGCCTTCCTCGCCTTCCTCGCCTTCCTTCTTCTCTGGTGCGGGTTTCTCGATCTTCGGCCGCCAATGCTCCATGTTCATTAATCCTCGGTCGTTGAGTTTGATGTGAGCGACGCCATCTCGCTTGAATTCTATGGAATATGGCTCGTAGGTGATATCGGCTTCGAATGACAAATTGGGGCCATACTGGATCTTGATCCCGGTCTTACTTTCGTGGGCGACTTTGGCTTCTGTGTCGACATCCAGACCTCCTACGATAGACCACTTTTCGGCTTCGTTATATCTCTCTTTTCTGGCTCCACTATTATGTCTAATCTCAATCTCCTTTTGTTGTCTTTTTTCCTCGTCGACGGTGACACGTGCCGTACCCGATTTCAAGAAGGATACGGTGAGAGGGAGTCGAACAGTATTTCCTTGCTCGTCGATGGTCTTCAATATCGTCGCGTGTAATTGGCCGTCCTTGAACGAGGCCAGCTCGGCAGGAATCTTGTAGGGTGCGTGCCACGAGGTTCCTAGAGCAACAGCACTGTCGGCGTATGCTCTATTCCTCTTGCAGAAGCCTGACTGATGGCATTTCTTGAAATCATTATGCTTCACCGAAACTACATTTAATTAGCCAATATCGCAGCGGCTTTTTAATAATTGAATAGGTACCTCCAGGCGTAAATAGAGAGCATAGGACCGTGAAAAGGCACAAGAAAGCTGCCCATCTTAGGGACAGCTGGCTCGTACCAGGACCGGCCATGTTGGTCGCTTGGCACGGCGTCCCTTATGAAGAGTAGTTCGTGTCACAATAGCGGAAAAGAATCAAAGAAGAGGTAGGACTAAAACATTGAGTTACATAAACATTAGATCATGAGGGGATTCAGACAATTGCTTCGCAGAGCGGCAAGCAATTGTATATGCAATTCGTCGTAGCTGCCAAACTTGAGGCGAGCTGTCCGTTCAAAAAGACACGAGCTCCAGTTTCCAGTTTCCAGTTTACAAAGCTCCCTTGAATTTAGCCTGTCAGCCACTACTGGGGTCCAGGATTCCCCCACCATAAACAATGGATGGAGCCTCTGATACGCCACAGCAATCCATTAGGTCAGCATGGCCAGCTTAGGTACTAGCCACAGAACGATGTTGAATCTGTACCTCCCATGCTGCGAGACTGCTAAGAAATCACCATTCAAACCGTTTATTGTTGGGGATTTTATCATATTCGCTGTCATATAGTGGCTCGTTGTGAAGTAGCTGATGCTGCCCTACTGTGCGTCATGGGGAGATAGGCAATGACTACGGTCTCCGTGATTTGCAATTAATCTCCTTCAGTCTCGTCTTTCCCATCAATCACAACTCTCATAGACGCGGTCACATCAGCATTTGTTTTTCTTGTACAGCTCACTTGCATCCGCCTTTGATACCTTGATGAGGTTAATCAAGTATCATTAATATACTTGCTGATGCATATTTAAGAGTTCATCGAGACTCTTGAAGACAAGAATGGTGTGGTGTTTGCCTTGACATTCAAGACAAGAAATACATACGGTACACCTTGAGGTCCAATATGTACAAGCCACAAACCGTGCCGAAGCAGTTTGGAGGGCGGCGCCACAATTCCGAAAGCCACAGCAAGCCCAATCGGCAGCAGCCCAATAAGCCCCGCCATGCCAATCACCCCGCCCTGAGATATCTTTTCTTCAGCTTGTCAAGCCTCTGCCTCATTTTTTTCTTATTTTTCCTTTTTCCCTGGCAGACACAACCAGACCGTCAAGGGTGGACTTTCAGTCAGAGTGTCAAGCACGACATAAATAACTACAAGGGAGCTCTCTTTCCCTCTCCTTCTACATCCACCGTCACCACAACTGTCACTCAGTCCCCTATCGACACTACCCCGCCAAAAACCGAAGAAGCGGTGCCAACCCAAGAAGCCAAAATGTCGACCGAGCAGACGTGAGTGCCCAATTCTATTCCTGGGATCAATGGTTGCTGCAGAACAAGAGAAACTAATAGATCTATGTAGTTTCATTGCTATCAAGCCTGATGGCGTCCAGGTATTTCAGTTCATCGCCGCGTGAAGCTCTCGAATATCGACCTAACCCTTGACTCCAGCGTGGCCTTGTTGGTGCCATCATCTCTCGCTTCGAGAGCCGAGGGTGGGTCGATAATAACATGTCCACCTTGCGACATTATGGGCTAACTGTTAGAATAGCTTCAAGCTTGTTGCCATCAAGCTTGTCACTCCCGGCAAGGCCCACCTCGAGAAGCACTGTATGCTATTTCTACCTTCTCACTTCCAAAAATTCGATGGACTAACACAACTGCAACAGATGCCGACCTCAAGGACAAGCCCTTCTTCCCCGGTCTGATTGAGTGTATGTCGTCATGACAACGATTGCCGAACCCGACATAGCTGACCCGAGAATAGACATGAACAGCGGCCCGATCTGCGCCATGGTTTGGGAAGGTCTTGACGCCGTCAAGACCGGCCGAAGTACGTTGAACATCACATTCCACCATGACCATAATACTAATGTTTACCCTCACAGCTCTCCTCGGTGCTACCAACCCTCTTGCCTCCGCCCCTGGCACCATCCGTGTAAGTACCATCTCAACGCATACACAGATCGACCAATTCTAACAGCATATTACTAGGGTGACTTTGCCCTCCAGACCGGCCGCAACGTCTGCCACGGCTCCGACAGCGTCGAGAACGCCAAGAAGGAAATTGCTCTGTGGTTCACCGAGGGCGACCTCGTCAGCTGGGAGAGCGCCCAGGCCAAGTGGATCTACGAGTAAAAAGGTCGTTGCAGAGCTCCGTACGACGCAAGACTAGCTTGATCTAGCTTGGAAAGCTCCGAAGATGGTCAAGATTGCTGTCGAGCAAAAAGTACATACTGCGATGAATTAAGAAACATCATAGACCACGAATGACCTCTGTTATTAGTAGTTTTGGGTGTATGTGCAGGATGGTAAAAGTGCCTACTCTTAGCTGCGTCTCTTCCATACTGAACGCCTTACGGCCACAAATCCCCTAGCTAGCCAAGGGGTTGCCCATAGGCTCAATGCTATCCTAGGTATCAGCAGCATTTTCGTAATTGCGTAGGCGGCTGCGATCTGGATGCCGATCTTGTACCCTTTTTCCGTATGGTCGACCGTGACAGCCCGCCTAACCTTGTGCCAAGCTGCCGTGGTCTTACTCTCTCCAGTCTGTTCGTCACTCCCAGGGGTATCACCAGCATGGGCATCTTTCCGTCTCCAGAGCGCCCACCGACTCCCCCTACTCTTCCCTTCCCGGGTCTTCTTCTCCTTCTCCCTCTCAACCTCTTCCTTTAGCCGTTCTTCTAACCTCTCTTCGCCTTCCTTCCCCTCATCCCCATCTGCATCACCCAGCCCAAACCACCCTTTTCTCCTAAAATACTTCATATATCGCTTCAATCCCTCCTCAGCCCATGCCGCCCACGGTCCCAGCACCCACGATGTCGGCACCCAGTCCATGGAGTAGAATAGGTACGTGAGCCCGAATAGCGGCACGATGGCCGTCAGCTCGTGCAGCACCAGGAACGCGGCCACGTGGGAGAAGGGCGCTGAGCGGAGGCGTGTCAGGTATGGGTGTAGGCGTTTGGGAACCCAGCGGCTGGCGCGGGTTAGGATCGCATTGGCGCGTTGGGTCTTAAGCGCTTCGGCTGAGGATTCGGTGGTAGAAGAAGACGATGGTGGTTTCGTGGATTGGAAACGGTGGGATCGAGGGCGCAGAACAGGACGACTGTGCAGGAATTGAGTGACCACATTTGAAGTTCGAGCAGGCGGGTGCGGTTGTGCTACTGATGTGAAGAGTGACGAGAGGAAGCGAGCTTGTTCTCGCCAAAGGACGCGGCTAGAAGAAGACATTTTGGTGCCCTTCCTAGCCCAAATTATGGGGTAGGGAGCTTAATTCGAGTGCAATGGCTATATCTAAACGAATAGTCCAAATTGCGCCGGTTGGGGGAGGAAAGGGAGTGATTGGAGTATAGATAAATTGTTAAGCTTAAACCAGAGCCCTGAACTTGGGGTGTGGAATGGCATGTGGAGAGCTGAAGCAAGGTGGGGGCCAAAGATGACGACTTCTATTTCGCATCACGATACGAAGTTATTTCGTAAAATATACCACGAGATCAGATAAAACATTAATAAACAAAAGGGAGAAGGGGGGAAATAAGCAAGGGGATAAAAGAGTAAATTCTTCACATCATCGAATAAATTCGAATATTTATTTCCGTCGCGAAGTGATGATTCGTTATGGGAATTGCGCACCAAGTCCCTTGGCCAGCATACTCTCAGGTTGTAGACCCTTGCCCTCCTTCAACACTCCCGCCTTGCGCAGGATATCGACGCAGCTCTGAATGACTTTTAAATCGACTCCTTCAGTCTTGGTAGCGAACCGCACGGTACGGAGCCACTCCCGTGCATCGGCCTCCGAATAATCCAGCTCAGTACTGATGTACTTCACGGCCTCATCTTGATGCGCAGCAAAGTAATGAATACCCTCATCAAGCTTCTTCAACAAATCTAGAAGCCGCTTATCCGGGTTGTTCTGCGGCAGCAGGTTGGTCGCCGCCACGATTTTCCAGCTGCTCCAGGGGGTGTAGATCTCACCGACGCGGCGGATCTCTCCGTTGTCATAGTACCGCTTTGAAGTGAAGTGCTCCCACATGAAGAAGTCCGCCGTGCCGTCGTTAACTGCCTTCCGCAAATTCTCGAATGTCTGAAGCACCACAAAGTCCGCGTACGGCGATTCACCAGGGGTTAACCAACCCTGTTGGTCCGCTAGCACGTACCCCATCACCTGGCTGCCGGAACCGATGCGCGAGATCCCAATCTTGGACCCCTTAAGCGAGGCAACGGACGTAATCTCGGGCCGCTTGGCACCGGTCGAGATAGCCCAGCCTAGGAGAGAGTGTTAGTATGTAAGACTTAAAGTGAAAAAAAAAAATTGTTCAGAATTAGTATATAATGGAGATGTACAGAGAGGCGTTTCAACGTAGGTTCCGACAATGCGGTAACCGCCGTCGCCGGGAGTGTCTTCCTTGCCCAAACCTGCCACCCACGCTTCTGTTAGGCCGATGCCGACATCGATTTCACCGGACCGGATGGCCGTAATCATGTGTCCCGTGCCGGAAGGGAAGGGGATTAGCCCGGCGTTGAGGCCGAAGTACTTCTGCGCGAAGTGCAAGGGCGTAGAGAAATGCTCCGGCACGAAGCCAATCCGGAGGGGTTGCGCAGAATCTGCCATGTCTATTATTTTCGGCCGAACACGTCACAACTGCAGGACTTGGTAAGAATTATAGGCCGATATGCAGCTAAATGGAAATTGCTAGCAGACGGTTGGCAAGCAAGAAAAGGTTAAAAAGTGAGTCGCAATTGTTTGAGATCGAAAAGAAAAAGCGCATGACGTTTACGTGCTTGATGCATAGCGGGTATGCGCGGGACTACTAGTAGCAGGGCATTGCGGGGCTAATATAGAGTTTGTTGTGCTTGCGAAGGCACAACGCAACTTTGGAACTTCGAAATTCAAATATGGAAGCCATCTTGCTGCATTCGGTAGTAGTCTAGAGATAAAGGGTACCTACACTCATGTCCCTCAAAATCTTGCCAGGAAAGAAATCCTACCCACCCCGAAGGCATTCCCTCAGCCGCTTCTATGATATATGTACGCACGCAGCAATAGTAGTGTATTTGTTCGCCTCCAACCAATTACTTCAAAAACCACTCGTTCGCCATTAGAAGCGTGTTATTCAAGTTTGTCATCACATACCTACTGATACATACGGTCCGGTACACTTATAGCCATGAGTGCGTTGCGGTCAAATCTGGATTTACATTCATATAGCAGCACGTTTTGGTCGTTATGCTGATATAAAATAGACTGGGAAGACATCGAACGGTTAGCTTTTAAGCCAGCAACTCCCATTTCGGAATTCTTGCAGATTCTCGCAAATCTTGGGCGATTCCCTCAATTTCTCAAGCTACCACTAGAGCTGCAGTACATGATATGGGAGTACACATGGGGCCCTCGGGAAGTGACCATTGTACCAAAGAAAAGAGCAGGTTTTTGGACGCTGTGCGGAACCCGTTTGCCAGCTTCCGGCTACGTCAACCGAGTTGCGCGCAGAGAGGCCCTTCGTCATTATGCACTTCGATTTGCTCCTCAGGGGTGGCCTGCCGTATACTTCGACTTCAAGCTCGACACTTTACGCATTCCAAGTCACATACAAGCGCTTTCGTACCTCGGCTTAAGTGACCTCCAAAGAGTAGAGTCATTGATGATACCAGAATGGATTCCAGCCAGCCCTCCGCGGCGTCCATGGCCTGGAACAGAACTGGAAAACATTGTCAATCTGATGACACGGCCCTACACCCTGCTAGGTGAACCAGACCCAATCCACCGTCACCTCATGACCATCCGAAATATAATCACGATAAACTTCAAGTCTTTGCGCAAGGTTACCGTACTGCCCTTCCGTACATGCCAAGGGTCTGGTTGCCATGAATGCTGGAGATGCCATACGGAGCTTAATGAAGAAGAGATAAAGATGAAAGCCTGCACTCGAACGATTCAAATACCTCCCCGACCATACGAATGGGGCCACTCGATTGAAATAACCTTTCCACACTATATTGGGTGGGCTAATGACCCGGTACAAGTGAGGCTCTGCGAGAGAGACATTGCCTATCTCGCTCTTTCACTAGAAGCGGCCTTTGGCGACGATGGCCAATTATCTGACCAAGTCGAAGAATTCCGCAGTCCTCGGTGGGGACGAGTAAGGTGAAAACATTATAGCGGTTGATTAATTGCCACGGCGTATTCGAGAACATCGTTTACGGCAACTTATGTATGGACATAAGCCCTACCACTCATTAGTCAGCAGTAGGTATTTAGACAGACATCTTAGATAGCGAGTAATTCTACTTGATGCAGAAACCTTTCCGCGATATTACAAACATCAGATCGTGTTAAGAAATTAGAATGATGTCAACGTTACAAGAGCCGCAACTCCGGGTATTTCTTTTCTACTTCCTACTTTACACGAAACTGACCAAGCCATTTGGAATAATATGTGGTTGTCTGCATAGGTAATATAACAAAATCCTACCGGCAGATCCGCATTTTTCTGGCGCGTTGTATGGCTTTGCGAACCCCCGTGGGATATTAGAACGTCCCGAGGACAGGAACCGCGGCGGCGGGCCGCTGCATTCCGGAGCGGCTCAGTGCATTGTCTTACATAACTAGCATACGCGATCTAGATACCAAGACATGGCTAATCATGCAGATCGAAAATAAGGTAATTCTTGTCAGTGGCTTGGTCAGCTTCTCCGCCACTCTGATCGGCTGCAAAATCATCTATTCCCGACATGAATCGTGTTAGGGAGTTGCAGATGATGACAAAACGCATGTTGGTCAACCTGCCCTGTAACCCTAACGGGATTTCATCCGTCCGCCCGGAGCACATACGAGTCTCGCAGTGCTCTAGGCGACACCGCATGGAGGAGATTGAATGGTCACTGTCGTCGCAATCACCGTGTGCGAGGGAGGGTAGGAGCTCATTAAACCTGCATGTTCAGCAACAAAATAAGGCCATCAGAAGTCCTCCATAACTGCAATACAACACAAGGGCGCCACAGCATGAAGACATAGCCAGTAAAGCGCTGCAGCTCTCCCAAAGTAAAAGAACACCGCTTCAACCTCGCGTCAAGATGCTGTACGGTAGAAAGAACCAAGCGTCGAGTCGGCGCCGTCCTACCTCCGCGACCATGTATTATATAGATTTCGGCCTCCGTAGAACCCGTCTGATGAAACCTGGCTGCTACGACATGACATGACATGACATTAGCATGACACGGCGATGCAAGGTACTTCCGTTGGTAGACCTTTATCCCGCCTATTTCAACGCGCGTGCATGGTTTTCGCCCATGTGCTCGTATGTTGGTCCGGCCTCTGCTAGATCGATGGGGCAAACATGTAACGTGACCTCTAGAGCAAACCTCGACCATCTCAGTGAAACAGTATTAATATTTCTTCGTTCACATAGACAAGTACTTACTCTGGATCTGGGTTTAATGTCCGGAATTATCTGTCAAGTACGTAGTCTCATGAGGGTTGAGATACGGAAATAAGGGGTGATTGACAATATTCTACGTGTTGATCTACATGTGAGCCATCTTGCCGAGGTTGAAGTATAGATAGATTTGCATTGTACGTTTGACCATGATTGTTTCAAGGCGAGAGACTTTGCCTAGGTACCGAACACTCGGGAACCTTTAGTCCACCCTTACTACTCCACCGGAGCTAAGAGCGCGTCGTTATTCCTAAATTGGGGACTCTGATAGGATATTAAGAGAACTTCTTGTAAAAGGACCGTACCTTGGTCGTTGTCTTATACTACCTAATGTAATCAAGAGACCGAGCCCCAACTCAAGTTAGCGGGGAGGGCCGGGGGGAATATAACGTGTGGGCCTTTTTACCTAGGGACTTTCTTTAGCAAGGACGGGAAACCCTCCAGTCAGAAGCGATGTTCCCTTCCGAAAAGGGTAATAAGGGGGGGGTTCTCGCTTGCTGGGGCCGCCCGCTTGCATTGGACATGGGCCCTTTCTCCATTTGCTGGCCCGATGCATTGTCCTTTTGTCCAGCCGCAACTAAACAGAGGGAGAGCAGAGATACTGTACCTAGACGGTGAGCTTTTAATCAAAATCAACAGAACGAAACAGCCCTTCTAACCAAATCAGCTTTTGTTAGAGATACGATGCAAAAGAACCGAGATGCATTCGCTCCAAATAACGGGTTTATACAAATGGCCACGGTGCACTTTTTGCTTTTCCTTCCCACCGAGCGTGGTTAAGTAGATTCAATCTCGATAGCAAGCCGGGTTTGCATCGACGTCTTGATTAATATCGATATTTTTCTCCTAGGAAGAACAGCAATCATGTCTTCCAAAGGAACGATCCTCATCACTGGTTTCAACGGCTATCTCGCTGGCCGGGTCGCCGAGGCCGCGTTGAAGGCCGGGTACAGCGTGCGTGGTACAGTCCGTAACATGGCCGCCGGTGCCGAGGTTCAAAACGCGCTGCTGGACCTGGGTTGCGGAGGCGGGGCCGAAGTCGTACAGGTTCCCGACATGACGGAACCCGGTGCATTTGACGAAGCCGCACTTGGTACGGACATCAAGAGGAGCAAAGGCTCATAGCAATTTGCACCATGGCGAGAATCAGGGCTAACAGGTAACACCACATTCTAGGGTGTTCCGCTATCATCCACCTTGCATCTCCAGTCCACGACGTATGGACCCTAGATCCGCGCGAAGTGGTCGGGATGGCGGTGAACAGCACGAAAGGAATCTTGGAGTCGGCGCTGAAGGCCGGCCCGCAGCTGCAGAGTGTAATATTAATGTCGTCGGCTGCCGCGATATTTGACGTACCGACCGAGCCCGGCGTTTATTCGGAGAAAGATTGGAATACGACATCGGAGCCGGCGGTTAAGAAATTAGGTCGCGATGCAGGAGGTTTACATGCTTACTGTGCAAGCAAAGCAGCTGGCGAGAGGGCATTCTGGCGTTTCCGCGACGAACTAAAACCCGCCTTCAGCATGACTACCATCCAGGCTACGTGAGACATCCTTCCTTCAGTCACTGAGCGTCGTCTTTCCACTACGGGGCAATATTTTTATCGGAACCGATAGCTAACCCCTAGTTTGGTGCTACAGCTATTTTATCGGACCGCCCCTCGTACCCTGGAAAACCGAGGAGCAGATCCCGTTCTCCCTCAGCAGCCTCTGGAAATTGTTACAAGGGGAAGACGTGCCGGGACCGATGTTGCTTTACGACACGACTATTGACATCAGGGACGTGGCACGAGTGATATTATGGTCGGTGCTGAATCCGAAGGAAGCTGATGGGGAGCGGTTTCTCTGCGCGTCGGCTACTGGGGGGTCTCAGGCTATGGCCGATATACTGAACAAGTACATGCCTTCGCTGGAAGTGGCAAAAGGGAACCCCGGCCAAGGGTATGAATCTGCCCACCCGTCGACAAGTGGTACGATAGCGTTCGATGGGAACAAGGCCGTGAAAGTAACAGGGCAGGATTGGATCCCTTACGAGACGAGCATCCTGGATACTGCGAAAGTATTGACACAATTGCTGAAGTAATAGGTCAAGTTTGGCCGATTCAGTTGAAGAAGGAGATCTAGAAAGGTTGACGATGGGCTACAACGTCAACACTAGTGGAATCCATGTGTATAGTACGGGTGAGAGGTATATAGTAGCAGTCTTCGACTCCTTTGTTCACGCTGTCTTGGACTGCAAGTCCCCTCGGGTTGAACCCTGACAGGTCTCCGCTGACGGGTCAGTCCTCTGACAGGCCTTGGGCAAAATTCATAAAGCGTAACGATGTATATACACGATTATATATACAATTCCACTTTCCTGGTGTTTAATGGAGTGAAAGTCATACGGTCGGTTGGCGTGATTTATCTTATTAAGTTTGTATTTGATTGAATACCTCAACTTCAAGACTGGACTTCTATGGTTGTCACAAGCAACTATACTTCATTAAATACAATTTATTAGGTAGATAGCCATGGACTTGAGCTTTCATTGGCTAGGAACAGTTCTATCAACTTCCATGGTCAACTCTTTCATAGCCCCTTATGGTCCGTGCGAATTCTGAGATGTTGGTAACTCTCCCCTGTCATTTTCGACATAACAAAGATACACTCGTATCACTCTAGTGGTATTCAACATATGTTAGATAGGGGTAATTTACCGTTATCAACTATTTGTAGATTCACTATCTAAGTGTCTGAAGGGTCCGTCACCTAGTGATATTCTCTGTGGGGCCAGAAGACAGAAATGGTAGTCTGAGTATTAATTCACTTACTTATTTGTTTCTAGGCTCGGTATTATCGTCTAAGGAAGGAAAGATGGATCCAACTACATCATAATCTAGAATCTAGAATATATACCAGTTTATCTCACATGCAATCGGTGGAAGTGTCTATATTTTGTTACAATTCCTTTAGATTTTTATTGTGTATGTGTACGTCTAGGTCCGCCTAGTTACGACTACCTAATGTAAAGAAGAGTTGGGCAATAGACCACGGAGGCGTCTTGATTCATCATTCATGCAATTAAATGAGTGAATAGGTACCTAACGAAAATGGATATATTAGTGATTAGAATCCCACTCCCCATATAAAATTAGGACACGGTTTGTCCCCTATAACGCCATGGAACTCCTCGAAATATTCTGCTCTCCTCTCGGATCACCTCGCTCTGCCAAAACAACTTGATGTTAGGAAACTGGAAACCTTTCAAACGAAATCCTTTTATCTCATGCCTGCTTCTTTGCCTGAATGGAACCGTCCGGAAACAGTAGCGTGCCTTGCTCTATCCCGACCCTTCGAGGGTCGTCGTGATTCCAAAGGTCACAGCCAACTCTAGGATCAGCTCCTTGCATGCGCGATGTCCCATCTCCTCAGCAAGCTTCATTGCCTTGAGGCATTGTTCAATCGGGAAGCCGATGACGCTTACATTCCAGAGAAATTGGATCATGTCCAGCCGGCCGTGTTCAGCGGCGGCCTCAAGTGGCCATCGTCCATCGAACGTAGACGGAGGAGCGTCTAGTAAAGCGCCGCAATCCAACAGGAGCGCAGCAATGTTACAGTTTCCGCCCATGGCTGCACACTGCAGCGCCGTTCCGCCACCAGATCCTGCCGGCTTGCCGTTGATGTCTGCTCCGTTATGAAGTAGCAGCTCCACAATATCGAGTCTGCCTTTTTCCGCGGCAGCTTGTAAAGGAGTTCGTTGTATCCGGTTGATTGCGTCTTTGTTGATATCTGCACCATGGTCCATGAGGAATTGGACCAGGTTCTTGCTTCCGGCTTTAATTGCTACTAGGAGTGGTGTAATATTAGAGTGCTGCTGCTTGCTATACTCGGTAAACACAATCCCATCAACATCACATCCCGCATCAAGAAGCCTTGTGGTCAACGGAAAGTCGTGGCACTGGCTTGCTGCATCCCTGTTAATTGCTTCCGCGAGCGGGGCGTAATATTTGCGTCCAATGAAAGATTCATGGGTCAACTCCATAGATTTGATATCGATCGCCTTGCAGTCAAGGAGCATCTCCAATGCCTCGATGTGGCCTTGAGTAACCGCTTGCTTGACAGCTCCTGTTCCGAATAGTTTCATGCATGTCTTTGTCGGCGGAGTTTGATTCAAGAGGGTGGGTAACATGTTCGAGTTCCCCTTTACCGCACTTTTGAGTGCAAGATCTATGCATTGAGTCAAAACATGACTTTCAAGTCGGCCAGACTCCTGAAAGAAGCTGAGCATCTCCACGTTTCCCAATTGCATAGATTCAAAAGTGTGTCCATTCATCTCAGAGATTGTTAAATCAGGGAAAGTTAACATCAGGCTAGAGATAATTGATTTGTTTCCCACTCTATATGCTTCTCTCAAAAATGTCTCCACTTCGCTCCAGTAGCGGCTGGTAGCCCCAGACTCAAGTAAAAGCTGGACAATGTCCTCTCGTTGTGTCATGATTGCTTCTGAAAGCCCATTTGCCATTTCGAACTTCGGGGCGGAAGGATATTGGACTAATAGCTTTTTGACGTAGTCGACATCTCCTGCTTTAACTGCAGCGGAAATATCGCTTTCAAAGTGCTCGAACGCACCTCGTCTCTTGAGTAACTCAATGAGCACACCGTCGCTTGCGCCGATCGCCTCAGCCAGCGGTGTTGTATAACGTTTGGTAGCACCTTGATACTCGTATAGCCATTCGGGAGTAGCTTGACTGATGTTGGGCTTTTGGGCAAGTACGAAGTCAGTAAGTTCGCGATTGCCACTTCTAATTGCTGCGCAAAGAATTTGAGTTGGTGACTTCGCATATTGGAAAAGGGACCGAACGAGTTGGATATGACCTCGTTTGGCGCCACGAACGATGACCTCGTTCACCTCATCTGAGAATCCGATCAGACATTGCCCACACCCAACCTGCTCACAGTCCGAGAAGATCTTGTTGACGGCTTCTTTAGCATCTTCGTCAGGAAGTTCTTCCACGATTCTGATCGGAAGACCTTCGGACCAAGCCTGGGAATGATCGGATGGTGGAAATTTGCTCAAAAGTTTCTTGGCGAGGTCCATCCTAGCAAATCTTCGCAGCGCAATATCGATAAATGAGACGCGTACTTCTGCTCCCGCTTCGACTAAACCATCCACTGCCTCTAGATATTCCGGAGAGAACGTAATATGAATACGTGCTGTTGACTCCATCGGACAGATTCCTTGTATTAAACATCCCAGGGCCGACATATGATCCACATTATAGTAGAGGTCAGGTCTTGGCTCGACAAACGTCTTGTTGACATTTGGTCTGAATTGAAGTAGCTCGCGAACTACTTTCAACTTTTGGAGTTCAGCAGCTCTCTGAATAGGAGTGTATTTTCCACCGTTAGCGAAGCATAGTGTACTATCAACATCTACTAGGCCTTCTTGCAGGAAAAACCTGACTGTTTCATGATGGCCTGACTCTATCGCCGCTCGAAATAGGTTTTCCGCGAGGCCCTTCGCAAGGTGGCCTGGGCTATCTCTGAACAAGCGTGATAATAACGGGATGACCTTGCTGTCGTGATTGAAGAATCTGAATACGGTTCCGATAGGTATATCTCCCATGCCGATGAATCCATTCGCGCTCGAAAATAGAAGAAGACGATACAACTCGACCTCAGTTATATCTTGTCGCGCTTGAGTCATTCGGTTACTCTCGTCTTCTTGCCGGGCTCTCGGGAAACTTGTGCGCAATGTGTGCAACGTAAGCCAAGCGGCATGAAAATTCTCCTCAAGGGAGTTTTCATTGACGTTTGTCATGGCAACTGCGGCCTCATGCACAAACATCGAGACGAGCTTCTGAGCTCCAAATAACAAACGGCAGTCGTGCATTGGAGATGGACGCATAGCCAAGAGATGTTTCAGCCCAAACTCGCGTTCAAATCGCTGAAAAGGCAGATCTTCGAGATGCACTGCTCCAAGAGGAAATTGAGTTAGGCTGGCTAGTAGTGGAGAGTTCAGCAACTCTAGATTCGGAGGCATGATATCGGCATAGGATTCGTGCTGAACGAATGATTGCGAAAGTTGGGCTTCAGGGCCAGCAAATGAAAGGTCCATAGACTGTATAGGAGTCTCGTTCTCACCGGCGGCCAACCAATTGTCGGATACCAGGCCTGGGACATGAAAAGAAAAAAGCTGAGGTGGCGAATTGGTAATTCGCGGTAGATCAAAGTTCTCAAGAAACTGGTAGTTTGCGCTGCCGATGTTCATCTGTCCGCTGCGCTCGCCGTGATGTTCGACTGCTTGCCCCTGAGTGTCAAAGTCCAGTATTGCACTAGAATTTGTCTGGCTTTGGAGGGAAATGGCGCTTGCGTTGGGTGTAGCACCGTATCGAGACCAATTTCCGTGTTGATCTTGCGTTTCAATGGAGACGTCGCTGGCATTGCGGTGATTCATTTCATCACCAAAATCTGTTTCCTCTCTACGGCGCTTCTTAGAGTGGTATTCACCCTTGCAGTGACGCCTTGCTCGATCAACTCTATTCATCGACACAGGGTGGCCTGAAATGACAACTCTAAACCGGACACCCTGAGAGGTCAGGCTATCAATCTTGGGGAGAATGTCTTCCCATTCGTGCCTTTTCAAGTTCTTGCGAGCATTCCAGACTTTCAGCTGAGCCTCAAACTGCGAAGCGCTGCGTAAACATGGTCAGATTACTGGAAACAACATACAACATGTGACCTTACGTAGCAGAAAACCCATAGTCCCTATCCATGGCTTGGACCAACGCAGGTAAGGAAACCTCGGAGCTGATGTATAGGCTAAGAATGGTATCCTTGTGGTGGTCCCAACTACTCTGGGGGATCTTGGGTGCCCTGGTAGCCATGTCTTCTGGTGAAGCGGAGATCTAGATACGATGGAGTATTGTATTCCAAGATGGAAAAATAGGAAGTCAATGATTTGGCCGGAGACGGCTGAGGCCAGAAGGTCAGAGTCCATGGCATCATATATTTATATCTCTTCAGAATACTTGACTTTCCCGATAGTTCATCTTGCCAAAACCCGCCGAGAGCCTCGCACTCCTTATCGATCCAAGGACGCAAAGGGAGCGGCGTAATGACGTGGCAGCCGAAAGCAGTTCTGCCAGTTGCTCCAATCTGCTCTCGTAGGTAGAGTAGCATAATGCCGTAGTGGCTCAGCCTGCTCTGGCCTTCTCATACATATGTCGTGTCACGTAGACCTAGATCTTCCTGGCCCAGGTTTTGTTGTGCAGGTTTTGTCGCCCGGGGTTTGTCATTCAGGTTTTGGCGCCCAGGTTTTGTCACCGAAACTCTTCGTCGCAGTACCTTCTACCCGATAGAGGGACATGCATTATGCACTTTCATCCAGCCAACTAATATCACGTCTTGTATGCTAGCGGCAGGCTCTGGAAAATTTAATTGCTCGTCGGGATAATGCGGAGCCTGCGTAGGCCATTTAGTAAGAGAGATTACAAGGCTCTGCCCTCGCTTTAACAGCCTCAACACCTACGGAAGATGACTTGGCCAAAAGCCTTGCGAAACAGATGTCATCTATGCGAAAATATATTGGTAAAATGCTTCCGTACATGACTAGTTGTCCACAAATCAACGGGGTATCTCTTCGTAACCATGCTCAGTGCAGAAATAGCATCCGCATACCTAGCCCTTCTCCAAATATGCGGATCAGAACGCCAACCACCCTAGCAGTTATTGGTGACCCCAAACTGCACAGTAACTCCGTTCATAGGGTATATTGGATCACATGAGCACTACAAGAAGTGTAAAATTGCGCCACCCACCACCAGAATCGTCACTAACAAGTCGGGCGACTTTCCAACCCACGCGGCATTTTCATTTTGGGGGTTGACAACTTGACCTGTAGACGCCACAACAGTTTGACCGGAAGGATATTTGATGTTATACACCGGCGCAGAGGTCAAAGGAGCGGGGTCGCCAAGCGTGCTCGGGCAGCTTGCCTGATTGGCAGCCGGCCAATCCAGCGTACACACCTCATCGTGGCCCCAAGCGCAAGTCGAGTCAAGAATGTTATAAAGAACGTAATTCTTCGCGACCCAGCTGTCCGGCTGAGCGAGGCAGCTGGCCAGGAAGTTCATGCTGTTGGCCGCGCTGAGAGGCAGCTTGTGTCCGTCGGTGTGGAGCAGGTCCGCGCAGGCCGAAGCGTCCACGTTGGCGTAGTTCATGGCGACGGCACCGCCGGCTGTTGGTTTGTCCGTGGCCGAGTAGCCCGTGTAGAGATAATTCCATGCGTCGTAGCTAACGTCGTGCGCGCCTTGCGACTGGTCTACGCGCAGCAGGTTCACCGAACGGCCATCGTAGCTTAGCGACACACAGATGTTGTTGCAGTCGACGGAGTCGGGCCAGTATGCGACGCGGTTTGTGTTCACCTTGCACCCGAGGACCCCGATCGAAGAGGAGTAGCTATCGTGCGGCGTGGCCCACACGGCGCCGCTGTCTCCATTTTGAGCAGCGACGAAGCGCGGCACCACTTCAAGCGACAGCAAAAGAGCGGAAACGCAGCGCATAGTTGTGCACTTAATGAGCGACTAAAGACTAGATTACCTAACGTATTCATAAAAAGAGCGACAAGGATATCATGAATGAGCGACTGCGCGCCTCTGCGGCGGCGGTAGCTAGCTCTGGTAAGCAGCCGACATCAAACCACCAGCGAGACAATTGAGCAATTGATAAAAAGGATGGTGAGGCCCAAACGTGCCAACAACACGATGCGCTTTCGCTGCCTCTGCCTCGTACTATGTAACATTAAAGATTTTCACTAATTTCATTAAATGAGATGCCGTATCCGGTTAGTTTCCAGTATCGCACTTGCGCTAGAGCCTATTCTATGGGTCCAACCCCCCTTTTCGAAGGAGGCTTTCATTGGCTGATGGCTGAAAATCTACGTACAGTAAGGGTCTTATCTCTCGTCATCCCGGTAGCCCCGGTACCGACAACCATACTTCTCACCTTGATGGGTCAATCTGACGTGATCTTCACCACTTCGTCAATTGACGCTCTACGAACTCACGAATCAACATCACGATATACTTCTACTCCACAAATCTGAAGCTATCATTATTTTTCATTTGAGAACAATAGTCGTATTGATTAATGGCCGGAGCACACTTCGCTATCATGTTAATTGGTACCTACGACCTTATGCAACATGCCAGGCAAGTCGCTAGCGACACTTTTTGACCAATCGCATCGTCAAACTACAAGGTGACAACCCGTCTTCCGAAGCGATATCAGATGACAATGATTCGAGACGAGAGGAGCGGTTCTCCCTACCATGTCAGCTCAGATAACACAGATCATGCAAAATAAAGTCAGTAAAATCGGGTCGACTCTCAAAGCATGCACAGCGAAGGTTACTTTAACAGCGGCGACACTCAAAACTGTACGAGATGTAATGGCGGACTCAAAAGTGCTAGCGCAGCGAGACTGGGCACGGAGGATCCTGCCAGCACGAGGTAAGAAAACAAGCACCAATTGTCTCCCACTCAAGCCGTATGAAGGTGGTTGAATTTGCCAATAGAAAAGAGTCTAAATGTCTTTCAGAAGTTCGTCAGTCTTTCCAATCTCTCTAAGTTTGTCTTGTTAGAGTTAGCCAATGCCCCCCCAAAAAACGATGTCGTGATATCCAAAAATCGTCAAGATTTCCCCAAAAACGCCATCTTCCAAAAGCAAAAGGCCAAAAATGAAAAATCTAGTCATAATCCATCAATCATATGATCGCGGCGGCATCGGCCTTGTCGCCGTGCAGAACGGGGTTGATGCGCTCGTCGAAGTGCATCTTGAAGTCGTCGCCCAGCTGCTTCCGTAGAGCAGTCTGCACCGCCTCGAGGACGTTGGTGAAGACGCCGAAGTTGGCCGGGTTGTTCTCGTCGTTGTCGCCGCCCTGGAAGACACCGGTGCGGACTAAGCACGTGTTCCAGCCGTACATGTTACCACCGATGATATCAGAGGCAGGGTTGTCACCGATCATGTAGATGTTCTCGGGTAGCTTCTCCTCGCCGTGGAGCGTCTCCATCCATGAAGCGAGGACCTCGTCGGCATACTTGTATGTAGCCGTCTCTGGCTTGCCGTAGACGACACGCTCAAGGTCGGTGCCCGTCAGAGCCTTGTACATGGCCTCAAGACCGATGCGGAATGCGCCTTGGGACATGCGGGGTTGCCAGTGCTCCGTCGGGCATAGCAAGTCACCTTGCGAGAAGTAGATGGGGATTCGCTGGGAGACGGGGTCCTTGGCGAGCGTGCCTAGGCGACCATTCTCAGAGCGTAGCAGGTCCATGATGATCTGCATGTCCGTCGCGTAGTCTCGAGAGTCGGAGAAGACCATGATGGCCTCAATGTTGGTCTTGGTGAAGTCCCGTGGCCGTGATGTGGCTCGCTCCTCCTCTGTGAATACTCGATAAGGCGCGATGGTAGGGTCCCAGGCAACAATGTCGTTGGGGACGACGATGTCCTTGAAGCCGTATTGCTCAGCGACTTCACGACACTTGTAGCCTTCACCACCGACGACTATAACAGTGTTGTAGTACTCAGCAAGAGCACTCATGGGTGTGTGTGATTGGATGAATTGATCCGTGCTGACGGGATTCTGTAGGATTCTCGACAGCTGCTCGCAGCGGTCCTTCTCAGGCTTACCGGAACCGTTTGTCAGGAAGATGTGAGGAATCTTGATGCCGAGCTCGTTGTCACCGTTCAGGATCTCGAGAGCGCGCTTGCCTTCGGGGATCAGCCGGTCACCGTGAACGAGGACACCATCGATGTCGAAAGCAAATGCCATGTTCTTGGCCTTGTTCACCTTGTCAACTTCCACACTCTGGATTTGCGAGGCCAAGATGGCACGCGAGGGCTGAATGGGCGGCATGCCCGGGCGGGTCGGGCGACCCAGAGACTCATCGGGATAGTGTACAGACGACAGCCGCGATTGTCTCTTGGATCTGGGGATGGGAAGAGCTGTGCCAAAGGAGTTTCGAGAGCCTCTTCTCTCCTTCATGGATGGAGAGGCACTCAAGTTGTGCATGTATTTGGATGCCTCGGAGATGGATGATCGTGAGGCAGGAACCTCGATTGGTCCCTCACCATCATCTCCGGGAATTGGTAGTGAAGTAGAGCCCTCTCCATCTTCCTTATTTTCCTTGTTGTCCTTAGAGCCAAGGGTCATAGAAGCCACTTTCTTCACCTGGTTCTGGGTGGCTTTGGCAATGTCATAATCTTCAAACGAAGGCATCTTGAAAATGGTCTATTGGATATTCCGCTTCAAAAAAGAAAAGGCTGGTATTCAGATATTCGGATAGAAAGGAGAACGTAAAGAAGAGGAAAATCTAGTATCATGGAGAACGGGTAAGAACTTTTGTTATCTATGACGGGGAGGTCGCGTTATATCTAGTCATGGAGCTCGCTTGAAGTTTCCCATGTACCGTACACCACACCATAAGCTTGGACCCTTCGATGACGACGAAAAGTCTGGCTCTCCCTGCACCGGAAATGTAACTATGCCTCTTGCGCTCGGCTGAGCAGTACATAACCGACGACAAGGACCAAAGGATGAAGTCTCGCTGCTGCGTAGTATCTACATAGTACGGTATCCGCCGCCACGATGGAGTCCGGTACTGAACGGTCCCTTGCATAGCGTGCAGCTCAATGAAACGGTCGCTTGGACTAGTCGAGACGTTTCCGACCTATTGCCGGCCGTTTCCAGCCGTATCGTCAGCGTTTGGTGTCTATCAAACCGGACGTTTTCGCTGCAAGTCCAGCAAACACTTCGCCAACCGAACCAACAAGACCACTTGTCAGCCCGAAAAGGAGCCGCAGAATCGCCCGAACTGGATCCCGGATCCACCGGGGCCCCTACCGTACCCGCTGTCATACTTCAAGTTGACATCATTCCGGGTCCGCCGCGCTCCGCTTTGGCTCCGCTACAGATCCGCTGCTTGACTCGGGGTGTGGAGACAATCAGCTGCAGGGTTTTTTCTAGCGCCATAGTTGCGTCGCCTCGTCTTTGCCATTCTTGGATATTTCACTCTCAGATCTCCGGAACTAGTCGTGGTACGGGTGATACGGGTGGTACGGGTGGTAACGGGTGGGCGAATTGATAAGTGACGCCACAAACGCCGACTAATTTCTTCCAGCTTCCCTCCATGTTATTGTATGTACTTCCATAGGGCCAGGACCCTGACCGCTCCCAGCAGCTGGGATCTTCCCTACTATCGAAGCTCACCGATAAAGACGGACCCGTAAAAGATGTAAGAGATGTTGGAAATGGTTGGAAGTGACAGGAGAAGCCTGGCACACTGCATTGCAGCAAACCCAGTCTTTTCTTTATCGTTTATTATCTTCATTATCGTGGGTATCCACTTCACGTGTCATGATGGATATCCCACGCCAGAGTAAGGCAAAGTAAGGGTAGCTAAAGGGTAGCTAAAGGGGGGTACTCGCTGACGGAGTTGACAACTGTCGCTGCAATCAACTGGAGCCTCGATAGCTGATCAGGCTGAAAACTGAAACATACGGGGTCCAACGGGTGGCTAGTCTAAACGGAAAACTTTTTCCACCTTGCTGAGTCAGGAGAGACATCTTGTTGAGGATGATGCAATGATGCAGCATCGTATTCTACATTCTACTTTAAAGGCACCCACAACTTACTAAGTCTATCTAAGTGCTGACCAGCCATTTACGGGCTTTATACACCTAACCGAGACATAACCCTACTATCAACAACAACTATAGTAACATACGAGCTTTTTCATCATTCCCACCTTGACGCAATCAACAGACACCTACATATAGACTCACTTATCAACTAATTCAACCAACAAAGTCTTCATCAAGATGGCGACTCCAATCAACCAGCTGACCTTCACTCTGAACAACGGAGTCAAGATTCCAGCTCTCGGATTTGGCACCTTCGCCAACGAGGGAGCCAAGGGCGAGACGTACAAGGCAGTAACCTGTGCGCTGGAGGTTGGCTACCGACACCTGGACTGTGCGTGGTTCTACAAGAACGAGGCCGAAGTCGGCGAGGCGCTCCGCGACTTCCTGGCAAAGAACCCGTCAGTGAAGCGTGAGGACATCTTCATCTGCACCAAGGTGTGGCAGCACCTACACGAACCTGAGGAAGTGAAGTGGTCTTTGCAGAACTCGCTGCAAAACTTCGGCCTCGACTATGTCGACCTGTTCCTGATTCACTGGCCCATCGCCGCCGAGCGCGACGACAATTACATGCCCAAGATCGGCCCCGACGGCAAGTACGTCATCAAGAAGGAGCTGACCGAGAACCCGGAGCCGACATGGCGTGCCATGGAGGAGCTCTACGAGGCCAAGAAGACGCGCGCCATCGGCGTGTCTAACTGGACTATTGACGGCCTCAAGAAGCTGCTGAGCTTCGCAAAGGTCAAGCCGGCCGTCAACCAGGTCGAGATCCACCCGTTCCTACCTAACGACGAGCTGGTCAACTTCTGTCTCCAGAATGATATCCTGCCGGAAGCTTACTCCCCGCTGGGATCGCAGGACCAGGTACCGAACACGGGCGAGAAGGTCCGCACCAACAAGACCCTGAACGAGGTCGCCGAGCGCAGCGGACACACTCTCGCCCAGGTCCTGTTGGCGTGGGGCGTGCGCCGCGGCTACGTCGTGCTACCTAAGAGCTCGACGCCGTCGCGCATTGCGTCCAACTTCCAAGTCCCGCACCTGTCGGACGAGGACTTCGAGGCTATTAATGAGGTTGCGAGGGGACGGCATACCCGCTTCGTCAACATGAGGGATACCTTCGGCTACGACGTGTGGCCCGAGGAGGCGAAGCAGAACGGCGTCTCCGTATGAGACGTCCCTGCTTAGCATGATCATCTAATTACGATTCAGCATATGAGGTTGGCGGCGTCGTGAGGAGACGCTGCTTAGGTAGTGAGCGAGTTTTTGTTTACCCCACGGGTTTCCGTCGGGGGCTTTCAATCTACGGCATGATTGCATATCAGAATATCCAAGGATGACCGCCTTGGAGGGGTATGAGATATGAGGTTTGAGAATTTTGGGCGTTGGCGATGGAAAAAAAGAAGCATGAGAGTGGGTGGGGTAACCAGTCCCCCATCGGTTTTAACGAAGAGCATGTTGACAATTAGATCTACATCATTATAGAAATATAAGAAGACACAGAATGTGTCTTATGTCTATGTCCATGTCCATGTCCATGTCTAAGTTTACCTCCGCTGCATTCTTCAACCGTTATTTTCTGCGATCATGAAACCCACGAGTGAGTGACTGTCCGCGATACGGCTGTTTTCTCATCCTTTCACCTCAAGTCCTAGCAGTCTCAGCCAGAAAACTCCGATGGCGTTCCGGATGCCCCGTCTCAATGCTGCTCTTAACCATTTGATCTTCGTGCGTGACGATATTACTATCGATCTCGATCTCCTTCCGGAGCAGGCCCTTACCCCACACCCTCCACCGCGTCCGGATCACCATGGAGTCCGTGGGCGTCCCGCCGTCTACACTACCAGACTACCCAGCGAGTCGATGCCCTCGGGCTAGTTCGTCAACGTCAGTTTATGTATACGTTATTTGGCCCGTGACCTCGAACGTGCACGGCTAGCCGACCCAGCGCGAGGACCCTGGAGGTCCCGAGGCGGACCCTGATGTGCGGCTCGAGCAGATCAAGGTACAGACACGTCGTGCGGATGTTCGCTTCGTGGTTGTGGAGAAGTTGAGATCATGGCGGAGGGCTGCACGCCGACGGGGAGGGGCGTGGTGATTGTGGTTTGCGCTGGCATTGTTGGTGTTTTGCTGTTTTGGGATAGAGATGGAGCGGTATTTGCTGTGATCTCGATCGTTTTACGATTTTCTTCGCTTCTAGGTTGATTACACTTACCATCTATCCAGACTCTAGAGATAGGTACCTATGCATTCTAAATACCTCTGCTTTCGATATAATCCTCCACGCATGGAAGTTTCCAGTCTTTATTGCAGAGCCTTACCGCGAGATATTGAACCTTGTTGTTTCCAATTCTACAGCAGGGGACGTAGGCCAAGAGCCAAGACCAGAATTTGCCTCATAGCCCCTTAGGTATGAGGCGCTGATACACTTCTCTCATGCTCAGACTTCTATAAGCAGCACGGTCAAAATAAGATATTTAGTGCTGAGTAGGAACCTTGGAAGCGCGGAAAATGCGTAGAAAGAGGGAGCGCGACGACGAACTACACCACACGGCTCCGTCATACAACTATAGCCATTCAACTTCCCAATCGCGCTTTCACCAATCTACCGGGTCTTAATGAAGTGTAACTAATAAGCTCCCGCATCTTCACAAGAGCAGGTGACAGTCCTGAATGTAGGGGCGCACCTAATTAATTCGGAAATTCTACACTTAAAGAGTGTCGTGCATGAGCCCTGCTTACAGATGGAGTGGTTCGGGATGTTCACACAGCAATAAAGTGGGTGGTCCGCGGTGGGTGGTAGTCAAAACGGTGAAAAAAATCGTCAGATGGATAATAAACCACCGTTTTTTGTGATTTCGGCCAGTGACAGTATAGTGACTTAGTATCGTCAAGCATCCATGGTGACGCCACCTGCACTCTTATTACTATGGGTCTAACCGTCCTAGCACGTTTTGCTAAAGAAACCCACTCCCACTCCCTGGTACATAACATTACGAACATTTACGTCGGTCAAACGCCTAGGACTAGTGGCGGATTAGAATTATTATGCGTGCATAAGCGGGAATTATCAATTGAAGAGATTGAAGAAGCCATGAGGCAAGACCGTATAGGTTACTCCATTACTCAGGCAAGATATTGTAGGTCTATTACGATGAAGACTATATTTCGTTACGAGTATGCTATGTAAGAGAGAAACTACTCGAATAATTATCTGGTAGGTATCTTGATCTAGCTACGTGCCAGAGTGCCTAGCCCTATGAAAAACTACTCTCGGTAACTAAATGCTCACCTTGGAGCTTGGCGAAATGGAAACGTCATATCACCAGGAACAAGACTACTACTTCTCTACATGTCAAAGGAGCCTTACGAATCATTGCAGAGTTTTCGGCTGGTGGCAAGGAGACCCATGCATATCAAAATAAAGCTGCCCTACGAACCAGAAAATTAAGATATTTGGACCACGCGTCGGGATATAAGGTATACATCCCATTGGACCGATGCCAAAGGTATCAAATAAAATACAGGAAGACATCTGTTCAATGTTTCATATAGATAGGTTTTTTATGCTAGGAGGCTTGGTATATTAAGACTTAGCGGTGAAAGTGAAAACGAAGCAACGGTAGCCGACATCTTCCGTAGCTTGTTCGCTGCTACAATTCTATCACTATAAGAAAACCTCTCCTATTCATGGATGCATGATTAGCTAGGAAAGACCTAGTCATGGCGAGTCAAATATATGGATAGGACAGTTGTTGCATTCATCCGCCCTTGTCTAAGAACCGGGACGCGATACGGCCGCAGGAACACTTCCCCAGTCGTCGAGTCAAGATAAGCTCAGAACCCGGGGTTAGCAGAAGCCCAACTACGCGAGTAATGAGTCTAGATGTTGAGTTTAGTCGTGAAGTGATGGTTGTGGTCACTATTTGACTTCATTGACGTCACCGGGGGCGTCTAGACCTGCCAATACCTGCCAATACCGATGCTGACATTCGCTTAAACCATGCCGTATTCTCATGCCTTTCGCATTTTATTTTCCTTTCCCCGGCCGACCTGACAATGCCCAGGCCTTCAATCCAGCATCTTATTATCGACCCTCTTCCCCTTACCCTTCGAACCGCCCTTGAAGTGCTTCTTACTTGACCCGATCTGAACATCGCTTGGATCCACGCCAGTCTGCAACGCGATCAAAGCTCTGGCCTTGCGCCCACTAAGCTGCTTTTGGGCCTGAGCCTTTCCTTGCTCCGTATACTTGTGACTAAAAGGCATCTTCATGTGTCCGGCGTTGCCGGCGTTGCGCGCGAAGAACGCCTTATCCAGCTTCTCGGATTTGGCGCCCGTTGGTAGGGCCAGAATCTCTGTGTCGACCGTGGATTCAGCATCGCCGATGTCTAGCGCGTCCATGGCCGCGACTAGGGCAGCCTTGCGCTTGGCGGGCAGGTGTGCTGAGTCGTATAGCTCACGATTGAAGTCGGCGCCATCGTCCCAGCCGGGCGGGGGTTCGACATATAGGAGCTTTCCATTCACGTAGTCCTTGAGAATAATCCTGGCGGCTCTCGATTCGTCTGGCTGCCCCACACCCTGAGTGGTAAAGCCTCGCGCTTTGGCATAAGCTGACAGGAGCTCACTTGCTGTTGGAACCCCAGTGCCGCCTTCTTCCAGTGGCCGTGTCTTGATGTGAATACCGTAGATGGCCTCAAGGAATGGTTGAGGGATTCGGTGTGCGACGAGCGCAGCGGGACCCGTGTATTCCCGAAGTTGGTCGATTGGTAAAACACCATTGCACACAAGGTCGGCTTTAGTTGTTGCGAAGTTAGGGAATACGAGACCAGGACAATCGCACAGGATGACCTTCTCGCTCAAGTGAATCGTCTGAAAGTGTTTCGTCTTGCCCGGTGTGGCAGAGACGGATACTTTCTTGGCGCCGATAAGAGCATTAATTGTTGATGACTTTCCGACGTTGGGGTAACCAACTAGACCTATCTGTAACTTCTTGTCTGGATCTGATGATTGTTAGCTTCCACAACCCAATGCGATAGGCGCAAATGCACATACCATCAGGATCGTAAGCATGCTTCAGGAATATGTCTTCCAACTCTTCAACCGTCAATATTCTTGTATCGTCGTCAACGTCCTGACTTAGAGCAACGCCAGAGTCATCGTATTCATCCTCATCGCTTTCCTCTTCCGGGGTGTTATCCGATGTATGTCCCTGAATAGTCTTTGGATTCGCACTCTCGCCGTTTAAAGGCTCCTCTGGTTCAGCTTCCAAGTCACGTTCGTCATTCAGTTGCTTTGCCAGACTAGCCGAGAAGAAGCGATAGGCTATCCTCTTCTCCTTGAAATACTGCGCCCAAGCCTTTCTTTGGTTCGTTGTCATCATGTCTGCCTTGTTGACTAGCAACAAATTCTTTTTTGCCGGATCCACATCCTTCACGTATGATTCGAGATCCTCGGATCGAAACATAAGGGGGTTGCGGGCGTCGACGATCTGGACAACCAAATCTGATCTCTCGATAACACGCCATAATTGTCTCCACACTTCCAGGTTGCGCTCGAACGGAGTCATCAGGAGGTCATTGTTCTCTTGTAGTTCTGCTAGACCCCTCCGCCAATTCAGAAAACTCTCTCTTTCGAGTTGGTCAAGCTCGTCTGCGGTAGTCGAGGAATCCCACTTCGGTCTTCTCGGTACAGTTAACCTAGCTCTATGCTTGGCATGCTTCCCTACGACATGGCGCTCCTCTGCTGCTGAAAGTAGGTATGGGTTTCTTTGGTCGGTATGTATGATTTTGACGTTGTTCATCTTCTCAGCTGTGAAGTCGGTACCGGCAAGTTCGGCTGTCGCAAGGAACTCGTCTAGAGCGCCTTGCTCCGTTACAGAGCGCATCTTGACCCATGCTGCTTCTTTTCTGTCGTTTGTGATGTACTATGACACTATGTCAGCGATTGAAAAATTGCAAAAAATGTGAAAATCATACCTCTTCACCGGTTGCGTGGTTGATTCTTGTTACCGCCGAACCCTTTTTGCGATCGGATCCTTTGCCTTTACCAAAGCGATCGTTCATGAGCGTATTGCCCAGCCCAACCGAGCTTTTGGACTTGGCCTGCGGCATGATGGGCGGCTGGAAGGACTCGAATAAGACTGGAATTGAGAAAAATGGTGTAGTTGATAAATTCTCCTTCACAAGTTTCAAACCTTTTTCAATTCAAAGTCGAGGTGTTCCTGCCTCTGGAATTTGGCTTGCAGTTTCTCTGTATTATTCAGACCCCGCTGAATAATTGCCCCTCGATTATTTTTCCAGCGTCACTCTAGCGCGATAAGATAAGAATTTCCAATACCCCACCAAATTTTTAGGTAGACCCTGGGAAATATCAATCAGCCTACTGTACATACCTCAGAGTATAACCCACATACACCTTGCCCTTCACGACCTCGGTATCTGGTCTTTATAGATTCGCTTATCATATTCCTCATAAACGAAGCCGAGATACAGCAGTCAAGATGCCTAAAGGGAAGTGGATGTACGTATACTTCTAAGGAAGTCAATCGATGAGAAGCTCACTGACAATTTCGCCAGCGACAAGAAGACCGCCCAGCACTTCACGCTGGTACACCGACCTCAAAATGACCCTCTAATCCACGATACCGACGCGCCGTCCATGGTGCTGAACCCAACTGCGCTCCCCAATGCCTCCAAAGCGAAGAAGCTAGACGACCTAGCATCCGAACTAGGGTCCGATGCTGAGCGCATCCGAGCCAACGAAGGTGAAGCCGCCAACTATGGCGTTTACTTCGACGACACGGAGTACGACTACATGCAGCATCTAAGGGATCTGGGCTCGGGGAACAGCGGCGAAGTTGTATTTATTGAGGCAGATAACGGGCCTAATAACAAGAACAAGAGCAAAGGGAAGCAGAAGCAGAGTCTGGAAGATGCGCTTAGACGATTGGATGTCGAGGACGAGGAGCGCAAGAAGGGCGAATTATTCGGGGACGACTTCCTACCCTCGAAGAACCTACAACATTTGACGTACCAGGCACAGCAGGACATCCCCGATGCCATCGGTGGATTCCAGCCGGACATGGATCCGCGACTACGAGAAGTACTAGAGGCGCTTGAGGATGAGGCGTACGTTGATGACGACGAAGATATCTTTGCAGAACTAGCCAAGGACGGCCGAGAATTGGATGACATTGAATTCGAAGAAGAGTTCGACGATGACGGCTGGGAATCAGATGATACCGCCAAGCCAACCAAGGAATACAAGGACCGATCCGAAGCGCCCAATCTAGTTCCCGTCGTGAATGAGCAAGACGGCGAAGCAGTCAAGAACGAAGACTGGCTAGAAGACTTCAAGAAGTTCAAAAAGGACCAGAGCAAACCCAGCAGACCAGTAGCGCCCTCGCAGTCAGACCTCCAATCTTCACTCATGACCACAACAACCAACGGCGGCCGCCGAAAGAAGCGCAAGGGCGCACTGACGAGCCAGTCGGGCTACTCGATGACATCTTCATCGTTAGTCCGCACGGAACAGCTCGGCATCCTGGATGCCCGTTTCGACAAGATCGAGGAGCAGTACAACGAGGATGACTTCGAAGACGATGGGGATGGCACAGCTTCCATGTCCCAAGTGTCAGCTGTATCCAGCGTGACGGGACCTGTACGGAATGACTTTGATAACATTTTGGATGACTTCCTGGGAGGCTACTCTATGCATGGAAAGAAGCAGATCAAGAAGGGCAAGTGGAAGAGCGGCACAGCACAGCTTGACGAGATTAGGAGGGAATTGGGACCGGCCAGAATCCCGGGTAAATATGCCGCCCGGCCTTCCGGTTTGGCATCAGCTTCGGCGTCTAGATAGATAGGACATGTTGATAGAGGTGTGATTGATACCCACGAAAACGCGCAATTAATGAAACCTACAAAGCAAAGAGAAAACCTATGTGCACAATGTAACGTCCTTAACCTCGGGACTCTTCATCATAAAACCGTAGTCACGTGATCGAGGGAAGTATCAATTCGCATTTATTGCTACAACGTACCACTAGCAAGGAACGATACTCGCTCCGGCGGCGACAACCAAGCTGCTGTTACATAGACCAACGCGACACGAATAGGCCATCTTTTCTGCAAAAATACCAACAGTTGTCCTTCGAGAGGGGTTATCCTCCGGGCCAACAAATATGTAGCCTTTTCGGGAGGGGGCATTCCTGTGAGACAGGTACGGCGGCTGGCGGATGAAAGCATTTTCATTCGTCGGGAGCAGATGGGTCCTCTGAGCGGTGGAATTCGCTGCTAAAGTTGCCAAACCACTGCAAAAAGCCTTGAATGGCCTGAGGGAGCCCGCCGGCTTGCCACTCCGATGCGTCGTCTCCCTAGCGATGACCGTTCATAGCAGGCGGCCGCTCGGGGCCAAAGGCACCGGGCACTTGCGGCATGATTTCTTCCTCTGTGTCGTCGTCGAATTCACCTTCTTCGCTGACTTCTTCGTCGCCTTCGTCATCGTATTCGTATTCGCTCTCCTCGTCGCCCTCTTCCAGCTCTCCTTCCTCATCACCCTCCGCTCCTTCGGCGTAGCAGCTCTCAACCGTCCCTTGCATGCCCTGGGGTATACCGCGGCCTTGCTGCTGCATCTGGTTGATGATACTCGTGAGCTTGTCGTTCTTCTTCTTGATGTCCTCGAGGTCCTTGATATGCCTATTTCGTTCCTCGGCCATTTTGAAGATGTTTTGGTTCAGCGCGCCCTCTTTGCGCTTGTACGCCTCGTTTTCTTTCTCGAGCTTTTTTGTCTTCTTGGACATATCTTCCATTTCCTTGCGAAAAGTCAAAAACAGATCGTTACTGTTGTTCAGCGTATCCTCGACCTCCTCATTTGTTAATGCCTTCGTACGGCGTAGTGAGGGGTATAGGACGCATACCTGCTTAAACTTCTCAACGTAAACGTTCAACTGATTTCGCAATTCGGTTTCTGTCTTAGAGAAAGTAAGTACCTGGTTATTCAGTTGACGTGCACGGTTGGCCTCAGCCTCCGCCGTCTTCTTCTGCTGCTCGTAACGAGCCATGTTCCACTGAACCTCGATTTCTTTGGTTCGCATCGCAGAGTGAAAATGTAACTCGCGGAGTTCGTATTGGTCAATGAGGGATTTGAATCGTGCCTTAAACCTATAAATTTGGAGTCAATATGGAACGCATTCGAGCTTAGAGGTAAGGGGTTGTCGCACAATTCTTCGGCCTTCATATACACAACCTGCTTCCGCGGGTTATCCTTCTCCTCTTGATAACCCTCAAGCGTCTCGAGTAATTTCCGAAAGCGCTCATCAGACGATACCTTGAGTCTATCATGAGTATCGTTTAAGGCGCGATGCTCGTTCTACAGACCACCTCCATCAGCTTGAATTCCCCTAGTCCTTGGACACAAGACTCATAATACCTTCAGCTTGTTGTTCTCCTTCTGCAGTTCGCGACAGAGCTTCTCCAGCTTCTCCTTGAGGCTGATCTGCTTGCTCAGGTCGGTTCGACTAGAATCCTTTTCCTTTTGCAGCTGATCTGCGCGTTTCTTGTTCTTGAGATTCTCGCGCTCGAGGCGTTTCATGTTGGCGAACAACTCCGACGATCGCTTGGTCAGGAGTTCTATCTTGTCCATGTCGTTCATCTTGTTCATTTGGTGGTTCAGTTCGCGATTTGCCTTACGTACTTCTCGATCTAGCATAAGATGAGACGTTAGCAAGGCCCATATATCACGAACAAAACCCACGAAATCAGGGGGTCCAGCCAAAAGATAATTGCCCAGCGCATGTCGTGATTTGATGTCGTGTAGCAGCGTTGTGCGACGAAGTAGAGGCTGCATATCGAAAGCCGTAGACTCCATCTTCGAGCACGTAGCGGCCTAACAGTTGGGTCGCTGGGTCTTTAACGGATGATGGGTTCCTGCAGGCCTATAGTGTCGCAACCAGCTGGCACGATCGTTCCGATTCGCCCACCCTCGCCAAATATGCGCTATAATATTTGTGACGCTATACATCACTTTTTAAACTTGCCGGTATGTATCGAATTGGTGAGGAGTTTCGTAACGATCGTGACCTACTTATGCGATATCTCGAGAATAACGCTTCCCCCAGCGGTTCCACGGTCATTCAAGCAGTGGAAATGAAAAAGCACCTACCAATTTCCGCCTCTTGCTCTTTTTCAGCGGCCGTGTCAACCTCCAGCTGGGAGATCCTTGCCGCAACGAGTTTTGAGGCTTCATTTGAGTCGAGAGTCTTCTTCCCTTTCCCTTTCTTAGCTGCAGTGTTGGAAGCCATGGCGGGCGTCGGAGCAGGTCGGGGTTCTTGCACGGGAACATGATGACCGTTCGGCAAGGAGTCGTCGTGGACGTGGGAATGAGCGGAAGTTCCGTTCGTGTTGGGGACGGATGCGAGCGGAGCAGGTGTTGCTGAGGGGCCACGATGATTCGTAGTCGCCATGTTTTCCTAGAATAATATAACAACAGGGCTAATATATTTTCATGTTAGAATTGCAAAGCGACTCGTGAGACTACTCTGGGATGTGATTATGTGGTGTTAACGCACAGAGAGGATTTATTTCTGGACATTGGAATGGCTGCTGATGCAAAAAGCTTAGAGATAGAAATATCGTTGGCGGGGAAGATAGCTAATTAGTAGCACTTTGGCTTGGTTGGTCAGGTTACTGGTATGTTGGAGGCGTAGTTCAATGATGAAGACTTTTGAGGGTTGAGATGAAGCGCGGCGTTTTAGTGTCGGTTACTTAATCAACAGCAAGGACGAGACGCCGGACTGCCGCCTTGCAACTGCACATGCGACCACCTGGGCTAATATGTACACATGTACATAAATAAAAATTAACGAACCTAGAAAAAATGAACTCAACCAGCGCTAGCAGATCCGAAGCACCGGTTTTCAGTGGGGCTCACCATACTTAATTGCAACTTTAATATGTATAAACTGGGGATTGTTCTGTATCCGTCTGTATCCGCGTCGAGTCAGACATATTTGCGCAGCCATTTAACCAATCCGCGTTTAGCTAATGCAATTAAGCAGTAGCTAATGCTGCGTTACTTTACTAGCCTTACCTTCACCCTGGCCTTATGCAGGGATATACTCGAGGATATGCGTCATTCGACATAATCTCAATGCTTCGCCGTCGGAAATTTTCTAGAATCGAGAGTTTATCTTTTCTTTCCCCAGCCGCCGTAACGTGCCGCCTTGATCTGCCGCCTGTCTTCGTTCCTGTAGATATAGCTGGCTCAACTGTCTTACGGCCTGGCTCCATCTTTCGTTTCATCCCTCCCTATGTGAGATTAGTCGCCGACTCAAATCAACGAGAAGATGTTACGCAACGCGGTGAAAGGTGCGGCTAGGAAAGCTGTCACGGAGCTGTCTCAGTACCCGAAACCCGGCGAGAAGCTGCATGGTTTTACTTTGTTAAGAACAAAGCATGTACCAGAGCTCGAACTGACAGCGCTGCATTTACGGCACGACAAGACGGGTGCGGATTACCTCCACATCGCTCGAGATGACAGCAACAACGTGTTCTCGATCGGCTTCAAGACCAACCCGCCGGATGACACCGGTGTCCCACATATCCTTGAACACACAACCTTATGCGGTAGTCAGAAGTATCCTATACGAGATCCCTTCTTCAAGATGCTGCCGCGAACCCTCTCCAACTTCATGAATGCCTTCACCGCTTCCGACCACACCTACTACCCGTTCGCCACCACCAACGCCCAAGACTTCCAAAATCTTATGTCTGTATATCTCGATGCGACCCTACATCCGCTACTAAAGGAGACAGACTTCACTCAGGAAGGGTGGCGAATCGGTCCGGAGAACCCCAGGGTCGCGGAACAGGGAGGGGCGGATGCTGAGGATAGCAAGCTCGTCTTCAAAGGCGTAGTCTACAACGAAATGAAGGGCCAAATGTCGGACGCAGGCTACCTGTTCTACATTCGCTTCCAGGATCACATCTTCCCAGATATCAATAACTCGGGAGGCGATCCGCAGAAGATTACCGATTTGACATATGCACAGCTGCGCAAGTTCCATGCGGAGCATTATCATCCAAGCAATGCAAAGCTGCTTACATACGGAGACATGCCATTAGCTGATCATCTAAAGGAAGTCGATGCTCAGATGAGGGCATTTGAAAAAATTCACGCTGATATTGAGCACAAGAGGCCAATCGATCTTAGTGATGGGCCACGTACGGTGACGCTTTTTGGACCAGTAGATCCGCTTGCTGATCCAGACAAGCAATACAAGACTTCGGTTTCGTGGATCACCGGCAATACCAACGATGTACTGGAATCGTTCTCCATAGCTCTGCTCTCATCGCTCCTAATGGATGGATATGGATCTCCACTCTATAAAGGTCTCATTGAAAGCGGGTTAGGTACAGATTGGAGTCCAAATACCGGCTACGACGGTTCGGCAGCTATTGGCATCTTCTCCATCGGTTTGACTGGGGTTGAGGAATCCAACGTAGAAAAGGTCAAGGGTGAAGCGCAAAAGATCCTCCGCGAAGTTCGCGATAAGGGCTTTGAGAGGACCAAGATTGATGGATACCTTCACCAGCTTGAGCTGAGCTTGAAACACAAAACTGCCAATTTTGGACTCTCGGTTTTGCACCGTCTAAAAGGCAAGTGGTTCTCAGGCACTGATCCTTTCGATTCCCTGGCATGGAATGACACTGTCGCGGCTTTCGAGGCGAAGCTCGCTGAAGGAGGCTATCTCGAGGGGCTGATGGACAAGTATCTTCTGAACGACAATACTTTCACTTTCACAATGGCTCCTTCGGAGACATACGATGCAGAGGTCGCCAAGGAAGAAGAGGACAGATTAACCTCTAAGATCCAAGAGGCCACTCGAGAAGCCGGTGGGGAAGAAGCTGCGCGGAAGTTCTTCGAGCAGAGAGAGCTTGATCTCCTTGTCGAGCAAAGCAAGTCGAACACACAAGATCTGAGTTGTCTACCCACTGTCCATGTCAAGGACATCCCAAGGCAGAAAGAACCAGTGATAATAAGGGATGAAGCAGCTCATGGCACTACTATCCAATGGCATGAGGCTCCTACCAACGGTCTCACTTACTTCCGAGCGATCAATACGTTCGAGAACCTGCCGGACGAACTTCGATCATTGATCCCATTATTCACCGACTCCATCATGCGACTAGGAACGAAGGATATGACCATGGAGCAACTGGAGGATCAAATCAAGCTGAAGACAGGAGGCGTATCTGTCGGATACCTGTCGACAGCATCGCCAACCGACTTCCGCCAAGCCTCTGAAGGTCTCTTGCTGAAGGGCATGGCCCTTGATCGCAATGTACCCGAGATGTTTGATCTGCTACGCAAGCTCATCTTAGAAACCAACTTTGACAGCCCGGAGGCAGCTCTTCGAATAAGGCAACTTCTTGAAGCTGCAGCTGATGGTGTGGTGAATGACATTGCCTCATCTGGCCATGCCTATGCTCGAAGATATGCCGAATCTGGGTTGACTCGTGATGCGTATCTCAGCGAACAAGTCAGTGGCTTATCGCAAGTTAAACTGATCACGTCGTTGGCCGGACGACCGGAGTCCGATCAATTTGAAGACATAATTGCAAAGCTTAAGCAAATCCAGAAGTTTGCGTTAGCAGGCAATAGCATTCGCACGGCGTTGACGTGTGGCGCGGATAGTGTCCAGGCCAACTCTTCGGCGTTATCCAAATTTATGTCATCTCGACCAACGGACTCTATCTCATTCCCGTCCGCCGGAAAGCAATCGTTCGCGAGAGATATCAAGGCATTCTTCCCACTTCCTTACCAGGTCTACTACGGTTGCCTTGCGCTCCCGACTGCTTCGTACACGTCGCCGCAGGGCGCACCGCTCCAGATCCTAGCACAGCTTCTAACCCACAAACACCTCCATCACGAAATTCGTGAAAAGGGCGGTGCGTACGGAGGCGGCGCTTACATGAAGGGCCTTGAGGGAATATTCGGATTCTATTCGTACCGGGACCCAAACCCGCAGAACACTCTTTCCATCATGAAGGGTGCTGGCCGATGGGCAGTAGACAAGCAATGGTCGGACCGAGATCTCGAAGAAGCGAAGATCTCGGTATTCCAGGGTGTCGACGCGCCCAAGTCCGTGAACGCAGAGGGCATGCTCCGATTCATGTCCGGTGTCACGCACGAGATGCAGCAGAAGAGACGCGAACAGCTTCTGGACGTGACCAAGGACCAAGTCCGCGAGGTTGCCCAGAAGTACATCGTCGACGGCCTGGCCAAGGAAGAGGAGCGAATCGCTTTCCTCGGAAGGAGACAGGACTGGGTGGATGACTCTTGGCAGGTGAACGAGATAAACGTGAATGGCGCCGAGTCCCGACCACAGCTTACGACTGAGTAACGATGTACCATTTGTCTGTACAATATTGTGCATATACCCTTCTCCAGCTAATTAACGAACGAATTATATATGATTTCGGCCTGTCGAACCCTCCGGTTCCTGGGTTATTGTCTTCTTATGCAAGCAGCATATTGATGTTTAGGTAGTTATCAGGTAATTCAGCGTTCAGATACGATACATCTTCTTGCTCGGCATCTCTCTCACGGGAGACACCACCATAGCATGGAGACCACTGCAAGACGCGAGAGTAAAATTTTCGAGGTAGGGTTCGTGAACAGCGCCTCGCAAGGGGTTGTTGGATGCGAGACCCGAACCTCTCACGCTCTTTCTTTCAGACCCGGATTCCTTAGCTTTAGGACTCTGGACTATAGAACAGAGTACATGCCTTCAATCTCGTATGAATTTCGTCCGCGCTACTAAGATGAGGTACGTTTAGTGCTCATACGTTCCCGTAATACTGCACGGATGCACCATGCCTTTAGATGATACTATACGAAGGGTCTATATGCCGAAATATCTAGATAAACTGCATACCGACCCCTGTATAATATAAATAATTGGTTACTGTTAGAATAGATTCGTCAATGATTGTTGAAACCAAAGGGAAGTCTGTAGGTCACAGTAGGGGCTAGATGTCAAAGTATGGAACGCTCCCTATTGCTTCAAATCCATATAACTTCTCTACAAAGGAGGCCGTAACAGCTTTGATAGGGACTTACCGGCTAAGTTGAAGGATAGAAAATGAACGTTTACTCGTGAAGGGTCATCCATGATTTAATGTCACTCCACGCATGGCAGAACTTGCTACGATCAATGGTACGAGATTTAGGGACTCAGTGTATTAACGATTGCTCAGAGAAAGACATCGCGTTGCATCTACTGGACTGCCTGCCAGTAGCCTAATAGCGCCCTCCTGCACCAGAGCTCAACCTAACGCCCAGATAGGCAGTAAATTGGTGAAATGAATCCGTCTAGTCGGAACCAGTCAGAGTGGGAGCATGGCAGTCACTGCCAACATCGCTCAGAATGACGTTCCAGTTGTCAGGACAGAAAGCCTGGCCCTCGCGGACGTGGTCGGTTCCATCGTCAGCGCGGTGCTTGCACTTCTCGTAGACATGCTGGGCGAACCAGCCCTGATATCAAAGTTAGCGTTGGCACAGTCTAGTAGCAAATACCAAGACAATCAGGTTTATGACACGTAAGGGATGATGAACATGGGAATATGAGGTATACTTACGATATCTTTCAACAAGAGGTCGACACCATTGTGCTGGTCGTTACAGACGAAGACACCTGCTCCGCCGTTGGAGTTGCAGGCCGCCTGGATGCACTTGGCAGGACCAGCGTCGACATGAAGCTTGCGGCTACCTCCGCTGAGGAGACGATCGATGGGGTAGGCGTAGTCCGCGGCGGGAAAGTCGCTGTCGGGGTAGTCGGGGGGAGCGTCGCAGATAACCTTGATGTCGTCCTCACGCTGTTGTCAGAAGGAGTTAGCAATTGTCAACAGGGCTTCAATAGGATTGAGCTAGCAATGTTGAACGGACCATGACAACACCGCCGGCGGGGATTCCGTTCAGGGGCTTGGCGGAGAGAATTAATGAAGAGAGCACCCAGAGAGGCATGGCGAACGTTAAAACCGAGGTGTATAACATCATGTTGCGAGATGCTCGATCGGTATGATGGGATGTAGATCGTGTTGATGGTTGTGAAGCCCGTGGCTTTGGACCGGAGATGTGAGAAACCATGACTTCAAGGTTGGTTTGAAGGAGGATGGTTTTGGCAGAATGGTATGGGACGTCCAGCCTTTATTTATGGCAGGAGAATATTGGCCTTGACACCTTGGGCAAGTAAGGAAGCCGGCAGTGAATCAGATGACTGCCCTCAATCTTGGTGCATCGACGCTGCTGATATTTGGAAGTCGCCGTCCCCAGATGTCTTGTTAGCACTGTTCTGTTCTGAGGTTGTTACAGGGACGTGCGATTTCCATATGAATATACCTGCCCTCGCCATCAAGGTAGGTGGAAGTGAGAAAGGGGACAACAAACACGGAGTAATGACGCGTGCTTGCTTCCTTTCATCAAGTGCCAAACAATTTCGAGAGGTTATTACAGCCGTCACTGCCATCCATTCTACATTGAACTGTGGAATCACGGAAGCAATGGGGCTAGGTGTCCAAGCTCCTGAACCATACTAAATACCTAAGGCACTTTCCTTTCCAGATGAATTCGAAGTCAGATTTCCTTGGTCAAGGCCACAACTGACACTAACGGTTAGGCCACTCAGAGCACAAACAAAAAAAAGATGAATAATGTGACGCACCTAATCTCACAGAGGCGATTACACCGTATAACTATCATCTCCTAGATCTTGAGGCTGACAAACAAATCGCCACCTGGGAGTCTCCTATCCTGGTATCATTGGTACGCTGGTTATGAAGAAACTATTATTGGACGTTATTAAGTATGTTCAGTTGCTGACTATATTGATGAGAGGTGTCCCCTGTCCTGTCGAATACCCTTCCAAACATCAGCTGCCCTGTGCGAACTTTGTGAGGGTGCCTACAATGTTCTTTGTAACGTTTCCCCTGAATCTATCTGCGAGAGGTAGCGCTATACATCTACCAATCCTTCACCCATCCTATCCCAAGCTCACCCTCTAACGGTTCTATAACTTCAATAAGTCGGACCTCTGACCTCGTGCGATAGCCTTTCACCAAAGAAATCACAGTTCAATCCACCAATGTACCGACAATTCTTTGTATAGTATAGTTAGAATCTTCATTTACAGTCACTAATCCACCTCCTTTCCTCCGAGCCAAGTATTGCGAGGATGTCCTGGAGAATCTTAATGAAAAAGCGATGATCCTGTATTTCCCCTGGACTCGCTGCTGTCGTTATCAGCCATATCGTACCAGTCCGCACTTCTCTGACGTATTTTGATGGCACGCTCGAGACTGTTTTCAATAGCTTGGCGTCCTATAAGGGGATGCTAATAGTTCCATCATTATCGTCTTCGTCAAGTTTCTGTTTCCCCCGGAGAATTCTTCAATAAAGACGCCAGGCTGCCCATGGCAATGATGCCGGCAGAACAACTGAAACTGTTTTAGGTCTCGTTATTAGGGTGCCAGGGAGGGTTGATGAAGACTCTAGGTAGTAGCGATTTCTTCGTTTCCGTCGTTTCCTCATCATGTTTCCTATGCGTTCAGATAGTTCAAGTCCCTCAAGATCTCTGTTGCTCGTATATCATAGTGCTTGAGGTTGTGACTGGTGTCTGCCATGGTCGCGGGTGCGCGTGATGCTAATGAGCACCATTTTGTTGATAGCAAAGACAGGGGACGTTCTGTAGCTTGGATCTGTCTCTGAAGGCCTTCCATGGTTTCGTTAACGGTGCTCTCATGTTTGCACGCCATGATTCTCCTTGCTATGGAGTATTTGTTTCTAGTGCAGGTATCTCACTCATAGGTCTTGCAAGTCCATAGGTTGTTGACACATTCATACTATATATCCCCTAATATCCTTCATGTACGCTCTCGATTCAATGGGGGTAAACCAGGACGACAACTTCATGATCTGACTAGTCAGAGTTGTATATATGGCATATCTCCTTTTACTCCATGTTTCCTTGCAGGCCACAGCTGTATTCAGAATGACGAAGTTCAAGAGGACCGCTCAATATCCTACCATCCAAAGTGGATCTCATTCAAAGCGACTAACCATTCTCCCTCTGGTACGTCTCGCTCGTAGTAGATGGCAATGCACCTCACGCCTTGCATCGTCTCTTTCATTTCGAGCGCTCCGCAGTGATAGCCACTTGTTCATATGTTCGAACCGAGATTTAGTCGCAGGCTGAAGGAACCAGCTTTATTCGAATGAAGAGATGAACTTGCGAGCTGAGCGGTTGCAATGACGTGGAAATCCGGGATAAGCTACTTGTGGTTGTGCAAGCTGGTGAGTAGACTAACTTGAAGCCCAAGGAGTTTTCTTCATTGTTCGCGGCAGGGTGATTGGAGCCGACGCCGGGCTCAGCCTTGCACTCATCTAGTCGTACCCGTAGGTACAGACCTATACAGGTACCTGATATACAGCTAACGATACAACCGGATATCACACAAATCCGGCTTAGAGCTGCCTACTTGAATCAGCCCGCCTGGGCCGGGAACCACAGATAGGTGTGACCGTTTGGTCTGGTTCTTTTGCGCATTCCTCTTGAACAGCTTCTTCCATTTTCCGCGCGTCTTCGCCAGCCGTCGAACGGTGCTTGTTTTCTGTAACATCCTATTATCAGGATGAGCTGGATAAGCTCCTCGATGCTGAATTCGAAATAGAAATCTACCATTCACCATCCCAGGGACGGCCAAGTACCAATTGGCCCAATGAGTGTACGCTGTGTGGCCGGTAGCCATTGAATGTTCGGCCAGGGCCTTCTCGCCCTGGCCATCCATCCGCACTCGTTGTAGATGACCACGAAGTCACTCGTGTCGGTGTAGTAGTGTGTCTCCTTGAATTTCTGGAACATTCCTTTCGTATACTCGACAAAGTGGTCTCCAAAACGTAGAAATAATCCTTTTCGGGCCCCTAGTCACCCCGTAATAGCCGACGTAGTAATCCTCCAGGTGGCGAAGCCGATCTCTGTTGGTTTCGTTCGCTTCATCTTAATCATTTTTGGTTGTTATTCTATGTAACGTTCTCCTCCAAGGAGTGGTCTCAACTTTACCTCCATGTAGCGTCTAGGTTCCACCGTTGAGTTACTTGGGAATTCGCCTTTGGGATCTCGTACTAGATAACCAGAACCACTGTATCATCCTCGTCTTGTGCTTCCAGTTGTCTTTTGTCTTTTCGGTCTTCGCCTGCTTAACTCATACTTCTTACAATTTAGGAAGCATAATCTCCAAAAGCGTGAACTCAGAAGACTCCTCGATAGGGACATCATATTGGAGAAGTCAAAATCGAAGTGTTCAATACTAGAGGTATTAAAAGCGGAATCGTCAGTCCTCAGAATTAAACACACCGTCGGGATATGCCTCCCAAGCCCTAAGTAGCCATGGTCAGTTCCGAACCTTTTCAAACGCCACCAAGCAACACGACATATTGAGGGTAGGGAATAATATGAACTTACCGGTCCATCGGCTGAAAAGCCACTGGAACCACCAACGAGTGAGCTGGTGGTGGGTTAATCGTTAGCGGGCCGGACGAGTTTCCACCACCCTTTATTCAGCCATTGAAAACAAACAGAGTGACATCTTGGGTTTAGCCCCCTGGAGTATTGCCTTCACGACCTTGTACTTGACTGCTTCGACTGGAGGGCCAATTTGCCTGTAGTCTGAACCATCTGTGAAGATTGCAGTATCCTTTGACCATCCATGGTATCCAGGCGTCTTCACCATGTGCCGGTACCTGCGCCTGAGCTTGGGCTTGAGCTCCTGCGATGGTCACAGTATAGTTGAAGGCATTTACTTAGCCCACAGGTATATGCTGGTGCTTTGTTGCTCTCTGGGCAGCACATGTAATCTCTCAAAGTCCTCTAAATGGTGCAAAAACTCGTAGGGTCAGGTCTTCGCACTTCAACAATAAGCACGTCGTTTAGTTTCTGGGTTTCAGGAGAATCCTAGTGGGCAAGACAATGGCCTAGCACACGGCAACTTGGGTATCTTGTCGGTTGATCGGTTGTTCAGTATGTTGACTACAGCGTCTCAGGAGTAGGGTGTAAGGTTAGGGGGAGAGGCAGAGTGGACTGCTTCCGGGCAGACATGTCGAGAGTGTGGCTTTATGTTGAGCCTTTCAAGGTTAGAATGCGCTCGAAATTCTATGCACATCGCGTTAGAGGAGACCTGTTATAATAAGACTTTCCAACCGGTGGTTTCAACTGACTGTTCGAATGATATCACGAGGATAGTTGAAGGATGATGAGGATGATGAAGACGGCGATAAGGAAGACGATGGTGTGGTGAAGATAATGGTGATGAAAACGATGGTAATGGCGATGATGATAATAGTGATGATGATGATGACGACGATGGCGCTGAAGATCACCAGTGAAGTATGCTACAAGGAGCAGTAATAACTCTTAATATGTAGAGCGTTGTTGATTATTCGGCGTGAAGTAGCCGTTAAAATGAAGTGTTAAAGGTTGGAAATGGAAATTTGATGGGAAGTCGGCGGCATCAAAGATTTGTTGACGAGGAGTCTAGAAATACCGAACGCGATTATTGCACGGCAAAGCGGCGTGCCTGTTGTTGATGCACCAAGCCGACTAATAGTGCGCCGAAAACTCACTGTAGCACTCACTTGGAACACAGTCCAACCAGGCGGTGTACCCCTTTTTTCGGTGGACTAAGCAAGTCGGCGCCTGTTGCACGCGTCGTCTCCAGGCACCGATGTCTTTTGTCTGTTAATAAACACAGAACCAGTATATGACGCGGGCAAGTAACCTATATTTGTTACCGAATAAGCTCCAGTGGCTACATATAGGTCCTAAAGCTACCTATGAAGTACCCTAGTGGAAAATCCATCTACACGTGTAAATTCGCTTAGGTACCTTAAGCCTTAAAGTCTATGTGGAAAGAGCCTGGAGGCTGGAAGAGAGACACAGTAGGGGCCTTATAACCGCTATTTCCCCTTTGCAGGTCGCTAAACCAATCTCCCAAGAGCTTACACGACCCCTGAAGTAACCTGTAACTTATACTTCCTAGGCTCACTTCCCAGTATCCCTGATGTAGTATCATTACCATCCGTAGTTGTTTTATAATGGCTCTTACCTGATATAAACTGCTTTACCAACACTAGAATAGTCCCAACACTTGTAAGTTACTCTAGCCGTAAGTACGTCAAGGATAATGTGCTCCAATCTCACCACCCTCCAAAGCCCAAGCTCAGTATATATCGTGTGCGGTATGTTTTAAGAACGTTACACGAGTATGGACCTAGTAGGCAGAGAGGCTTATCGTCTCATGCAGATGTAGCAGTCAATATTTAAATAATCCAAGACTTTAAACGAAAGTTCACATACTCTTATCATCCGCGAATGCTGGTCAATTATAATAAGTCTGTAAGCAAGTTGTTATTTCTAATTATTACCTTATATACCTACTTAAGCACTCTACTCTCTTCCATTATTCCAAGAAGCTCGGTGTTCCTGTGGAGGCACAGAAGCTGATTCTGGCGAACCGGAAGAGGCATCGCTAAGCCATCAGATGGTTTTCCTTTTAATATTGTAGTAAATGGGCTTCTCGCCAATATGTAAGCCATGTTACATAAGGTACCTTGCCTAAACATCCAGTGCAGCAAAGGTCTCACACGCTAGAATATGCCGTCTATGAATTTTCAAGAGCTGTAAAGAAATAAAAAAAAATTAGTACCTAGTCAGAAGATTCTGAATCGGCCAGTTCTCTTCTTCGGACTAGAGCTTTCGCTAGGGCTTCTCTAACTAGTTGACGAGTGTCTGAGTGGGCTCAGGGGCTTGCGGCGGAGGACCCAAGCGTCGGATTTGATAATGGACAGAGAATGACTCCAAACCTTAGTGTCGAAAGTGAAGATGTGGTATTTATGAAGAAGCTGGATCGGATAGCTAGAGCAATCGTGGAGATGTTCTGCAGCATAGCTGGTGGTAAAGGGCCATTTCATGTTGAAGGGACACTTTTGTTAAAGCAATCGCAAACATGTAGAGAAGTGAATACCTACCTAAGGTACATAGGTAAAAGCACGGTAGAAAGGGCCACTCGCTAGTTGCAGATTATGTGAATAAATTAAAGGGTACCTTAGGTACCTACAGTTCGAATAGGCACGTCTCATGAATTTACTAGGTCGGCATATAAAGGTTTAATGAGGTTCGTTAACGTGGAAAGGGAAAGGTGGGGGGCATTAGAACACTTAATGATCTCGTTCCATATTGTCTAAAGACATCATTATTGACAAATATCTCGCTAACCAAAGCGATTCTTTTTCTTTTTCTATATACGCCAGCCTCTTGACCGGGGAAACTATGTCTATAACCAATGTAATCGAAAGAAAGAGTCCCTTCCGGGATGGTGACGGCCAAACCGTAATTAAGTCTATTTTCTAGAAAGAAAACAACCAAATAACTCCAACGAGTTTCCGCTCTCTAAAAGGTATTTCATGGTCGCTAAGATGGACAATTAGAGATCCATGAGAGCTCTCGCGCCTGGTTCGCTGCAGACATAGATGACATCGTGACTGTCGCTGAAGCCGTTGAACTTGGTAGCAGAGCACTTTGTGTAAGCGCCCATATCCTCGAAGTACAACCAGTCGCCAACATTAAGTTCTTGGGCAAAGCGAATGCTTTCAGTAATGCGGTCGATGCCATCACATGTCGGTCCCCAGATAGAGTACTCAATGCCAGCACTAACGCCCTCAGCTAAGCTATCAGCAAGAGGAGTGTTGTAGAATGTTCGCTTCCCCGATCGCAACACCTTGGCAATGGGGTGTTGGTGATCGAACATAATGCTGCTGAAGTTGCCATACAGACCATCATTGATATAAGCCATGTAGCTGGTCTCACCTGTGACAGGGTTGTCTATGGTGCGGCGGGCAATGATGTTGCAAGCAATTGTAAAAGCTGAGGAAACGTAGTACCGGCCAGGCTCGGCGATGATGTTGATGTGTGGCGGGAAGTACTCATCCAGAGCCTCGCGTAGGACGTGTGCCATATCTTCAAACGTGTCGCCACTAAATCCGCCACCGACGTCAAGCGTCTTCAAGTCGAAGCCATGGGCATAGGCTTGCTTGAAGACGGTTTCCGCATCCTGAACAGCCTTAAGAAAGGCAAGGGGGTCAGAAGCTCCAGAACCGACGTGGAAGCTCACACCAACCACGTTAAGGCCGAGTTCCTTAGCCAGACCCAAGAGCTCGTCGGTGGAATCGAGAGATGCGCCAAATTTCAAGCTTAGACGACACAAACTTGATGAATCATCGGTCAGAATGCGCAAGAATAGCTCGGCATCGGGGAAGAGCTTGGCAATTTTACGCAGTTCATCAGCATTGTCAAAGGTCATCTGCTTGACGCCCCGGTTGGCAACGTAGCGCACGTAAGAGTTGGTCTTGCACGGCTGAGCATAGATGATGCGCGCTGGATCAACGCCCATGTTGAGGACCTGCTCAATCTCGGATTTCGAAGCACAGTCGAACCCGGTGCCCAATCCAGCAAGAAGCTGAAGGACTTTGGGATCAGGGTTGCACTTGACCGCTGCCATTCATGTTAGTTCTGCGGTCTGAAAATATATTAGATGGGTGGAGGACATACCATAGAATGGCTTCACGCGGGGAAGGTTCTTCTTCCATCTCATGTGCTGGCGGTAGACCTCGCCAAGATCGCCCACGAAGAAGGTATCTTCATCCCCTGGTTCACAAGACTCATGGTCGATATTCTCAACGCGTTGGCGAAGAGCATCGCCAATCATTTGTTTGGCAATCAGAGCGCCATTGTGCTGATGATGATGCTCAAAGAAGTAACTCTTCTTGACAAGAATATGATTATTGTCAAAGTGAGTCGGTGGGAAGCAGTCAACGGCGGCTGTTGCCATAACCATATCCTTCGTTGTTGGCGGTGAAGGATGTTGATGGGGAGATAAGGAGCTTCGTGTAAGTTCGGTAGATGTGGGATATCACAGGGAGCTCTAGGAAGAGTCTTTAAGTACTATCCAAACGGGAGAATAGATAGTATTATATGATTTGTCAAGGTACCAGGAACGTGTTCCTCCGAGTGGGTGTTAGGGGGGTCGAAAACGGTAGCTTCCTGATCCCGAAGCGATCTGACGAGGTCTCCTCGACTCTCCCTCGATTAGAGGAAGAACCTCAGAACTCGTCCTATGCGGCAGCTGGTGGGTGGGGGAAAGAGATGGGTTTGGGGGATGGATGTTATCGAGCAAGATGGGCGTTCGGTTCTCTTTAGGCGACTTCAGCAGAGGTGGGCGGTGGTGGTCGCAAGTTGATGATATGGAAAGTCTTTCGCAGACTGAAATCTTGGTCAGAAACGAAGCTCACGGCCGCTGGAGCCGTTGTAGCTGGGTTGCCTTTGAGAGGACCAAAGGCAAGTCGAGGTAGGGTTTTATGGATGGGGGGAGCTTTGCGACGAATAGTCGGGAAAGCTGGGCTATGTCAAATACGATCGTTCTCGGTAAGCTTGGAGGATCTAGGAAATATAACCGTGCAAATGGCGCGCTTGGGACGGTTATTTGAATGGAAGCAAATGGTCTAAAGTACCGTATATTTTTATCTTTTTATCTATTTCGAGGAGAATGGGAAAAAAGTGAGGGTTAAAAGAGAATTTGATGGGGCGCTGTGTTGTTTTGTGTGTGAATTAGAGCAGAAACTACTAGCTTCTCTGCCCCGCCACTTGAAAAATTATGGAGCATGTGATTAAAGACTAAACTGAGACTACCAGTTGATTGAGGTCATTCGCCGAACGAGCTAATGACGTATCCGTTTTCTAGCGTAATAATGCGATTAAGCAAGTAAGCAAAGGTTCAATTGAGTTACATTGGCGATATGCCGGATGGATTAAATCAATATATGCGTTCGGGCGACCAACATCCTAAAAAATGTGGTGAAGTTGACATAAGTACCTACCTACAAAGTCGTAGTTGGAGACACAGAATGTCGTGATGGCGAAGACAAAAAAAGAAACGCAATATGATGGGCAAAGCTAAATCAATTTCGCTGCAACCTCTCGGCTTGGTTTGTTGCGACCAAGCTCTGATCATTCCTGCCGACCGACGTTTTATGCAGAGCCCCACTGTCGTTAGGGCCGATAGTACTTGGGTACATGGTATTTGATAGAAGCTTGACTTTGTCCAACTTCCGAGTTCAGCTTTTTTTGCTCCTGCGCTAACAATCAGACGGTGACAGCTTGGAGAAAATTCTCTGACCGCAACTCGATAGGGCACCAATTGCTCCCGCTGTCAGGAATATCATGAGCCATTGACTCATCTTGAACAGGGAAAGGGAGGTTTCATCTGTTTCCGACAGTCGGCACATTTCCTCGTCGACAGTTTGGTCGACTACGTTATCCGCGTAAACCAGAGAATTGCAATGCTCGATTCGAGTTGGAATCATTGGGACGCGCACTCCCCATGCCCCAGCCTACCTTGGGTAAGGTAGGTAACAGTTCAACTGGGGAAGACGGGGCGATCTGAGCCTCCGCTTCCCGTAGCAAATAGAGATTAGCCTGTTCATCGACCTGCGACTAGAATCATGATAATCAATTTGTCGACAGCGCATCATCATCATTTCAGTTTCACCGCTGTCAATTCATTCAGTCGAGTGTCGATTCTGATATGCGACGCGTGCTGCAACACACCCTTACTACGTAGCACCTGCGGTGCGTTGGAGATCTGCGGTTACAGTATTGGACATTGCCCCTGACAGGATTGGCCAACAACCTTCTCCCACCACTATCGTCATCCAACCAGGATGGATATTAGCACAGGGCATTGCTTCTAGAAGACAACCCGAACGGCGTTTGTAGCCGCAATCGCTATCACGCGCCCGTCTCGACGTAGCACTGGTCAGTCCCTTTGATTGCGGCACCACCCAAAGAAGACCGGTAGAAAAGCTTGATTGCGAATCACCGTCAATCAGAGGGGACAGTGTTCATCCATTCTGCAGTGCGACGGCGCCACGAATGGTAAGTGAGTAGGGCAACAGGGTGGTGTTGGAGAGCATCCGGTGGTATTTTTTAGGACGACAAGAGAAGGACAAGGCTTGATAGGGCTCGACAAGGACAAATCAACTTGGTGAACCGTCCTAGGAGCGGCTCGTCAGATCTATCTTTTCCTGTTCCCCTGACCCGCCCCTGCCCGCTGTAACCACCGGTCCACCCCAGTTGAATTTGTAACCTATCAGAATCTAGAACAATTGGCCGGGACCCCATTAGCCAATCGTATTTTCCCAAATCGACTTCCGCTCTATCATCCTCCAATCCGCCACATCATCAGTGGATCGGCCATTGCAATGAGAACGGCACAACCTGGAGATTGGAGGTTGCGGATTACTAAAGACTAACTACAGTGCCTTCGCAATGCCTTCGCAATGCCTTCGCAATGCCTTCGGGTAGAAGTCCGACCGGTGTTAACGAGGTCCGAAGCCTTTTCTCGGCATCCGCCATACGCGATGCGACCTCCGAGTCCCCGCGGCCCAACTTGTTGGGGAACACTATAGTCACTACACTATGAAGCGTAGGGTAGGAGCCTTTTTATGGCTGGTACATCATTATGTCGGCAATCCTCATATCGATCATATTGAAGAGCATATTGCACTCTCCATCAAGTCAGGTCAAGAGTTTCTCTCCGAGGAACTGAGGTTACATAGGCACGTTGTCATTTGCAGATCTCCTATCTCTCATCAAACTGAACAAGTACGTATTATACATAAAATAAAGTCCTCACGGACGGCACTAAAAATGAACATCTTCCTCTTCCTAAAACTTCCAAGCAAAAAAATTTACAATATCCAGCTATCACCCGATGGCGTGACGAACAGCAATCTGTCGCAGCGATGAGCGACGGTCCAGAGACGGATCGTGCCGGCTCTAAGAGTAAGGCCAATGCAGACTTATCCTGCATTGAAACTACCATTGCTAGTGCGGGGAGTATGAGAGATCGGGGAATGCTCGAGGGTACACAAAAGCTGCAACAAATATCTTACGATAATGATGTGGGTGTTATGCCCTTTGCCCACGATGGAATCGGGACCGACCAGCAAAGACCACCTTACCTGCAGCAAAACGACGTGAATTATCAGGTTGCCGAAGTGTCTAAAGAACCCGAGCTTTCGGTGCAAGAATGCCTAGGTGACACCCGACACGGTATGAGGCGTCGATCCAAGCAGCTTCATATTTTTATTTCGTCATGGGTATGTCGGTAGTATAAGAAGTCAAATAAGCGACCAATGCCTCCAATGCTCGCATTCATCTCCATTGGCTACTTACCTCCCAAAAGGACTAGAAGCTGGCCTTGTTATATTCAATTATTACAAATGGCTTCGCAAGACTCTGGGGAAATCCTGCTCTATGGGTGTTATCTTGTAATAAGTAAATGATGCAAGATTACAAGCATAGTCAGACGTCCGAACTCGCAGATCAGGGACTCAGGCTGGAGAAGTTGTGTTGCAGCTAGATGAGATCAGCTCCCCGCTCTCGCGCTATCAAGCTTGTAGCTGCAGAACACGTCTTCTAACCAATGGCAGTCAAAACGAACTTCCAAATCTGGATGTGACCCTCAATTCAAACGGGATTGTCATTTGAATCTTCAGCATAGGATGCTCCGGATGAGTACCTACACATTCATAGTCGGCAGTTAAGAAGGAGTTACGCCACCCCCAACCGTATTCTGCAGTTAATCTATGATACGATTACACGGCATTTGCTTATTTTTTATACTGCGTCCAAGCGGGCTCGCTCGTCCGCAGCTCCATCGAGTCTCGTGGCCTATCAGCTTGTTTGTGGCGTATTCGAATAACACTGTCTATGAATGGCTCACAGCGTATTTGTCTCCACAATCTAGCATCTACGCAGTAGGACCGACGACTCCCATTATTTTACTTCTCAAGTCGCCTCTCCTTGTTGCCTGCTAGAAGTCGTATGAGCATCACCCTATATTCAGGACGGTCGTGAGCTACGCAACTCCATCTACCTACCTCGCCAACTCGCGAGCCAGTATCACAAATAATCGGAAGAGTCCTAAAAACTTGGTATCCAAGCGTCTCAGCTGTAAGTTTACAGAACTTCCCTATAAGTCTCAGCAGGAGTAAAACGAATTCTGTCAAATATTATTCATTTCGCCTAATACAGCAACTGCTGATCAAGATGGGGTCTAAGGAATCCAGCAGAAACTTGATACTACCCAAAATCACCCAAAATTCTTCGTTGCACACTGGGTCATATCGTAATCGCAATGGCCCTGGACTCCAGAACTCCAACTCGGATGCTCCGGCTTTCCTAAACGGGAAATATGAACAACGTGTACAACGTACAAAAGGAAGAGCCTCGAGCGGCTAGCTGTAACTCTCGATCGCACATCCGCTGCTCGGATATTTTCTCGTTGTGAGGGATTCGCGCCTTTAAAATTTCATGTTGACATGAATACGCCTGAACAGAATTGAGTCGTCCCGTGTCGCAATATTGACCATCGAGAATATCTAGGATCCCTAAGCATCTACTGCTATATAATAAACTTTTTAAATTAGAAACGTTCCACTTCTAGCAAGTAAATATTTTTTTTGGTTATATGTGTCTACTTGAGAGCTGGATCTCACCATCGCTATTCGACCCCTAAAAATGAGCTACAGACAACTTCGGTAGTTGCTGAAAACTGGATGCTCACGTAGCATCCAACCGAACGGCAATCTCGATACAATTTACGAATAGTTAAATTTTGGATACGAAGAGTTTCATAGTAATTGAAAAGCTTTTGATATCCGGGTTTGAGCGTTGTTGTCTGTGTTACATACCTCCTATAGTTGAGGTAGCTAATGTGTCGTATAGGGTGCCACTTGGCCTCTCATCGGTCTCCTTTTAGGCCAGTAGAAGTCTTAATTAGGTAGGTCAACTCGGTAATGTTCCGAGGCGTCTTCCGTTTCCTTTTGATGATATGTAGTAGTATACTCAGCAAACACACCAGAAACAGGATATGTCGAATTCCATAGACCCCTTAGTCCATGAGATGTATTAGGTGTGATACGTGGCAAAATGATACCAAGGGAGCTTTGCAGTTTCTGAATCGAGTTATAGGAAGAGAGTCATTAATCCATGGTCTTCTAAACTTGTCTTGATAGAAATCTTTGCATTTCGTATACTACCTACCTAACATAATTCTATTGAGTTCAGAGAATTTTACCAGAAATTTAAATTCAAAAACCCCTTGAAAGTTCAGGACAGGCTAATGTGCAATCCCTAGGCTCTCGCTTCATTGCCTTGAACTCCTCTTCTCTTAGGGCAACATAGGAGTACCATGCTTACTCAGCAGCTGGGGTCTTCGGTCCTTCGAGAAATCGATGCTGCACCGTCACATCTTGCTCCGCTAGCCTGGGAAGGAGGTTGATAATGTAGCGGTTTGCCAGGTTCCCACTTTCGCCATCTCGAAGTGGCTCTCTTTTCGCTTGTTTCGCATAGTTGAGCGTACATGTCATACAAGCAGAGTCGGGGCAATTCGGCACCGCAGTAGGACATACTGAGAGGGCGAGGGCAACATTCTTCTTTAGATGAGTGTCTAGGATGCTCGTCAGATGGAAAACACCAGTCTTGCGATTCGTGTCTTCGCTCTTGCTGGTCGAATAGCTTTGGATCATGTCAGGCCATCTTCCAAGGACTTCATCCATCGTATAAACCATGGCAGACAAAGGCTCAATCTCAGGGGCCTCAGGGGTCCCAAGGTCGTGTTGACAGCTGGTCGATGGAAGTATCCTGATCACTCCATTCAACGCATCGCTGGGGTCTACGATGCGCCAGTGAGATTGTGTTTTGATGCGAAGCAAGAGCCGGTAAAATATGTCATCTGTCTGGTATAGAATCACGTCGCTCTCCACAGGGGATTCATCTATATTCATCTTAGAGCGATGGTCAATGAGGGACGCTGCTTTTTTATATCGAGAGCAGAATGACGTCGTGTCCTCTGTGTTCTCAGTCTCTATGATTGCGAGATTTTCTTCAACACTTCTGAACTGAGCATGTTGGTCATTGCTCCTCGTGATAACCCCAAGGCGGCCTCTCGATCCGATCAAGCCAAAGCAACCCTGTATGGTGATCTCCTTGGTTAAGTCCAGCCATGGGGCAACAGTGGCTAAATTGCCATACTGAATCGCTGCGAAGGATGTCCCACCGAAAGCCGGGTGTGTATCTTGGACCGGTTGCTGGAAGGGGCAGCCCAGATATACGCACGAAGCAACCATAAACCAAGTATCCCAGTAAATGCGCTTTTCATGTATCAGCTGTATCAATAACGTCGCCATTCCTCGGACTATGGGGCTGACATCAGAAATCGAGGAGGCATCCCTAACTCCGAATCCATCTGCCACACCGTGGGCTAGGAGTAGCAAGATCTCTTCCAATGCTAAACGCTTCAAGCAGCCTGGCTTCGGGCATAATCTGCTTTTCTGTGGGTTTTGACCTGCGACTCTGCGACGATCGCTTTCAGAACACTCTGCGCACAAGCACTCCACCGACACGCTGGTCAACATGTCTTCGAGAATTGGGAAGTAGTTGAGTATCAGAGCTACCTGGCGTTCTATACCCCAAGTCTCCAAATACGTGGCAGTGGTCGATGGGTCTCCGGTGGAAAAGCCAAGGACCTCAGGGGAGGTGTTCAGAAAGACTGTTTGAAAAGCCGGAAAGGTGCCCCATTCCAAATTAATCATTGCTGGAGTTCTCTTGAGAACGTGAGAGATGGTTATTGGTTCTTCTGCTGTTTGTTGTTTCCCAGGCTGGGCACTGAAACCAGGTGACGAAAATCCTACCTGGGGGTGTAAAGGAACATCGAGCATCCATTTCATAATTGAAAGGGCAGTCTGTCTCAGTCTCACCTGAATTCCCTTTCGTCGTATCTTGCTGTCACTAGGGTAAGGGCGGGGAATATCGTATAGTTTCTGTCTGATTCCTGGCCGTGGGGGCACATCGGTGAATCCCGAGATTGAGTGCCCCGTGAAGAATTCTTCGAAGTTCCCGGATATGTGGCGATGGATTTCATAGGATTCTCCTCCAGTAGAAGAACAGCTTCCATCCTCGGGACATGCCGATTTCACTCGTACCTCTATTTGCCGGCGTTGGTTTCCGAGTTCGACTTTGTAGGTGATATGTCCGCTCACGGTGACGACAATAGTCCCATCATAGTGTAAGAGGAGCCACAGTATAACGTCACGCAACAGATGAGTTGTCTTGATAATCGCTTCGGAAGGGCAGTGAGAAGTTATAATGTTGGCAACGATGCCAAAATCGTCAGGTTCAAGATAGTGTCCTCTCGAACAAACGGATTGGAGCTCCTGGGGCAGCGGGATTGTGTCGCAGCCGGTATTGACGACATTGAACCACACGCTCAAGACAATCTTCTTCACCACTGCCCTCACCCTCGTCTGCTCGAAGTTGTATACTCCTGTGTCTTGAACGGGCAGACTTTCCTGCTGACGAGAACGATGACATTTCATGATCAACGAGGTGAGCGTGTCCGTCACGAGGTTCTCATTCCTATGATGCTGGAAAAGGCACGCTACAGTCGACACGACCCAGCTCAAATTTGGATCACCTGCCATCAGTCGGCCGAGAGACCCAGACTGCTTTAGAAATAGCGGTCCAACGGGTTGAGTATCGAGGCCGCGGATGATCTCATCGAATAATTCTTGACCGTTTTTATTCGCGTAGACGAGGCCCGTGGCCCTTTCCATGCAATCCAGAAGCTCATACTGGTTCAGCTTCTCCCGGCCGAGCCACTGGCCTATCTCCCATGCGCCTTTTACGAGGGACCCGGTTGACGCTGTTGCCTTGAGAAGAGCCGTAGTCAAGTCAATGGTTCGAGCAGCCAGATCAAGACTTTTGACCTCCTTGCCTGATGCAGCCATGATTCAAGACAGCGAAATCTATCTGGAAGTATGGCACTAATACCATATGGAGACCGTTGACTTAGAATCCAGATCAGAGCGGGATATTGTCAAGGTGGGCAGTGCCATGATCTAATCCTTGAACATTGCCTGAAAGATTCGCCCGACTAGATAGCGCCACATCGCCAGCCTGCAGGAGAGGCGCTTCGCCCGAGCCATATAGTTGGCTGGGTGCTTTCCAAAGCCCTGTCAGCGCTTTCTACCAGAAGGCTTGGCAGAAACCCGCTAGCGTCATACTGACATATTCTATAATACGTGTTGCAATAATCGGAGATAGTCCTGCTGGCGGTCGCTCGTGAGCGGTGTGCTTATATCATTAATCGTAGCGGACCAAATCGTACAGAGCTGTCGGCAGATGGGTAAGTGTTTAATAGAGAGTCTTCACTTTGAGGAACGATCTAAAAGCAAATCTAAGGAAGACCAAGTCCGTACAGGGTCTTTATATATACGTACGGATTATCGCATATTATGAAATTATAACATATTCGAGGACCGAGGCCGCCACACTTCACATCATCGGTTCAAATGTTGATGACAGCAGCGGACAGTTGAATCTTGACTAGGTATGTTATATTTTGTATATCCGGGGATATTAGGAGCTAGCTAGTCAGTTACGTCTATAAAGGGAGGACTATACTCGCCTCTTAGACTTGAAGATGACAGATTCAAACACCGCTATATACAAGCTACCCGTACTCCATCTGACACTCTATATTTATATCACTATCCACCAGACACATCGTATGTCTTACATGTGTCGCGACTCCGTCTGAGACATAAGAGGGATCCTAAGGGATAAATACCCTTTGTTTGACGAGTGACCATCGTGCGGCTATGGGTACCTAACTTCAGCATTAGAATTTTTACCAGTGTTTATGAAGTAATGTACCGATATCTGAGGTTCATATCTTAATATTGAAGACGACTGTACTTTGCGAATGCTATTACATTTATATCATAGTATTCCTACAGCTCGTAAATACCAGGTAGCTATATGCTGTTAATATCGACTCAAATCTATCAATTGTGTCCGCTAAATCTCAACTAAAAGAGTGTATACGATCTTATAAGATAGGCACTATATATCCTAAGCCGCCTGTCTCTAGCTAGTCAGGTTGACTACCTCTAACTCGAATTCCAGACGTTACACAATGGGACCCCAATACGATTATGTAAACCTGTTATACTTGACTTTAGAATCTCATATCTATACCTCTAGCCTCGGAGATGTCAATTTCCACCTCGCTGACGAGAGAAGACATCTGTGGCACTTATGATCACTGCCTGACGTCTGTTGCTGCGAGCCAGGGTACTCTATGGGTGATTCTTTTACGTCAGCGTCGCGGTCAACGTCGCATGCAGACTACATTTCAGCCGGCCACTAGCAGGCGGTCAATATAACCGTGCATATTGGAGGAATCTGATGGGTCAGATTCTATCTGAACTTGAGCTAGATACCTAGGTAGGCACGAGCCGCGGATATACTGATAGAAAGTTGAAGCTTACATTGCGCATGTGATATTTTCGATGGACATGCGGTCACCAAGGAGAGTTGACGACATGGGTATAGAGAGATCGTAGGAAGAGCTCACTTGCTTTGGAATAATAGAGAATGAAAAGACGAAAATCCATAGTTGTAATACCAACATACCCCTATCAGTGTCCTGGCAAGAGTCGATGGTATAAGGTCATGGATGGTTTCACGACCACTGGCACTATGATATATTGTATGATTACACAACTTCTCGACATGTTAGATGTATGGAAGACTTTGGAGCACGTCACGACGGTTCCCACACTCGGTCACTTGCTTGCATTCAGTGTGGCATTTCATTTCTTTGCGTTTCAGCTTAGAACGTGGCTTATGACTACTTGCTCAATACGCAGATCTTAACATCACGGTTACCCACGGCATCACCGGTCTTTCAGATCAAAGGGAAGAGACAATGCCAATGTTGGCCGTCAACGGTTACCTCAGACATGTATAAATACGTCCCGAAGGAGTCCAGAACCTCTCTGACTTTTTGATGCCTCAGACACGCATTGCTACCCACCTACCTATTCTACTTCCTTCTGCATATTGATGTGCTTATACCTTTTCTCTACTCATCGTCAAGAATACATCTAGAAGATATGGGTGATCAGGTCCCCACGTTGAACGTAGAAAACCACAAGGACGAATACCAGAGCTTCATCACAGGGCTGCGCGCAATATTCGGCAACCCGGGAAGTTTCGTTCGTAACCGTCCTGTCCTCCCTCCTCAAGCCGCGGTGCCTTCTACCTGGATCGAGGTGGTCTTGCGTACATCAACTAGTCGCCTGAGGCTAAGGATCCGGCGAGACAACCTCTATCTCGACGGCTTTCGCAACGATGTGGACGGCGCCCAGTGGTTTGAGATCGGCATCGACAGTCGTCCGCATCTGATCGAAGGGTCTAGATTCGTCGGCTTCGATGGAAGCTACGGCGCGTTGGAGCGGGCTGCTGGCGTAGGAGACCAGACAAGGCTCGCAGTCACACTTGGTCAATCGTCTCTTAGAAATTCCATCCGCTGGCTTGCACAGCTCACGGATCCTTCAGTGAACAGAGTCTCAACAGCGTATTCACTGATTGTCATTATACAAATGATATGCGAATCGGTCCGACTGCAATGGATATCCGACTATCTCACTGAGAATTGGGCCACCAGCGTCAATACCCCCACCCAGATGATAGACTACGAAACAAGCTGGGGGACACTCTCTGAAGCGTTGATACACGCCGAGCAGGACCCTGACCCCCAACACTTCCGCCTTCCATCAAATAACTTGGGCATCACGAACGCCGCCGGTGTTGCCGCTGCGTTAGGTATATTGCTCTACCGCACCCTTCCAGGGCCCTCGCGTCCACCGCGTTCCATTGCAGCCCCTTGGGACGACTACCCCAAAGGTCGCCCCTTGGTGGAGATCTTCTGGGTGCGCGTCGAAAACATCGACGGTGAGAATCCCGGAGAGCTTTACGGCAAGATTTTGGCAACCGATGCCATGAACCAGCAGTGGCTTTTCTACCGGGAAAGGGACTGCTACCAAGAAATCGGTCCAGGCGGGCACGTCTTTTTCCAGGGTCCGCGTCGGTCCATCTTGGCTTCCGACCCGTTCTCTATTAACTTCGACCTCTGGGATAGGGACGCCGATGCGTCTCCAGACGACAAGATCGCTCAGGAGGTAATCGAATGGAGTCCTTACGACGTGACGAATAAGTACGATCAGTCCATCGCCCGACGGGTCGATGGCCAGTACGGCTGGGTAACCGTGAACTACATGGTATTGAGCAATGCTGCGGAGGCTCGGCTCGAGGTCATCATGAACAACGGAGATGATGAGGATCCCGCGAATGTCTACGGCAAAATCGTTGCGAAGACCGGCGCTGGCGATACCTTGATGTTCGACAGGGCGAAGGGCGAGCGTGTCGATGTAAGCCCAGGCGCTGGAATCCCCCTGAACAGATACGCGGTGGCTGTGCCAATGGATAAGGAGCTTCAAATTGACGCGACTCTCTATGACTGGGATAGTCTGTCTGCTGACGACGAGATCGCAAATGGAAGCGCTAAGTTCACTATTGACTTGATGAAGTCGGCTAGTGCGTCTATTCGTGGGCAGCATGGTGACATCATCGTGAGGGTCTCCTGGTTCTAGTAGGCCTCCTGCCCTATGCTGTGTCAGTTGTGGGGGAAGATCAGAGACCGAGACGGAGTTGATGAGGTTTGAATGTACTGAATGAAAACTGAAATTGTAACAGATAATAGTCAGTGTATGAGAATGCAGAACCAAGTAGGACTAACAAGGTTCATCTTCACTTCTGTCGAGCGATTCAGTCCTTCGTTTATGTAAATAACAAGGCTTTCAACAGCAAATTCCACCATCAGCCGTTCGCTCTTGAAACATAAATGATTAAAACTCGTACGGTTTGAGGACCGGCTATGACATATGAGTGGTTAGTGTACAGCTTGTCTACAATCTACAAGGACGTTGACAATATAGGTATCTTCCATGCTAAGTGGTTCAGGCCATTCGATTTGTGTCTCCTGTCTCCGTGGTCAGTTACATGTTGATAAGTACCTAGGTAGTGTTGACCAGTCATTCATAGACAAAGAGGAGTTAACATGAAGCTATACGTGGCAGCAGCGTTCATGAAGCCGGACACGTAGCGGGATACGACTGAAGTGTTAGGGAATGAGACAGGAATCAAAGAAACGGTTATGTATTTATACCGTCAAGATGGTTCGCAGCTGTAGTCTGGGCTCTTCAGGAAAAAGTCCACATCGTAAGTGCTTGTCATCATTTCTCGCTTTCGGATACCACGAAACAGCCCCGTGTGCTCAAGTCTAACAGGTAGGTATGGGTTCCAAGCTCTCAGCTATGTGGCTTATTAATCGACTTTGTTTGTAGTTCTTTTCAAATACCGAGGTTTCATTACACCAAGTAAGGGTCGTCCGAGTAAAGCCTAGACGATTGGTCTTAATCATTTTAGTCATGCCGAATCGCAACAGAGGGAATAGATGGGGTTGGGGAGAATTGTTAGATACTGTAGTCGCGGTGTTCCTGATGTTAAACAGTATCTGGAAGGGGGCTCAAGCGTTCACTGGCTACGTGCTCTGGGACGAAGCAGAGCCACTTGACATAACGCACATGGTCATGGGTACAGTGTCGGCAATGCTCTTCCTGTTCTTTGCGACGTATGGGGTCTTGGTTTGGCTATTTCCCCGTCGATGGCCATAGGACGAATCAACCAACCCGACTCAGATTATTAGGTAGATAACAAAAGATCGAATGTTCAAATATATTGCAGACTAGAACTCCACGTCCCACTCCTACTACTTCGAACGCAGCTCTCCTTCCGACGCGTGTCAAACCACGAACGATGATATGTGCCAGACTCGTATAGAGGGAACCTAAAATGCAATTGTAGGTTGATATGGGAATGTTTAGATGAATGTCTTGTCTCGTATCTCGTTATCGAATGCGATATACGCCAGCTATCCGATATAAATAAACGAAATGCTCACTCGGGAACTCGACTATAACCGCCTCCCCCTGCTGTTGACCTGATTTTTGCAGCTTTAATAACGTTATGTCTCTCCCACTTCGGGCTTTCGACCATATACGACGGTCCTGAGGGAAGTAAGTCGTCAGTAACTTCACGTCAACATACATAGTCTAGGGAACATCACGCCATAACGCCAATTGAAAATTTGCACTCACGTAAGAATCCATCCGCAGTTACTCTTCTTCTTCATCTCCGTTCGGAACTTGGCGCAAAATGTGAATACCTCCTCAGCTGTCCAGCCCAGCGACTTCGTCAGCAAGTAAAGACCAAGTCCCTCGAGGCTTTGGTCCAACATTGCGTACAGTAGCAGGCCCGCCTGCTGCAGCTTCGGATCTCGCGGCCAGCCGTGGCAGGGTGCCTTGAGCTTTACTTCGGTGACGTCGACGAAGCCGGCGGCTATCATGGTGTCGCGCATCATGTGGCCGTGAGAGATCGCGAACGTGCGCCCATTCTTCTCAGCGGATTCGAGGAACGCGCGGCCCCACTCCTCGAAGATGTGGTCTTCTGGAATGGCGACGTGGTCAGACTGAATGCGCACGTCCATCTCAAGATCCTGCACCCAGCCGCCGGGTTTACAATGCTTGAAAGCTTTGCCATAAAGCTCGCGCCAGTCGGGAATACTGCCTAATTTCAGGGACGAGGAATTAGAAAACAACTACTTTGTCTGGTGACTGAACGGACAGGGAAACCGGGAACTTACCGTAAAGGGCTCGGATATGAATAAAGTCGAAGTGGTTCGCAGGCCACGTCCACTCAAGCAAACAGTCGTCAATCTCGAACTTGACGTTGGGCGGTGTCCAGACCGGTTGTATCGGGCTGAGATCTGTACCTATCACTTCTGCGCCCGGGTACATATCCCCGAAGTCGCTATTACTCTAATGTTTAGTAACGAAGACTTTTATCAACATCAGGCACAAGCTTTCTTCAAGACACTCACATCGCCCATATTCCGGTCCCTGTTCCCAGGTCAAGCACTCGCTGCGGATTGTCGTCAATTGGAGCAAGGAACAATCTGTCGCCTAAAAGCATTAGGAGGCTGTTGTGCAGCAGGTCGAGGCCCTCATTCTGCTGCTCGTCGTTCGGCGCCCAGTACTCGGACGTTTTGGGCGCATTGAACGTCCTGCCGTGCAATACGCGGTAGGCGTAGATGCTCTCAGTTAACGAGTTGGTCGATGATTGTCTTATCAAGCGATGGAGTTAGCTTAGCGCAGAGCGCAGCGCGCAAAACGGAGAGCGGGAAACCTATACATCTCACTACCAAGCGCCGAGCCACCATCATCATCATCCTCCACGTCTAGGTCCGCAGCCTGGAGAAGCAAGTCAGCGTTGCAGTCGATGGCGAGGCATAAGCGAGGAATGCCCTACCGCTTCAATGGTTTGTTCGGTCCCAACCGCCTCTCCCGTCATCTCCGCGCCCGACGAGTGACTCTTTGGGCTCTTAGCCGACTTGGGCGACTTGGGCGAAGTCGCTGCTGTCACATTTGGCGACGGCGTCTTCGCGGATGTCGATGCCATTGCGATCGTGTTGTCCGGTAAGGTAACGGAATCCTGCGAAGAACCGGCTGTGCCGCGTGGTAAGACAGGAAAAAGGAATTGGCCAGCGGCGGTCAGACGTAAGCGCCGGCCAATCAATCAACTGCAGGAGGAAAAGGGGGCGCGGAGAACGAGCACGGCTTGTCCCGCGTGGCGCGGAAATATTCATAAATACGTCTGCAGCATCCTCAAAACGGGATTCCTACACCAAAAGGGAAGATCTTCCCTTCGAATCCGTGGTTATGCTGACAAAGATCCCGGAGCTCAAGGGCAATATTCTAGGTATTGGGATTTCTTTCACCCAATCAAGCAAATACCTCCAAATTCTGTGGGGTACCGTTGCTTTTAATGAACCCGTGCAAGGCCCGTGGTCGGTAACGACTGGAGAATACAAGGGGGGAATCCCAGGGTCGTTGGGCCTCTCAAAACTAATATATCAGCTTCCCAATCCCGACTCCGGCGGTGACGGGGATTATTTCGGGTCGCTATCTCCATCCGTAAGTTTGTGCGCGATTACCACGTGGTTTTCATCTGAGCAGGGGCAAGGAACTAGGGTGGCTGGGATCTTGACAGGATCAGCTGAAGCGGAGAAAACGTAAGGGATGTTATGAAGGAACATGATTGAAGGGATTGCGAGACAGGCCTTTCAGTGCTCACATATTGTACTGTAAGTTCTCAAAGGTTTCCTTGAAGGCACACGCCATGCACGAGCTCTTAGCTATAAGGCCTATAGTCTGTCCACCTTCTCTAGCCCCCGGGGGTGATGTACTGATAACCCCCTGCACCAGCTTTTCCAACATCGAAGCTATGCATCTAACGTCTCTGCCTGTCATTGCTGCATTGGCAGCATGATCCAGATCAAACAGGCGGGGTAATAAAGGTCCTCAAGCCAGAGCACAATGGGTCCACGCAACCCTAGACGGACCAAGGCCTAGTCTGTGGAGCCTGTGGTGTTGGTTCGCCCCCATCGTCGAAAAAGGACATGCTTAGAGAACAGCGTAGCTCCACGAGTATTCGCCGATAATTCTGCTCGAATCAGAGGAGGAAGACCAGCTGTTTATGGGTCATCGTCATCCGCCAGCTTTGGCCTGAAGCGATCATTCAAGCTCCATCGAGGCACGCTACCGGACGGGCAGGACGGGCCGCACAAAATGCCCTAAATACATCTTTAAAGGCGCGGAAAAGGCCGTCAAAGAAGGCCCAAATTTACAGTAGTTACGTCATCTTCTTGTTGACTTATGTCTAAGGAGGACTTTTCCAAGATGGCTGTAGAGAGGGAGATACCGAATTTTAACGTCTCCAAGGAAGCTCAGATGAGAGACGTCAAGTTAAACCTTGATAGCAGTTCAAGTGCCACCATATTGCATCTAGTCCCCACGCAGTCCATATTTTAAGGTAGAATGACAGATTGAGATGGTTATTTTCTTAATGTTAACATTATGGATCTTGTGGACCTACATGTACCGTAATTGAACTGAAGGTGTTTGCTTTCAGTGGTTTGCTATGTGCCAGCCAGATCCCTGTAAGTGTAAATTGTATTTACCTGCCTGCATGCCCGGGATTAGTTGTTCATGCCTGTCAACCATCATGTCGAAAGCTGCCTAGATAAATTGCTAACTTCAACAATTCATATGTTCTTTGGACTGACTAATCATCGCAACCGAAGGAAGCGATCACGGTTGCCTAGCGGCCATATAGCGCGATCTAGATTCATGACAGCGATATAATTCCACAATTACTTGGAATAAAAGGCCAAGAGCAACTAAAGTAACAATCCAATCCTTCCGTCCGTATTATGTTCGGAGCCGATTCTCGCCGCTCAGCTGTCTGCTAAGCCAGTACTTTGTTACGATTCTCAGTGCAAACTGCTATCTTCTGTCAACAAGGCACAAGTCAACTTTAGGAGCTACTTGATTCAAGATAGAGCCATATGCCATTCTTAGAAAATGAAGTGTACCATATATAGGCGCCTTACTTGCACTGCGACTGAATTCCGCCAACGATTCGGGTGTCCGGTATGCGGCACTCTCCACGCATCGAGGAAGTACGTTGGTTCGATGGAGTAGGACGTAAAATGGCGGGCCTTGGAGATGGGGATCTGCTGCTTTGCCAGAAGTCACTGTCGTCGCTGTGGCTAATCAGAAAACATTGTGGTTCTTTCTTAACCAGGACTTTGACTAGTACGCTCATTTCTTCTCTTATTCTTTCTCATGACGAACCGTCGGGTCCTCCTGTTCATCTTGTACGCCAGGTCCATACATATACTCGGGCTTTCTCTTCCATGGCCTCCACACATTCGACGCGGTACTTTTGGCTCATCACGGCGAGCTCGTAGCGGCTGATTGAGCGGCACACGGCAGCCGAGACAGCGTATCTAAGAATCACGACAGTTGCGTCCGTGACCGTCAAAAACATCAAGCTAGAGAAGACTATGGCTGCATACATCAGATGGCCTATAACACAACCAGACGCCACGTTTTGTAGAGCCACTGTCCAAAGGCTAGTACGTTTTGTGTACAGCGTTATTCTGCCGTCCAAGGTAGATACGGCTTCATATTGCGGCTGCGTAGGAACGGTGTGCTCTTTCCGCCGTGCGTAGGCTTCGGCACCTGTTCGCAATAGAAGATCCCGTACTTCCGGATCGGCTCTGGTCGCCGGGTCAGTGGGCCATATTCTCTGGGGGTAAACCAGAAAGAGGCCACACCAAGACAATGTAGAACAACCGATCCTACGGGCCAGCCTAAGGGCAAATACGAGCTGTCGCAGTACCAACTCGACACCGAACGCCATCCGAGATCCAAACTGACCTGGATTACATTGGCGACGGCAGTCAGTCCAGTAATGTACTCGATTGTAACAATCAGTCTGCGATAAGGGCGTAACAGAGCGGCTAAGCTCGAGAACACTGTAGCTTCACAAGGTTGCCTGGTAGCTTTTATAGTATCCAGGGGATCTGAATAGTCCCACAATCGAGGGACAAAAACCCCCGAAGCACCAAACGCGAGTAGAAACGATAAGAGGGGATGATCCAGGCTCAGCATAGCGGACTCGGCGATACTAGGAGCCATCAAGGCCAGAATACCAGGCATTAACCCGAGCAAAACCATGGACGCGGCTAGCATCTGCTTCGGCACCTCGTCTGTTTCTCTGAGGATACAGTTGAGTGCTGCATTGCACTGCGTGAAGTCGTTCGATTCCCTAGACCAATATAGTTCAAGATCCGGCAAGCATCGAGCCCAATTGTCACTCTTTGGTAACTGGTCGTGCTCCCACCGATAGAACCACATCTTGAATTTGGGCGGTCCAATCTGTGTAGAAGGGATTCCTGCACGGCAGCGACAGGGGAGGAGAACGATGGCTACGATCGATACAGGAATAAGACGCATCATGATGAATAAATCAGTATAATGCCAATGATGGGTCAACCAAGAATGACTTAGAGCAAAAGTCGCCAAAGCTTCTGAAGGGTTGGACCTTAAATCTTTTCACCCTCTGATATATGATATATATAGCAGCCACGCCTCCCCCTTAATGTGTGCATATGACAGGAAGCTATGTTTTGATACGAGAGCGCAATATACAGTTGCATCGAGCTGAATAACACGAGCCTCCAGTTACATTAGGCAGCCCTTGTAGTGGATGTGTGATACCTTCGGCCCCCCACTTCGATATCAATTGTTACGAATGGGAAGGATATGATACTCTGTCATAACATGAAATTCGAGTAATATTGCTAGGTTTGAAACTTGTAAGTACCGATGAAAGGGACTCTGCAATGGACCTCCAGAACGCTATTCGGTTGGATACCTTAGGTAGTTTGGGGTGCAATGCGAATAGGAAATATGACCCCATTTCTTCGTGTTAATACTAGTATAAATGAAGCTGACGTTGACTTTCATACGAAGTAAATGTATATAATTCCGTACGATCGGTGTATAAAGCGTGTCTCCCCTGCATGGATGCTGGTAGCTCTTGATTCAACTCTTAATTTAACTATCTTTATTCTACGCTGCTAACTCAGAGCTGAGAACTGTTGAATCGAAAGACAGTATACTCCTATATTGGGATTAAGCGAGACCGAGAGCGGGCACGAATGATCAACAGGTGATCGATCGGCCGGAAGTAAGCCCACCAACTACAGTAGAAAACATGAAGGTATCTGATAGGGGCGCTGACTGATACCCACTGCCTACCACAAGCTATGCAGTGCATTCCTACGGGAGATACCAATACGAGATATATACTGGCTTAACTCTAGATCTCATGACAGTCACTTAAGTAAGCCACAGCCTGCATTATAAGTACCCCACGAACATCATTGCTAGATGAAATGAGGGTACACGCACAGCAGCATCTTTAACTTCCCCGAGAACTCTCCTTTTTGGTGTTACAGCATGTTGAAGCTAAGTTCCGACCAATCATTTAACTTCGAGTTGCTCCGGCTGCTCTCGCATACGGCGTATAATGGTGCTGACGTGAGCGAGTGCCTCATCGCAGCCGAGGAGATCGTACCCGGCGACTTTGAGTCCTGGTACGCGGCTTGGAACAAGCGCGCCGAGCGGGTTCTCTCCCACGTCAAGGACTTGAAAGACCCTATCTCCATCCGGGACGCCATGTTCCGCGCCGCCACTTACAGTCGTGCAGCGGACTTCTTCCTGCACGGCAATCAAGATGACCCGCGTATCGATTCGTTGTGGAAGAGACAAGCTGAGTGCTTTGATGCGGCGATCTCAAGGCTGGAGAACCCGGGGTATAGGAAGTTGGTAAAGGCGGACGGGTTCGACGTCCCTATTATTGTTTTCCCGGCCGGTAAGCCGGGCGATACGAAGAAGCGGCCTACGATCCTCATGGGTAATGGGTTCGATGGCTCCATGGAGGAGATGTACCATATGCACGGCGCGCCAGCACTCGAGCGCGGGTATAACGTCGTAGTCTATGACGGGCCGGGACAGCCGACTGTCCGTCGCGATCAAGGACTCGGGTTCATCCACAACTGGGAGGTCGTCGTGAGCCCCATCGTCGACTTCCTCGAGACGCTGTCCTTCGTGGACGCGAAGAAAATCGGGTTGATAGGGTATAGCCTAGGCGGATATCTCTGCGCGCGCGCAGCCGCCTTCGAGCACCGCCTCGCGGCCGTCTTCCAAATCGACGGGTTGTATAACTTCGGAACAGCGACTCCGTTCCAAGAAGGCGATGGGCTCAGTAAGGTCTTAGCTGGCGCAAACGACGAAGCGCAGATACAAGCCATCCTCAAGAACCCGGAAATCCCTACAGGTATCCGTTGGATGCTCGGTCAGGGGCTCTGGGCCTTTAAGTTGAAGTCGCGAGCCGAGTTCTGGGAGAAGGTGAAACTCTTCAATCTCACGGGAATCGCAGATAAGATACGGTGCCCTGTGTTCGTGGGCGATCCCGAAAAGGATATGTTCTTCAAGGGCCAGCCGCAGCAGATCGCTGAGGCGCTGGGTGATAAGGCTACACTTGTCAAGTTCACGTCGGAGGACGGTGCAGAGGAGCATTGTCATTTTGGCGCGGCCAGGTACACGAATGCTGTCATGTATGAGTGGTTTGAGGAGAAGGTTGTGAAATCATAAGGAGGTTAACTGGCATCGAAAATGCACGGTGTTCAAAGCACCAAAGGGGTATGAGTGTATGCAATCATCCCAGGCACTCATGTTCCCTTGACCCATAGTGTATCTTCGGTTTCCATACGGTTAGTTCTAAGCTCTTCATTAGCCAAGATATATTGTCGTTTTGGTAGTACAGAAGGAATCTTGAGTCAAACTCCAATCATGAAAGAGGAATAAAACCGCTGTCCAGAGGTGTATGATCGATTATAGACTCTCAAGCATGACGTAGAGAATCATGAAAAATGAAGGAAGGGTCAATTGTCTCGGTTTACCAGCCACCGAGGGACAGGTAAGTTACCAGCATGGTGGATATCTAAGGTAACCATTTCCTCGCGTCAATTCTGACTCAGGTCGTGTTGGAAGAGAAGGAACATTGCTGTGAAGCCTTTCACAGGAAGGAACTTGTGGAGTACAGGACTTCAAGGGTCCACTTCTCACGCTGGAGACTATACCTTTACCACGATAGCTTCCTCATTAACACTTGCCCTAGCTAACCTTAATTCGCGTCATATGATTCCGTGTTCACTTCGCGTAGTTCCTGCGGTACACACCGTACCTTCCTTTGTTCAATTTGACTGAAGGTCTCGCTTTAATTGAACTTTAAGAGACGGCGACTTTTCCACCTTCTTTCAACCAAAATCGAGATGCGACCTCATGCCCTCTCACCATGGCTCGTAGGGCTTCGAAATCAATTCCAGCAGCAGAGAAAAGAGACCTTGCTCGCGAAAATGAAAGCCAGGACAGCCAAGAACTGTTAATGAAGCACATGCTTAAACATGGCGTGGGTGTGGTAAGTAGCGCTCAAATTCGTACTCTTCGTGGAGTAACAAAATAGTTAGCACCAGATTTCCGCCCTGTCATAACTTGCTATTGGTCTTCGTTCTGGCTAACTATTGCAAAAATAGCAAAGTAGTTCACCGGCACCTATCGAACCTATCTATCAATCGAAGAAAACCACGAGAACAGAACCAACAAAAGCAAATCCTCCGCATTTATTGGAGGGGTCCGAAGACGGAACTAAGGTAATATGACGTGCATATTCTCGTGGGCAGGCCAGATTTAAGGCCTTGATATTTACAAGGATGGCACTGATCTGAATGCGCCCTGCTAGCAACCGCAAAACGCGTCAAACGCGCTCATTCAGCTCAACACCACGCACGATTCTCCAGAGCATTCAAGCCAACTGCGACCAAGTCCCAATTCTTCGGCGCCGCGTCCCTCGCGACCGTCTTTGGCTTCCGAACCTGAAGAATCTGAAGAACTTGAGCCGGTTATTATCCAGCTAATTCCTAACAATGTCACTCCCGCGATCGAGCAATCACCGAGCCAATTAATAGGTAATAATGCCCTGTCTATACTTCCACCATCGAGCGCATTGAAGGAAGGGACAGCCAAAATGTCTTCGGACTCGCCAACCCAATCGAACGATGGCCGTAGTTATGAGCAATATTCTCACGATAATTCGCAACTCCAATCGTCGTCACAGGCGAGTAGCGTCCATGAGCATCGTACACTACACGAAGAAGATACGGGATACTTGAATTTCAAGCGCAATCAACACGACGTTCTAGAACCAGTCCCCGAAGATGGCCAGGTCAACTTTGCAGACGATTTAGCGAGGAAGTCGCAAATGACATCGCAAGCGCCGGGTTTGAATGGTCATGAAGCAATGGCTCCCGAGACCCCTGCAGTAGCCCAAAGATTATTCCAGCATGGCGACAATGGCGCACCATTGATGGCGGCGTCGCAGCTGTTTGGGCAGACACAGTGGACTTCAGCAGTCAAGAAAGCTAGTCCTACGTCGTCCCGTCCGTCGCCTGATGTCTTCAATCAGAATCCAATGTCGCCGAATCCTATCGTATCGTCCCCCTTGAAAAATAGGGGGCTTAGGACCTCCCCTACTCACGCTTTCACATCGAGTCCCGCATTTCTTGGAATGTCGTCTAGACCTTCACATAGCAAAACGCCATCCGTTCCAGCAAATAGTCATGAGGATGAAGGCCTCAATCAAGGAAGTGTTGAGGAGACCCCGCTCAGTCGATTCCAAGTCCCTAAACGCAAGAACTTCCTAGAACCTATTGGTGAATACAAGTCTTGGCGAAAGCAAACCTTGGAAACTGATGCCACCAAATCTCCCAGCCAGAGCGGCGAGGAACAGGACTCTGAATCTGAAGCCGAGGTTGCTGCTTACCGCCGTCGCCTAGCCCGGTTGAAGCAGGAGAAGGCCAGCAAATCCTTCCCATCGATCACTCTCCCTCGGTCGAGTTCCACCAAGGGCGACAACGTGGAAGTACCGTCGACCAACCGCACCAGATCTCTTCAAAATCGAAAGAGATCGACATCGGAGGAGTATCTAGCGCCATGCTACGGCAAGACCTCGACCGATAATCACGAATCCCAGGAAACCGTTGCAGATTCTCAGGAGGCTCCAGCGGCACCGCAACGCCCTGAGACCATCCTCAAAGCTTCAGACGACTCTGCTGAAAGGAACACCGATGATACCGAAGATTCTCGGCCTGCTGATCTTGGATCTCGAGCACCCGTAACCACCGCGGAATACAGGGAAACCATTCCCGAAACTAGTCCTCCAGGCACTTCTATAGAGCCCCCTAAACTGTTGGGTGATATAATGAAGCTATACTCCAGTGTAAGGTCCGAGGAGACTGTGTCCTTTCCAGCTTTATCGAGCGGCACAGTTCCCGAACAACAGCTGAAAGCATCGAATGACCGCGGATCCTCAAGCTTTCCCGAGCAACGTTCGTCGATTCCTGCAGTTCGAAAAGAGAAATCCAATCAAGATCGACCTTCTTTAGAGTCTTCGCCTTCGGTCGTGCTCGCATCTTCCCCGCAAAGCGCAACTCGCCGTTCGGCGAGGCTCGGGAATATGGTCACACCATCATCGACCGGACAAGATCCACCGCTTCCATCAGATCCTGGATCGAGAACATCGACATTGTCATCTCTATCAGCGACACCAAACATCTCATCAAGCCTTACGCCCAATTCAGAACCCGATCGCCTTATTCAGGCCAGCGGAAGACGCAGTTCATCTCCAGCAGTAGCAAAGATACAGCGCCGAGGAAGGCCCACATCGTCTATTCCTAGACCCCCGTCTTCCCTACCACAAATCACAGCATTATCTCGTTCTCGAGAGCGCATAAGAAGGACGACACGCCATAGTTCGGTATCAACCGACGAATTAGCTAAGTCCCCATTGTCTATATCTGGCGAGGAGCAGAAACCACCTTCCCGGAAGCCAGCGAGACAGTCGATTACCAACCAGCGTCGTGAGTCTACTATGAGAACGGGTATCTTTGAAGGGATGGTCTTCGCCCTCTCATTCCAGGAGGGTCAGGTTCGGAAGAACAAGGACAAGCAAGCGGATAAAGCTACTATTGAACGCATGATTCGTCAAGAAGGTGGCAAGATTCTCTCTGATGGGTTCCATAAACTTTTCAAATTTGATTCGTTCCAATCCACGGGCAACACCTCTACAACCCATACCCTATCCAGCTCATTGACGCTGTTTGATGAAGGTACCGGATTTACGGCTTTGATAGCTGACGGGCACTCTCGGAAAGTGAAGTATATGCAGGCTCTTGCGCTCGGCATCCCATGTTTAGCACCCAAGTGGATAATGAACTGCATATCGAAGAAAGAAATAGTAGATTGGTCTTCATACCTCCTGTGCGCCGGACCAAGCACACTTTTAGGCGAGGCTATTCGCTCGCGTAATCTGCAGCCATACGATGCTTCTACGGCCAAATTGGCGGATGTGATAAGCAATAGGCCTAAGCTACTTGATAAGGCACGGATTCTTCTCGTAATGAAGAAGTCCAAGAATGAAGGGAAAAAGCTAGAATATGTGTTCCTGGCGCAGATCCTCGGCGGTTCACTTGTGCGAGTTTATACTCTTGAAGAAGCACGAGCTAAACTTCGGGAAGAGGAGTCCCACAATCGCTCTTTTGACTGGGTATACGTTGATGACAACCTCAAGGACGCTCAGAAGGCGTTATTCGGCACGACTGCAGGCAATGTTGGCTCCAGGAAACGGAAGCGACAGAGTACAGGGACGGATGAATCTGACCCGCCGCCGAAGAAGATTAGAACTCTAAGCGATGAGCTGGTAATCCAGAGTCTTATTCTGGGGAGGCTAATTGAGGAGGGTGAGATGGAGGAGTAAATTCTGCTGCAATTCATGCTGTGTACTATACAGGTTTGGTAATGGGTCAGTCTATGACGGGTATGTCAACGGCGTCTTGCTTAGGGACATCTACAGGCGTCTACAGAGGGGGCACGTTCACAGCATTCACAGATGGCAAGGCGTACTATTCAGGTTTGGACTGTAATTGATATACTATGCGAGGTAAACGCATAATGAATAGCTTGGTTGCTGTTCAGATAGGTTACACTATCATATTAGCAAGTATTTTGACAATTGTGCAAATACTTCGGCCGAAAGATATCAATGCAGAATTCCTGATTTGGCCAATTCATGTTTTATTGATGTGTTGTCATCCCATTAAGGAAGCCAGAAGTAAGGCTTCGAGGCTGTAGTGATGTGTTGCAGATAATGTCGTCATCCCGACATGATGCGGAAGCATATAATAGCCGCGTTATTGGCGTCCTGCCTTGATTTCCAACTTGAGCGGATGTGATGCCCAAACGGTGTCAAGATCGGGATCGCATAGCCAGGGGTCTTACCTGGTTCGTACGACCAAGCCGCAGCGAGGAATCCAATTGGAACCTTGAAGAATTGAGAAGTGGAAGCGAAAAGGGGGAGAGTTCTTTAGCGAGATCGAGATCTTGAGGCTTAATCGGAAAATATAACTAGTTTCGTCTTGATTTTTGACTGGATACAGAAAATAGCCTTGTTCACCTTGTACACATACCCATGAACGCGTAACTGACTCAGTATTAAACGTGAACCTTTGCATACGTAGTATAAGAAGGGTTCATTGGAAAATCTTGGAATCGCAGAGACTCATTTACGGTTTCGAAAGTGGGATTTGGAAAGATGCGAAAAAAAAAGGCGCGTTCCTGACACCGGTGGACTTCTCCCGAGACTGGGGGCTGGAATAAGGAGCGATGACTGGCAGTGTTTTACCCACAGGGTTGGTCACGGGAGAGGTTTTAGTTCCTAAGGCGAGTCACTAGGGCCGGACGAAATTGGGGCAGCTTCATTCCATGAAGTTCGAAGATAAGGATGCTGTAGGGAAGGAGCCGCAAGTCCCGGTGCCGCTATGGGGACCTTCCCCGCCGATGTTTTCGGAAGGCTTCCTTTTCTTCTTGCTTTCGTCTATGAGAGACGTGTTCCGAGATGGAAGTTACCCAACGGGAATGTGGGTTAGGACATAAAGTTGTACACCATATTCGCATTCGTAGGTATGCCATCTCGATGCTGCTCATCATCCTCATCTAGATCTTCCCTAGCGACAATTTAGAGAAAACGGCGGCACTGCTATCTTCTCAAAGAGTAGTTACAGCAGGGTCCGAAGGGGCCGCGCGGAATCACCTATCGTGAATGCCGATGGCAACACGAGCATAGACAGATAGAAAACATTGATGAGAATTTCGCGCTACTTGTTAGGTACATGAGGGTTTCGATAGTCCCGGCCGGAACAAAACAGGCTGCATACGTAAGTACTGGGGCCCATAGCAAAGTACCTAGCAGCATGGGGGATTGCCATGCATTAGAACGGCATCTAAATGCCTAGCTCAGTATCTATATGTACAATAATACAAGGGAAAATCTACGAGTAAAAACACCAGACCGCTTGGTCCTTATGGTCGCATTGCAATCTTGGTTCACGCTCTTGTGCCGTGCCAGGACAGACGCTGGCATGGGGCCAGCCTTCTCAGAGTCCCAGTTGCATGTAGGATTCCAAAGCGAGGCCGTAGCAAATGCTCCGCAAGATCCATTCAACCTCTTCCGGACGGCGCCCTGGACCTGAGCGTAATCTGGAATCGAACGATTTGGCGCGTTTCCATAGGTAAGCTTGCTTAGTCTTGTTCCTCGCGCGCCGCCGAGATCCAGATAGAATTCAGCGTAGAACCCCGGGCCGTTGTACCTAAACACGTGCTTCATTCCATAAGGCCGGAAGTCTCGGCGCAATGAATCCATATTAGCGCTGGAATATAGCCCTTGTGCCTCGCAGGCATCATGAACCATAATGCCGCCCATCCAGGTACTCGATATGGAGATTGCATGTTGGTACCTAGTTTACGTACCTCTCAGTACAGCACCCTAGTTTACTGCCAAACCTATCGCCGTACGTATGTCAAATAATCAACCTCATACCTGGTTTAAATGAGAGTAGAAACGGAGTTTAGGACTTCCAGAGTTGCCGGAATGAAGGATAGCCTATTGGGTAGATTGATAATCAAGTAACTTAGTAGTTAATAGACTTGTAATGCTCTGATTGGAGCCGGCATCAGCTCAGAACCAGCCGGAGAGAGAACCGCCCATGATTATCAGTCTGGATTTCCATCCTAACATGACTCGTTAAGATTGGGAAGACATGAGAGATTTAACTGAACCCTGATAAAACTATCGAACGCCTTACAGGGAAGTGTCAATTGTTTCGCGAGTAAAGTGGACAAGCTTAGCGACATCAGTTCCACAGCCCGGTCGAGCCTCGCAAAGCTGAACAACGCAGACATAAACAGCCCCAACAACTGCATTTGTGTCTTGCTTGTATTTGCTTGCATTCGCTTACCATCCCACATTTGTATCACAAGTTCTCTGTCGCTTCCAATTTTGTAAATGCATTTTGAGTTGTTTTCGTGCTCTCCTCTGCGTCTCCTTAATCTGGTTTTGTAACAGAATATGACTCCATGTATTCGGATTGTTTGCGGAGTAGGAGAAAAAAGATACAGGCACGTGGGTTTCATGTGTAGGAGTTTCTCGCATGAGATAATAAGGATATCCATGCTAATAGCTCCAAGTCTATGCCCAACTGTCTAAGCTCTCGACATCATAGTCTCCTCAGCTTCGTTCGACTGGGCGTCACAGCCTCGTTAGAATGCCTAGCTACCGGTGCTGGCTACTGTAGACAGCTAGACTTGGCAGCCAGTAGTCCCAGACCCATCATGAAATTCGCCGAGTTTGACGGTTCGCTTCAAAGGGATTTCGTAACTGTTTGTCGTGTTCGTGTCACTGTCCTAAGTTAACCTACCGGACATGTTCAGCAAACTTGAATGTGTTTGCTACAGGGGATGCATCAAGAGAATAGAAAGATGTGAGACGAATTTGACGGACGACTGCAAACCGTACATATTGTACAATTGTACATTACGTACAGGGCAATTGTGGGGTTGAGCGGACTGGCAGGGATACGTTGTATAGTAGTGTAGACCAGCAGTGCTCACTTAATTACATTGCTATCCCAATCCGGTAATACAGTCACATCATGGATTGATTGGGGTACCAAGCTACCTAAGGTAGGTAACGCGTAATAGTAGGGTATGGTGCCCACAGACAGTCCTAGAACACTGCACGCGGAATCCCTCCAGGTTAGCAAGAATTACTCGGTGAGGTATCTAGAGCTAAAATATCGGAAGGGTTACAAGCTTCTGCAGTTTCCATGGATCTAATGCGCTACATGGCACATACTGAGCGAACCAGACCGGCACCACGGCACAAGGAATGGATAGGAGCCATGGAAATTCGATTCGATCAGTCACAAATGCAATTGCGCGCAAACTGCAACTTCGGGGAATCCCATCTCCATGGCCAACAATCCCATTCAGCGATCGTGATTTTCGCTCCCTTCCCCCGCCCCAGAATGGGATAGTGGGCAGTTAATGAGTCGAATAATAACACCGAGACGAACGATGACTTTCCAATCGCAACCAAAACTAGAACGAGATAGAACCATAGAACGTCCAGAACCTTGTCGGCTTTTGCAGTGTTGGTATCGATAGCCTTATTAATAAAAAGGATGAAGACGTCGTCGATTTGAGAAGCCATTGATCATCAGGGTTGCTGTCCACTTAATTACTCATGCTTGTTTTGAGATCACCACTTCATTCCAGTGTACCGTCTACCGGGAAGATCATTAAGACCCTTCAATAACTCTGTCACCCCTCATCCGAGTCAGGAAAGGAAACATATAGGATCCTCACCTTGACCCTGATTTTGAACCTTGGGCGACTTTGGCTTTGCATGCGTCGTTCGTGCATTATTCCATGGTTTCTGAATAAGAGGTGATCGGCGCCCGCAGCTCATCCATACAGTATTAACGCCGTCATTGGACAATCCCTTCTTCGAACGTCAACAAGATATCGAGATCACGTCAACAGCTGCGAAGTGATTGATTAGCGACCAGCGAGGCCGCCTGGTCCCGTATTCGGGTTTGATTGGTCGAGTTGACGAACAAGCTATTCGGTGCTACACCGAACCGAGCGCTTTCAGCTAGGATTGCCGGCACCCTTCACTGCCAGTTTTTCGCCTCTTGTGCTTTTATCTCTTTGGCGTTAAGAACCAAGAACCAAGAACCAAGGATTGCGCCACCCCCGAACAAGTTACAGGTGCCGGGCTGCAGGGCGCTTGTTACTGACGGCATTCAGCTAATTCACACTAAGGGATACTTAAGAAGTAAACAAGCGTGGCCGACTCGGCGCAAAAGCGTCGAACCTTTTTTTCCAATTTGACTTTTGCCTTGGAACATTTTTGAATTGCGGAAACGAAACGGATCCAAAGCACAAAGCACAAAAGCATCTGCGACCCGAGTACACTTTCGACCTAAACCCTGTTCCTTTTAGCGCCTTGGGTACGTACTATTGGATGATACCTACGTCTTGACGGATTTAACAAACGTTTTTTACCTCCCTCTGATCCTCAACGACCGGCTACCCCTGGTGGTCATATTCGGTGTTCGACTTTGAACTTTTGTTGGTGTTGCAATCCCTCGTCACAACTCACAACTCGAAGATAATTCGCCGGACGTTTGTTGTTTATCGACTTTGGAACAACCAACTTCCTAGTCAACAATAGCAAAACAACAGAACTTGGTCATTGAGGCTACTACAGTTGCATGTGTGCTGTAGCGCTAGAGATACGACGCACGCTTTCCCCCCCACCAACAACAAGCGTCCAGCCCACTTGGAAAACGCTAGACTACCGGAGTGTGCGAAAAGAGGATCCCACATTCCGCACGTGTGTCAGCCAGTCAGCGCCCGCCGTTCCCAACCCAAAGAACTCAAAGCTCTCGGCGACTGGACATCATCCACATCAGCAAAATACACAGCCTATGCAACGTTGACTTTCCCAGGTCAGGTACCTGACTAAACTCAGACCTTCCTACCAAATCTCCAAATACTTTGTTTCTCGATTTCCAGTCCACCAAACCTCCACCATCGCACGATATTTCTTCGTAAGAGAAATTCGAACAGTACAATACTGACGGCAGACCCATTCTGTTCCCGGTCGATTTCGTCAGCTTCGAGGTTACGAATCCTAGCTGCCGGTTATCCTACCCACTACCCCCGAAAAAAGTCCCCAGTGCATGCATGTCTTATTAGAAACGGATCCTATCTCTCTCCCTTTGCCAACCCAACGCCGATCCGGCCTAACGAAGCCACCGACAGAAATAAGCAATTAGCATCGTCAGTGCTTTTTGTGACTGGAGCTACCTAAAAAACGGGGGACAAAAAAAAAGCCCCATCCACAATGTTAGGTCAAGACCATAATATGAGAATGAGATCTCTCGATCCGTCTTCCCAGGTCTACTCCCACTCGAGATCAAGAACTTCCTCTTCCAACGTGTTCCCGCAAGTTCTCACGCCAATGCAACACCTACAACAACCCCAGCCCTCGATGGGCCACACCCGACGATCCCCCTCCGTCAACACCTTCAGCACCACGTCTAGTAACCCCCCGCCCGCCGCATACCGAACATCGCCCACCGAAGTTCGACGTAGCACCTCTTCCAGGTCCGGGGGCGGTGCTCCCACGAGTTATGTCGCTCTACTCCGAAAACAGAAAGCCACCGTATGGTGCGATCGAGCACAATCAGAAGACCCGCGACTCGTAGCCCAGCAGCGTGCAGCGAAACAAAGGGCCAACCAGGAAGTCATAGGAGGCACGTTACAAAGCCGCACCTCGACGGGCCTAGGCAGCACCGGTGGCAAGGTCGCTGCCAAGATTCGGCATCACGGCAAGCCAGGTGTCGTGGGATATGCGCCTGACAGCAATTACATGGGTGTGACCGGCGTGCCCATGCGGCTGAGTGCTACCGAGGTCGAAGGCGAAGAAGACGGTGATGACGAGTCGATGCGCCGCCTGCATCACCGTAGAACGGGTAGCAGTGGGCGTAGTAGTACTGCTAGCAGCAGGCGCGGCCTTGCATACCGCACTTCTGGTGCCTCCCAAGGAAGCAAGCGATGGAGTCCCGGCGACACCCCAGAACGGGCCGGTAGTATGGTCATCGAGGACGCCGAGTACACTCCTGGCGACGACAAACTCACTCGTGCTCAGAGCACTCATAGTGGGAGCAGCGCCGAGAAGGCTGACGCTCTGCCTGAGCTAGGCAGCGTTAGTGCCGCCAAGCTTGCGAGCAATAGCCTGATGAACGCGGCACTCACTAGGGAGAAGAGCGTCAAGAACCCGGAGGACCTTCGCCGCAGAGGCAGTGTCGACGAGCGAACCATGACGTTGACGACCGGGCGGTTATACATCGCTAACCCCGATTAACGAGACCGCCCATCCAATTCCGAGGGGGTATCTATCTGGCCCCATCTCCCACTCTCCCATGTCAGTATTTCATTCCATTTCCCAGGATCGAAGTTACAGCGGTATTCGTTTTTCTCTCGAAGGATTATCTTTGCATGGCATCGGCGTTTTATTGGTCTTTTTTGCGGAACTGGACAGGAAGGTCGTCCTAAAGGCATACCTAGGTATCGAAAGATTCAGGGGAAAGGACCAGTCCTCCACGGTCGTTCATGGCTTCGGTTGTGCTTTATTTTTGCCGGTTATTTTTTCGAAGCTTATACCCTCGCTACCGCTTCGAAATTTGCTTTTTTTCAGTTGTCCTGTGCCATGCTGCTTGTGAAGCAAGCCGAACTCGTTGAGCGAGACGGCGGGAGTATAAAAAAGTTGGAAGGTGGATATCTTATTGCCATTACGAAATTTGTCGTGGAATGGCCTCTGGTCCTTAAACCAGTGTAATTGAATGGCTTTTAGGCCAGAATACATGAGAGGAGGGACAGATGATGGCGATGCTGAGATAACAGTCGTCGCCGTGGGCGTTATTAACCCTGCCATAAGTGAAGATGAGAGATTGAAGACGGAGATGAAGGAGAGAGCATAACTTGAAGATACCACATATCAATACCAACGCCCGCTTGCGGCAACAAATTTTGGAAACACTTCTGACTTCTGACTTGGACACATCGCGTGAAGTATATAATAATTCTTGCTGTACGGTTGACTTGTCCATGGTATATGAAAGGCTATTAACAGCCTATTTGTTGATACTCAGGCTACTTCAATAATGTCATCCTTTTCCCCCTATTTATTTGCGATTCAACGCAGCGTTAGAAGGACGTGTGTGTAAAAATAGCGTTTCCCACCCTTTAAATATTCTAACAATGAAACTAATATTTTCAGTGACCATCTAGATGTATCTAATTCTTATCTGGGGGATAATTTAACACTTCTAAAAGTACCTAATGTAGTAGCCTTTAAGGAGTTGATAACATTTTGATAGAAACTTGAGGTAATAGGCAAACGGGAAAAGTTCGGGCTTTCGCACCTCACTGCACTGCACTTCAGTTTCCAAGTACCTCCTAACTACCATCTCAAATCACTACCACCGCGCCGCCAACATACTTCACAACTCAGTAGCCTCCACATTTGAGATTATTGCAATTTCGCGATGGCGGAACATCCCTCGTTCACTCTCGCGGGCCTACGTAAGTGTTTGAAAAGGAAAGGAAGATGGAAGAAATATGTAGGCGCTGACTGAGAGATGTAGTGGCTGTGGGCGGAACTGCCGGATTCATCCGCACGGGATCGAAGCCCTCGCTCATCGCGGGTTTGGGGTTGGGCGCTTCTTATGCTTATGCCGGTACGGTTTCTTTCTTTCTCATCTTATCGCCTACTTTATTTCTCCTGTCTCGTGGTCATCCACTTCAACCTCTTCACTCATATAGAAGTTTTTTAAAAAAAAACACGCTTCACGGGCTAAGAGATAAGATGAATATACTCGACTAACGACTACGATACAGGCTATCTCATAAAAGGCAACAAAGACTACGGCACCGAGCTCGCGCTCGGAAACAGCATATTCCTGCTGGGCTCCGCCATCCCGCGCGTCATCAAGACTAGGGGTCGGGCGCCTGTGCCGTTGGGCTTGTTTGCTGCTGGTGCGCTGGCTACGTTTTACTATCAGAAGAAGGTCCGGGAGTTCCGGTATGGCGTTTGATTAGTGACGGAGGTATCTTGGTTTTGGACTTGAGGTTTGCCGGGACTGAGCTAGCTGGTCTGTGGTTGGGGGTGATGAAAGGTGTATGAAAAGGAATGGAATGGAACTGGAATTGGGCTCTGTATAAAAAGGAGGAAGGAAGTAATGATATCCCAACTCATGCGAAATGTATGATTTTTTCAGTCATTCTATTTTCGTCAAGCCCTACGTTTTAGACCCATGGCGTTCTCATCTCCGCGTGCCTATACCTAGTTATTTATCTCTTTGGTCTTGAGGTTATCGGTTCTATGCGCTTCGCCGAGTAGCTTTATCACGAGGCCAATATGCAGAGCTTAACTCTAACCGTCAAATCCATCGTCGTTATGGCTGTTAGGACTCAATACCTACCTACTTATAATAGAAACTTAGGGCCTAGTGATGAGCGGCTAAGTTTGTCAAAACAAACGGTCATAATTCCCTCGCCGCATGTTGCCGATTTGGAGGGACTATTGAAAAGTCTTGTGTATATGATACATCATATCTGTTGGTAGTTTGGACAATTCGTAGGAACGAACTTGCAGCCTGGGCGGCGGCTAATGAGCATCGAACTGATTCGATATTCATGAATTAGAAAACGGGGTAGACAAGAAGCATGGGAAATGCGCTGGTAGATAATAGGTACATTTCAGCCTTGATATACAGGTTGGCTACAGCTTCACCATTACCGAGCCCCAAGGGGTTGTGGATTCGCCTCGATCTCCCTAACAACTTCTCTCGTCCTCGCATTATCCACAAAGCTGAGTCCGATCAGCTCGACCACCTCCCCAACGGTAAAGTACAAGCTTAGTTCACTCTCCATCCACAGATACCTTACATCCTGCAAGTTGCTTTGGAGCACCTCACTAAGATACTTAAGCCGTAGCCAGCTGCCCGCGTACTCAGCTGTGGTCGGAATAGCATCCTTCGGCGCATCGGGCGGAAGGAACAAATCATCAAGTTCCGTTATCCGCGCGATAAGGCTTGCGATATTGTAAGCCTCGTCTTGGCCGATGCCCGCAAGGTCCATCACATCGGCCACCATCTTGGCGGCGATAGTATCGACCAATGAGCCCACTGCCTGACTCCAGGCAGATTTGGCTAGGATCGTAGACCACGTCGCGGCAAGGGCGCGCACGTGCGCGATAGCATTATCGACCTGTGCTTCTAAATCGGATGTACCAAGCTGGTCTTGTTGGAGTAGATTCTGAGAACCCCCGAGTAAGTCCCGCAAAACAGTCTTTTGCGTCGACATTTCGGATGCATAAGCGCGGTTCGCGAAGGACTGAAGCGCCTTGATATCGTTATCTAAGCGAAGCATCGCGATTGCTCGAGGTGTGAGGTCCTCGCGAGTCTTCCAGTTCTTCGTAAAGTCGGAGAGTCGCTCCGAAATATAGGTGGCATCGTTATATAGGAACCTGATAAAAAGATAAGTTCCACATCCCAGGGAGGACCATGGATGTGCTTACATGTTGCCGCCCGTACTTAAGGAATAGTAGTATGGTGATACGGCCCGGAACATTGCGAGGACAAGTGTTGGGAGTGAAAAGAGACCTCCGGCTACTCCTGCCATTGGGTTACCGTCGCTCCTATGTCTTCATTAGATGCTCAAGACCTCAAATATGGATGGCACATGGACTCACCCAACAAGAAAAGCTGCATCCTCCAGGACGTTTGAAACAAGTGCTAAGACGGGGTCTGGCATTGAAGAGACATTATATGTCTCTTTCAACGTTAGCTCTCGAGTTTTAGTATTGGATGCAGGGGGAGATTTCGCTGGCGGTTCTTCAGGAGCCGCTTCTGTCGCGTCTTCCTCGCCCCATCCCCAGGCTTCTGTAGGATCTTCTTCAGCTGGCTGCTCCGCTTGAGGTTCTGGGGGTGCTTCAGGTTGCTCATCAGCTCCATCATCATTTCCCCATCCCCATGCATCGGTGCCATCGTCTTCGTTTGTCTCTGGCTTTGTATTGGTGTCTTCTTTAGTATCTGTCTCTTCATCATCCCAAGCACCCCACCCGTCATCGTCGCCCGAGGAAGTAACACCATTGGCAGCGAATTCCTTGCCTTCAGATCTCGTAACAGTCTGGGTCTCAACACGCTCTACCTCTTTCGGCTGACCAAGCCCTTGGGATAGCTTTGTTCTCACAGAGTCCAATGCTGTTTCCCTACATTTAGATAACCACACCTTTGGAGCGTCGTCAACCCATTCTTGCAGCTCTTGAAATCCGGAAAACTTAAGACTCTGCAAGCGGTTACAAAATGCCTTTACAGCTTCAGTAACTTTTTGGAATTCCTCCATTTCCTTTAGAGAGGCTGGGACAGCTGTGTCTAACCATGTGCCTATAATCCGGGTGATAAGATCGGGCATCATCACGTTAGAAAGCGAATATACGAGCTCTTCTGGCAAGCGCTCTGATAGATAGGTCATGACTTGGTCAAGATCAGAAAACAAAGAAGTGATTGTTTTATCTGCGCTCCCATTCAGAGCCAAATTTGACTGGTTGTTTGGTTAGTAGGCTCATAAACATACATGATATAAAGGGAATCGTACGTCTTCTATTTGAATCTTCGGCAATTTCTGGGCTTCAATATTAGTGCGCGGGCCGACGATGGCTTCATCGAGACGGTGCCAAAATGAGGTCATCCTCTGGTCAACCTCTTTATATGCTTTTAAGCCCACGACAGCGTCCGCTAGTCCCATTTGTTCATCTACAAGGTGTTAGAGATCTCCATGTAAAATACGGTTACGACAATACCTTCGCGGGTTTGGAAGACGGCGACTTTTCCATTCTCCGTGTCTACCTGTATCAGGGAATCCCAAACACGGTCAAACACATCATGAACCGCGGACTTCAGCTCAAAAGCTCTTAAGTCCAACAGTTTCATAACACGGCAAGACTTGCTGACAGGAATGGCGTCTAATGCGGTCCAGGATTCTGAAATTTGTCAGTGATACGAAGCGCGAAACCCAATAAAGCTCTTACTCTCAAGCAAATGAAGAGAATCTATTATCCTACGCTCGTCCCTTGCCTGTTCAACTTGATCCAAAAGCTCATTCACATGCTTAATGCTGTTTAACGCATGGTGGACTTGTTGGTTATATTCCGCCTCTCGTCGCAGAAACTCGACCTTTTCTTCTGCCTCTTGTATTGTTTTGCCTGACACGTCGGGAGCTTGGGACCGTCGGACAATATCATTCGCCCAACTGCGCGTTCGGTTGATATCATCCTCGAGGGATTTCGCATTGGCAATCCATTGGTTTACGTCTGGAGCAGTCTCTTCGTTGATCTTATGGACGTCGGACTATTATAGCTTAGTCAGCGATTATGGAAAAGCTATGCCCATACGTCTGGAATACCTCTAGCTTCGCCTTTGCGGCCGCTAATGAATTTAAGGCTGGCCCGAGATCTTGTACTGAGACTCGACGAGAGGATATGTCTTCCTCGGGAAAGATGCCATACAGAGAGAATTCGACAAGAGCGTGGCCAATTTTGCCACTATCGCTGCTCGACATGGTGCTATATTAGAGAAAAGCGACAGTTGGAAGACTATATCGTTGTGGGCCAGGACCGTAAGCTGCAATGCTACAACGACCTTGGTAGCATAGGAATGATGACACAGGGTAGGTCGCTGACAAAGGAATCGGCGTTCGTCGGGATTTGAAATGGCTTAGATCTGGCGTGTTCATATAAGACTAGCTTCCATGTGACATCATATCGAATAAGCAATTCGGTCGCATGGCCATACTAACAGAACGTAAGCTCACGGGGAAGCGGTTTCGTGATAGCTTCAAAAAAAGGATGGTTTAGGTAATGTCATTAAATGGACAGGTCATGCCATTTCGAGCTACCCGCCAAGCTTGGGCCACCTTTGTTGAATCTTGATTTCCCCCCCAACGTTGCGATATGATAGGTCACAAAACGAAAACCCACTATCTCGGTAGTCGCTTAAGCTAGCGCTTAGCGCTTGCAGTAAACGCGTCAAGCCTGCATATGTGCACCCCGCCGCGGGGTCAATTCGGGTCCGGGTCAATTGAAGCAAATGACTTTTTATAGGAGAAATATCGGGAATCCGAAATTAATGCAATAACTGCAGTCATTGACACGTCTTTCTTTGACTTCCGTCCCATCCTCATGAATACCAACTTTTCAATAGAATCAGATTTTCATACAGGCCTTCGGCGTCAAGGGTCATCATTACTGTCTTTGTGTGCAGACTCTACCCCCAACTTCATTACCTTCTTTTGTATTACCTCTACCTCGTGTATCCTCATCCTCATGTCCAAGCAATCCTAATTCGTACGAAGCTCCTGCGTGCCTCACGCATCATCCGTCAAGCTGCCGCCTAGCCTTGGTACCCAAACGTTGGTTGCCTTAACTTGGTTCAGATCTAAATTACTCCGATTTTCGTCAGTGTTCCATTGGTCTTCTGCAGTGTCACCACACACACCTTTCCGTCAACATAAGCACAGGTATGTCAGAGAAGTCAGACTTCCTCATCTCATCATCCGAGACTTGCATTCCCCGGATCGACCATGATGAGCCCAAAACCATTCTCACGCACACCATAAACCCTTTCGGGTATCACCCGTCACCTATTACCCGTGGGCTTGTCACCTCTCAGTTGCAGTAGTCTCGTGCCTCTCAACCCCCCTTTGCAACTTATGCATGTCGGATATATGAGCCTTTCGCAGCACTATGATCGGTCAGGCATCAGTTAGGGCACCCATACTAGCCATTATCGTCGCCATCTTTGCCGCTGTTGTCTTCTACCGCGAGGAGGATGAAGGTATTGGGTATGAAAATTTGCCTCACATCGTTATCGAGCCGGGTTAGGTACCTATATGCATGGATGGTGAATGGTGTGAACCAGCGGGAAGGATCTGATGCACCAGCGGAAATTTCTTTTGCTTCTTACATCTCACCCTTATTCAGAGTGGCCTCTGACTGGACAAGCACCAAGTGACGACGTACCCTGACCGCACCTTGCCTCTTAACACTGATTTAGTTATCATTCACGGCATGAAATCGTCTATATCCGCTCACTCATAGTACCAACAACTGACTTTCAAGCCCTTAAACATGTCTAAATTCGCTCCCCCATAAATCCATCGCCTTAGCCTTCGCTTTTCTTCTCGTATCTGGGTACTATGGATTTCAAGCTGATCAACCTTAGCAACTATCTCCAGGCTTTCCTTTTAAAGAATTTTCAGATCAAGATGGGCTCGCAAGGCCCAAATGTGCGGTTTCGTAAGATTCAAAGCTTCCAGACGGATTATGCCTACACAACTATTACCCAATATGAATCCGAGAGAAGTGGCATGCAGGTCATTGTGGCCGACCGAAAAGGCCCAAAGGTCAATGGCTACTTCACCTTGGCTACTGAGATCTTTGATGACTCCGGTGCACCTCATACCCTCGAACATCTAGTCTTCATGGGTTCAAAGAGCTACCACTACAAAGGCCTATTAGATAAGCTAGCCTCTAGGGCTTACGGGTCTACGAATGCCTGGACCGCCACCGACCATACAGCTTACACCCTCGAAACTGCTGGGTGGGAAGGCTTCGCCCAGATCCTGCCTGTCTATCTTGAACACCTCATCGTTCCCACTATAACGGATGCTGCATGCTTGACTGAAGTTCATCATATCAATGGCGAAGGCAACGATGCAGGCGTTGTCTACTCGGAAATGCAAGGCGTACAGTATACGAGCACAGAGCTCATGGACATCAAAGCTCGGCGCCTTCTCTACCCAGAGAACGTCGGGTTTCGATACGAGACAGGCGGTATGATGGAAGCTCTACGAGTTTTGACTCCGGAGAGAATACGAAGTTTCCATAGAGCCATGTACCAGCCAAGGAACATGTGTGTTATCATTGTCGGCGAGGTCGACCACGGCAACCTTCTCACCATCCTAGACCAATTTGAAGAAAGCGTCAAAGACGATATCCCGCCTCTCAACGCTCCCTTCAAGCGACCTTGGATAGAATCTGCGCAACCCCCTCCACTCAAAGAAACGATTGTCGAGACGATCGAATTTCCAGAAGAAGACGAGTCGACCGGTGATATGGTTGTGGCGTTCTTTGGTCCAAATTGCACTGATAATGTCGAGGCAACCGCTTTGAATGTCCTCTTAACCTATCTATGCGGATCTTCCGTCGCAGTATTGGAGAATGTCATGGTGGAGAAAGAGGAGCTTGCTAGTTCCATCGGCTACTGGTGGGATGCTCGACCAAACAGCGTGATCTGGTTTCAGCCGTCTGGTGTTGCCACGGAAAAGCTAGCATTTGTCGAAGAACGCCTGATCTCGCTGTTGAAGGAAGTTGCCTCCAAGCCGTTAGACATGACCTACATGAACGAATGTATCCAAAGAGAAAAACGGCAGGTGAAGGCGCAGGCGGAAGAATCCGAGCAATTCTACTCAAACAATATTATAACAGATTATCTCTTCGGTAGCCGAGACGGCTCAACTCTCAAGGACCTCGCGAATCTTAGTGAATATGATCACTTAGAGAAGTGGTCCGACTCCCAGTGGCGATCTTTCCTCAAGAAATGGATCTCCGACGCTCATCACATCTCCGTCCTTGGGAAGCCTTCCTTAGAATTAGCTACTAAGCTAAAGGAAGACGATGAAGCAAGAATACAGAAGAGAAAGCAGGAGTTAGGTGCTGAAGGACTGGAGAAGTTGGCGAAGAAACTAGAGGAGGCCAAGAAGCAAAACGAGGTTGAGATCCCGGCTTCATTGCTCGAGAAATGGCAAGTGCCTCCTGTTGAATCGATTCACTTTATTGAATCGCAGACCGCAAGATCCGGCCTGGCTCGGAAACTTGGCGTCTACGAAAACTCTACACAGAAGATCATCGACAACGTCTCATCTCCTTCACCCCTTTTTGTGCAATTCGAAGACGTTAGGACGAACTTCGTGCATATCGCTGTCCATGTTGGTACCTCCAAGGTACCTGTTGAGTACAAGCCCTTACTGTCTATCTTTAGTGATAATTTCTTCAACACTCCGATCCGATGCGACAATGGATTTCTTCCGTTTGAACAGGTGGTTATGAGGCTGGAAAGAGATACAGTGAGCTATAGTCTGGATTCAGGCAGTAAGTTTGGTGATTCGGAAAGCTTCCTGGTTCGTCTCCAAGTCGAACCGCAAAAGTACGCGACCGCTGTTGAATGGATACGTACGATGATGTTTGACAGCATATTCGACGTTACCCGGTTAAAGGCTGGCATCGCCAAGCAGCTAGCTGATGTCCCAGAGACAAAACGCGATGGCAGAGTCATGACCAGTGAAGTGGAAATTGCCATCCACAACGAACCGTCATCATTACTAGTCGCAAAGCGCACCCTGGTGAAGGCAGTGTATCTTCGGCGACTCAAGAAACTTCTAGAGAAGGATCCGGACGCTGTACTATCACGCTTCGAGGAGCTTCGAAAATTCCTCTTCACTCCTGACAACATCCGCGTCTTAGTCACGGCTGATATTTCAAACTCGAAGTTACCTGACCCTGTCAAAACATGGGACGTTCTCTCCAAATCGCTCAACATGGACACCCAGACCATCAATCCTATCGTGAAGCCTTATACTCTCCTAAATGAGGAAGGTCGGAACCCCGGTTCTGTTGGAGCGACAATTGTCCCGATGAGGGCGATCGACAGCTCTTACTCTATCAGCTCAGCCAAGGGTCTAACCTCCTTCGCCGACCCGGCGATCCCTGCGCTCCTGGTCGCTATGCAATACCTGGAGACCGTGGAAGGAACACTATGGAATGCCATTCGTGGAAATGGCTTAGCGTATGGTGCCTACTTCGCGAAGGAGTTAGACGGAGGATACCTGCATTTTAAGGTATACCGGTCTCCGCTAGCATCAAAGGCAATAGCTGCCGCACGCGACGCTATCACAGCATTAGTCAACGGCACCGTCGCTTTCGAGAAGCCTATGATTGAGGGCGCAATCAGCCAGCTCGTCATGGCTCTAGCAGATGAGCAGGCCACCATGTCTACTGCAGCCGTACAGAATTACATCATTGGTGCTGTAAGAGGGCTCGAGCGTGACTATAATATTAAGATGCTCGCCAAGGTCAGAACTGTATCTGTTGAAGACATCAAGCAGATTATGAAGACATGGCTATTACCCCTGTTCGAGCCCGGGAAGAGCAATGTGGTGGTCTGCTGCGCACACGCAATGACAGAAGTAAGTTTCCTAGCTCTCCCTTCTAAATTCTAAAATTTTCCCGCATCATACTGACACGCGTCAAGAAACTTGAGAAAGAGTTCCAGGCCATGGGATACAAGACACAGATCAAGCAGCTATCAGACTTCTCCAACGATTACGGCCTAGAGTCTCCAGATGGCGAAGAAAATGGTGAGAACGGCGAGGAAGAGGAGTCCGAAGACGAGGAGGGCTCGGAAGGTTCAGAAGGCTCGTATGAATCGGAGGAGGACGAATAGATTTTTATTTATCTCCCAGCGATACATCCGGGTAGTTATAACTCTCCTTTTAACTCTTCGGACCTACATAGCTTGGTTTGGTCATCGAAAAGGATACATATAGCGTGAGTTTAGAGTATGGAGATACGAATCATACCAATCTTCTCGAAGACTTTAGGGCTCTAAATTTACTGATGATGCGACTTGCTTGCCTTGTCTTGAACGCTTATTTAGTGATACGCCGTCTCGACCTTGTTAGGTTTACCCCTGGTCTCTTGGTCAAGTTGGGCTAATGTCTAAAAGGAGCGCAACCGGTGGGTTCGAGAACTACTGAGTAACCAGAGCTTCGTATTAACACCGCTAATTATCAACTAAACCCCTTAAACGCCTCATATGCTCGTGCGCATTAGAAAGACTTCAACGGACCGTTCCTAACCATCCATGGATGTACCCTCCTTAACTCCTTTTAACTACCTAGGTAACTTCATCTTTTCCTCCATTAATTAAGCCTTAGCCAGATTCGACTTAGCAGGGCCCTGAACCGCCAATCCTCTCTCGCCAAACCGACTCCCATGCACAGGACAATCCCACGACTTCTCAACAGGGTTCCAGCACACCACGCCTCCCATATGTGGACACAGCGCACTCATCTTCGATACGTTTCCGTTTTCATCCTTGTATACGGCAATCGGCTTCGATGTCTTGGGGTTTAGCACACCGCCGCAGCCAGGGGCTAAATCTTCGATGTCTTGGATATCGGATTGTAGAAGGCGCTTGTACTGCGTGTTGACCTGGAGGTCGTTTTGGATTATGGTTGGGGCGGACTTGATGACACTACCCACCCGATTTGGTGAGTACAAGTTCGACCAGGTATTCTCCTTTCCTTCGATTTCATCCGCGAGGAGTCTTGAAGCCACTACGCCGTGCGTGAGGCCGTTTCCAGAGTCTCCGGTTACCACGTAAATCCGGTTGTTGCCCTGGTTCTTGCCGATATACGCCATGTAATCGGCAGGCTCGAAGATCTGCCCGCTCCACTGGAACGCCACGCTCTTGGCTCCTGTAAACCGCTCCCGCGCCCAGCGCTCCAGCTCCTCGAAGTGGCCCCGCGGGTCTTCTTGTCCGACCTTGTGGTCTTCGCCGCCGATTATCATGTAGTCGTCGTTTTCATCGCATGGTGTGAGACGAATGTACTTGTACGGGTCCGCTGTGTCGTAGAGCAAAATGTCATCGACAGAGCCCTTAGGCACGCGGATCGCGATGCAGTATGTACGGTTCCATTCCATCTGCGCAATTATGCTGAGCTTTTGGAGGGGCACGTTGGTTGTTTCGACCGCGTGCTCGCATTGGATTGTCTTGCCGGATTCGGTCTCGATTTGCACGTACTTGTGGCCCAGACCGAGGACTTCGACGCCTTTCTCCTTTATGCCCATAGCCCGGGTGAATGTGTAGCATCGGAATTTGGGCTGCTCCTTGAGCCACTTTAGGATGCCGTTAAGGTACTTCGTGGGGTGGAATGCAGCTTGTTTGTAGAAGATTGAGCCGCCTCGCTGATCGATTTTGCCGTCCCAGCCCTTGACGGTTAGGTTCTCGTCAAAGGTGGCGTCGATACCGAGTTTCTTGGCAAGTTCGGCGTCTTCCTTGATCTCCTCGATATCCTTCTTCCACTCCTCTGTGCCGCGCTGGTACTGCGAGACACGGTAGGCGGGGAGTTGTCGATACTCGCAGTCAATATTCAACTCCTTGGCAATCTCGCCAACCCGATTAAGTGCCCAAGTGTGGCTTTCTGCCGCGGCTTTAGCACCGCTTTCACCGTGTTTCTTCGCAATCTCCGGGTACATGTCATCCAGTGCATTTGATAAGTGACCGCTGGTCCTGCCAGTCTCACCGGCGAGAACATCCCGGGCTTCTATGAGGACGACCTCCCTGCCACGCGTGATGAGCTCGTACGCGAGGGAGATGCCGGCTATACCAGCACCAATGATGCAGACATCCGTCTCAATGTCCTCACTCAGAGGGTGAAACTCAGGTCTATTCGAGAACGGGTCCCCGTGCACCCAAACCGGATCCTTAATACCGGAAGTGCGGACAAATTGCTCAGAGTCGTCAACTGCCGGTCTGCCCATGTTGCGTTTTGACGAAGTTGAGAACTGTTGTGAGGTCTGTGAATTCTTCGACTCTGAACGCTGTCCTTCGGAAGCAGGAGTAATCTTCAGTGTCTTCATCCCGTGGCTGAGAACTATGCGTGATGAGGGTGATAGGAGTGGTCGTTGGTAGTTGATAGCACGACTAAGAGGACGACAGCGCTGGGAGAATGCGGTCACCACCCGATTCATAGACGTCATCCTCACGCAAGCCAACACGCCTACATACATGTACCAATTACGGTCTTGAATTTATGCTCTGGAACTCCATTCACCACCATTTATTTACCTTTGCAACCGCACTTGCTCTTATCCTTGCTGCACCGTCGCACGGTGTGAACCCTTTTGTTTACGTCACGGTGACGGCTTCCCGGTAAATGATGATTCAGCACTATTGTCCAAACGTTGATTTGACGAAATTGATCTTGGCTAACGCTTAGATTTGGATCTGTGTTTATTATAGTCGATATCTGATTGGATAGAGAAGCTGTTTGTTTCCCATATTTGGTAATGTGTGCCTGGCGTTGGTGTTTGCGTCGCGATGATTTGTATAAGCGACGATTATGGGCGGGCTTGGCACTGTTGGCATAGACTAATACATGCGTAATAGATAATCAAGGACGACAATGGTCATTTTTCGTACTCGTTTACGGCTTAGTGGTAGGATTAGATGATTTCCTGGCTTCCTTTCCCTCTCGTTGGATACGATTACGTGGAGATCATTATGAAGGTAGGATGAGTTCGCTCTCGATCAGTCAACAGGTAGTCTGCGTACAGTTGCTTGAAATAATATAATTCAATGAAAACAAAATGTAGACCTCTAAGCCAGTCAATACCCTATCCAAATAATCCTATCACTTCAGTGAAACATTGCATATTGAAGCTCACTCGGCAATATCAACGAATTCCATCCAGTCCTTTTCGAACTCGCCCTGGACTTGGCTGAAGGAATGCAATTGGACAACATCGAGCTTCTTACCATCAAATGTAGCCAAGCTCTCAGCAGCCTTGACAATATCCTTGATTAGGCGACCATTGAGTTCTCCCTAGGCTAGGAGGTCTAGTTCCTTGTCGCTAACACCCACACCATCGGGGACACAACTCGAAGCTCTGATCACTCTATCAGTTGGATGCGCCCTTGTTACTAAGTGACAATAAGTTTCGACAACTTTTATCAATAATGGAATATCACGTTGGTATTATCATCAGGTTGATTATTGCCGAAGCATGCGAAGATATCTAGTAGCAAACTACCGTAACGGTATCTACGTAGAAAAAGGTGTGACAAAGCCAAAAGGTGATATTTCTGAGGAGGAAGGTTTATTCACAATAGATATAATCTAAGTGACCAAATACAATAGACTCACAGGTTGACAATTACTAACTACGGAATCAGCTATTGGGGTAACAGCCAGCCGGAGCTCTAGCCTAACGCTCTGCGTGCGTGAGTTGTCTAAACATGAACTACTAGCTATTGGGTCCTTCAGGATCACACTCTTTCCTTTGCCGTGATGTGGCCCAGATATACTCACCAGGGATTTACACTTGTGATTCTAGAAATCTTTACACCCCCTTTTTTTCTATTTAAAACCGAGTTCCATTTCCTGTGGACTCCTGCTTTCTTCCATACTCGCAATCCATCTTTTCTCGGTTCCTGAACCAAGCCCCTAACATCCAGTCGTCCTCGATCTTACCACAACGCATTCTTACGGATAGCCAATTCAACTTGAAGGGTAAGCCCCTGGGCTGATTTCAGCTTCAATGCTCTGATAGTTGAGATACGACTATATTTTGCTAATCTTGAATTATCAGACCTAGAGAATGAATTACGCACGCGCTCTACGCGGGAACTCCGTTGATGACACTGCTAATAGATTACACAGTAAGTTGCATATACCAACCCTCTTTTCAATAGACATAACGACGACTGCCAATGGAAGAACTACTTTACCTCTCCTGTTTTTTTTTTTTTTTTTTTTTTTTTTTTTTTTTTTTTTTTGAAACCAGCTAACTTTGCTGATAGCCATCGTCCAGATGGTGAGTCGAGATCCAGAGCCCCTAGAAGACGATCATAACCAGGAGCAATCTTCTCAGCAACTTGAGCGGCCAGTCCCCTCCAGCGTTCCCGCCGGGCTTTCTCAGTTGGTGACATCTGAAGGCTCAACGGACTGGAGTCCTAATCCGAGGTATCGTGGAAATCCTTCTTTAGAACGAAACAGAAGCGCAGACATCCCCGATGAGATGAACTGCAGACTCTGGATTACCGGCCTGCCACCGACTTGTACCGTATCCGACCTCCTAGGAGCCATTAAGGACATAGGACCAGTCTACGCGTCATACGTTGTTCCACCCCCGAACGATTACAAGAAAAATGGGAAAAGCATACGGACCGCGGCAGCCTCCTTGACATTCTTCACTGAAATTGCGGCCAATCGGTTTCTCGCCAGGCACTCTGTCCATCGATTCACAGTGGGTGACCACATCACCACTGTCGGTCGACACCGCATCCGCACTGCACCCGTACCAGTTGGTCGCAAATCTCGGGTTCTAGTAATCAGGGGCAACCCTGAAATCGTGACACCAGAGCGTTTGGCCAGGCTCTGCTTGGAGTCGTGGAACATCAAGTATGATACGGATTTCATAAAGTATCGACCGGGGAAAGAGTCGAGCGAGGTTGTTTGGGCGTTTGGCAGTTATCGGGCACAGGCGCAGGCGGTTTATTGGGCTATAGATAAGCCGTGGGATGGTCTCACTAAGGAGCAGGCAGAGACGGTCACTGTTAACTTCGCACCTGATCCATGCGGTTAGGTTAAGTCGTGGGATGTGGTTCGCTGCCAACGATGGTATTGGAGAGATCTCAATTCCATGGCTCGTTAGGACAGGCACTCATAATAATCACATAATGCAGTATTAATATAAGTTATGTTGGGCCCCTTACATAGGTACGGGTGCCTTGAACAAAGCCCCACTTTTAGCCCCTGAGATGGTGGGAATGTTTTACCAATTACCCAAGACAATGGCAAATTTTAGGAAAGAAATTTCCAAGGCAATGTCTGAACAGACGTATGATTAGCCTGGGAGGTGAAAAGGCGTGCTTGAAGAAATATAAATCTAAAACTGGCGGAAAACTCGCCGGCCTTCTTTTTTTACCACTGAAAGTAACCCGGTACCTATCATGCAATCCCATACCTCATCCTGCCCTAGAGGAAAAGTAAAGTGAAATAAGCATAAGTAAACGGTGTAAAGCCCTTGTGCTAGTATATATCCGAAGCTCCTTTGAAAATCCAATCCAAATAGATGTACCTAATAAGATAGTGTAGGAAGATCTGGAACGTGAATTAATTCTCGTCCTCGGGTCCCTACGGGCATGGGAACACGTCTTCGGTGTTTTTCTCCAGCGCGTTCAAAACCAAGCGCCAGACGGCCTTGTCGTAAGCAAGACCCGCGTGTCCAACCGTGTCATTAGGGCAAGTGTCCTGAACGAGTAAATTCTGTACCCCAGGCTCATCGATCCTGCTGACGTCTGGCGACACTAGCGTGTCGGTTTTGGACATGATGATCGTCACATTGTTGCCGGGCTGCACGATCTTGCCAGCAGCTTGTTTGAACGCGTTGTAGACTGCGCCGTCCGTCATCATGTCGTCGCAGGCAGGACATCCAAGAGCATCCTGAACGACCTTGCCGATCTCCCTCGTGACATCCCCACCGAGTTCCCAGAAATCAGTGAAGCCGTAGTATTTGGCGCCGTGGATAGCAGGAGCTATCGCAACAATGTGATCCACGATTTCCGAGATGCCATCTTGCGTCAGCGGCACGTAAAGGCCTTGGGCAGCACCCTCAGAATGGCCAACGACATTGACCTTCGTTGCGCCGGTCTCATCCTTCACTTTCCGGATCCAATCGGCGACGTCCTTGGCCGAGTCGGCCATCGGCTGCATGCCTCCTACCCAAGGAACTATCACCCATGCGCCATAAGTCTTGGAGAATGTGCAGTAGCCGCGATTCTGGAGTTCCCATTGGAGCAGGTTGAGGTCGACGTTGCGGTTTGCGGAAAGTCCGTGAAGGAAGACAACTGGGTTCTTGTCCAGGGTGCAGTTATCGAAATTATTTATAGGCGCACCGTATAGTGGACTGGATAGCAGAGCGTCTGGCTGGCTGGTATTGAACCCGGAAGGTATTTCGCCGCGAGCAATATGCTGGCTATTTCCAGTGATAGAAGTTAGTCTGGGAATAGCGCTGGCGCTCAGAGACCAAAGGGTCTGCGCTAGGAAGATAGCTCCGAATCTCATGGTGGACGGCATCTTGAGCAGCTGAAGGTAAATGGTTAATTCGCAAGCTGATGGAACATACTTCAACTACCGCGGAGCGACGTCTCCTTATATTTGTCGTCGACTCGACAGACGCCATGGATATTTCCATCGTTGAGTCCTGTAAATAGCAGATAATTACAGTAGTCTTCTTATCCCGGTAATGCTGTGTGCTCTTCATTTCCCAAATTGTCAAGGAGCATCACAAATCACCCTTGCTTTTGTTCGTGCTGCCGCAATCCTTTCCTGGGGAACATACGGCGGCTGCGCCACTCCACTCACCATTTCGGCTTGGGGTGAGCTGTGCCGCGTTTAACGCCCAATCGGCGTCGAAATGGACCCCCAAATCGACGGGCGATTGCCGTGATTGGCCATATTCCTTATGGCTTCCTTAATTCAGCGCGGCATGTCAGCTGCGGCCTGGAGGGCGCTCGGGTTCAGCTTCTAGAATTCACCGACGAATCTACCTCTCTATCGAACCTGATCTCTAAGATACATTCACATTGTTATATTTTGTCCAACTTCATTGAGGGAGTTGTTTCATGAAAATAGTTGAGTGAAAGTGGTTCTTGGTTTTCACGCGAACTATACGGTGCTTGAATTAAACCAACCATTTCAATGAAACGACAATGTACGGAATTGTCCCGACAAGTAAGGGCTGGCCATATGCGGTCGCACATAATCTAGGAGACAACAAACAACGCTGACATAACAGCGAAATATAATATATTAAGATCAAGTGTTTGCTTGCTCTTCAAGTTTCAAGGTGTAGAGAATTCTTGGCGCCTCCTTTTCATAATTACATGTAGGTAGGTAGGTACCTTCGGATCGTGACACCAAAGCGATGATATTGAGAAGGAGTAACGAGCGGTACTGGCGTCAAAAATAACTCAAATTGGACGAGTCATATGTTGGCTTGGCCATTGAGATTACATTCACGTTATTCTACTTCCTTGCGTGCTCTTCCACAACGAAGGAGGACGATGGTCTACGGGCCCCCAAAGACCACAAAATTGTTACACAGAGACATTTTTTCCCGCTCGAATGGGGCCATCAGACCTCTGCAATTCTTACTCAGGATCCTTAGTTCTATAAGCTCGAGCTCACACAGGAAATTATTTAGCTTTCAACTTGGAAGATTCTTTACCCTTATTTGGCGTATGTATTCCTCGGTCGGCCCTTGTTCTTTCCCTCTACTCCCGAGCTCGTGTTGGAACACCCATAAGCTTCACAGATTCCGATCCGGGATAGTTCACTAATCTGCTGGCTTGGTGGACATCCCTTCGTCTTCGCCGAGCCTGTCATCCTCCATGAGGCTAAGTAAGCCATCATCCGACTCGTCAAAGACACCTTCTCAATGTCTCATTATGAATATAATACCGCCTATAGTGATGGAGTTATCAGTGGAATGATCATACAAATTTGCACACAAAGATAGTTGCTAGATAGACGAAGGCCTAAATCTCAATCTCTATTCCTGATGGTATTTCTAGATCCGGCCCAATGCTTCCATATAGTTCCCATATTTCACTCATTTGACACACTGAATCACAAATTGCACTTGGTAATCTCATACTCCCGTTATAAACACCATATATGCATTTCGTCTGACGGACCAAGCGGAGGTTAGAATCCCTGACGGTCTGGTCAACACAGCCATTAACTTCACACCTTTTCCACAACTCTAGAAATAATGTAGTCCAATACACTGGAAGAAATGATAACTTAAAGTCCTTAAAGTCCATAAAGACCGAATAGTTAGGTGGTCAGCCATCGGCATGATTGAGATATAAAAATGGGGCATCACGACGGCGAACCCTTGACCGTCCGACCGTCCGAACCTATGCCCCGGCCCCGTATACACGGTCTTACGATACAAAATATGCGGAGCGTCGGGTAGGCACCGCGGACCATGACATCGACACCATCCGGGACCATGTTATATAATTCGATGCTTCTCTACCTTTGAAATTTGCTGGTGAATGGCGTAGTGAAATCTGAAATAATATATCACATATAATAGTCTGCATCATTTTTGCATTGTTCTTTTTGTTTGATGCGGTTCTTAGTTACCTATCTCTCATCCCTACACGAAAATCTCACCTAGGTATTCATCCAATAGATTTTCGGTTTTCTCGTCTCCTCTTTTACCTCTATCTCCCCAAGGGGCTAACGGCAGTTCACCATGTCCGACCATCAGACGGTCGTAGCTGGTCGTTCAGACAGTAGCAGAGAACAGAATGGCAAAGAGAAGGACCTTGAGCAAGGAGAAACAGGAGAAAAGGTGACGGAACCGCAGATGAAAGACCCGGATATTGTCGACTGGGACGGCCCCGACGATCCAGCGAACCCACTTAACTGGTCGACTCTCAAGAAGGGCCTCCATGTCGCATACGTCTCACTATTCGTCCTCTACGCGTAAGGAGTCCCTCCTTTTTCCGCTTCCCCTTTCGCTCCTTCCAGACTGGATCTTGTGACAATGATGTTAATAGCTGAATCCTCTGCGCTTAGAAACCTAGCCTCAACCATGTTCGCCCCCGGTGCAACACAACTAGTGCAGGAGTTCCACGTCACCAGCTCGGTGGTCGCCACCTTCACAGTCAGCATCTATGTCTTGGGCTTCATGGTAGGACCCATGTTCCTCGCGCCGCTCTCCGAACTCTACGGGCGCCTCGTCATCTACCATGTCTGCAATGTCATGTACCTCAGTTTTACGCTCGGATGCGCCCTTAGCAAAAACACTACCATGTTTCTCATCTTCCGGTTCATAGCCGGCTGTGCATCGGCGGGACCGTTGACGATAGGAGGTGGCACGATAGCCGACGTGACTCCGCAGGAGAAGCGCGGCAAGGCGATAGCGATGTTCGTCATTGGCCCACTCCTAGGACCGTCAATTGGGCCCATCATCGGTGGATTCGTGTCCCAGAACATCGGCTGGCGTTGGACATTCTGGATTATCCTCATCCTTGTAGGTTCAGCGCACCCACGATTGCCATACAACCATTTTCTAACTCCCGTTCTGTAGTCTGGTAGCCTCGCTCTTGTTGCGCTCTTGTTTCTTCGGGAAACCAATGCCACGATCTTGCTACAGCGGAAGACGGAGCGTCTACGTAAGGAGACAGGAAACGCGAAGCTCGTCTCGAAGCTAGACACGAAGCTATCCCCTCGCGAACTTCTCAGCCGCTCTGTCGTCCGCCCAGCAAAAATGATCCTCTTCTCGCCCATCACCTTCTTACTGTCCATCTACGGAGGTGTGCTCTTCGGGCTAATCTTCCTTCTCTTCACCACATTTCCAAGCGTTTTCGAGGAGCAATACGGGTTCAGCCCTGGTTCCGTTGGCTTGGCGTACCTGGGTCTCGGTATCGGGATGATCTTCGGCCTCGTATTCTTCGTCATCTTGAGCGACAAGTTACTCGGCCAGCCAGCAGGAGGCCAAGTTGCCAAGCCCGAGAAGCGGCTCATCCTGATGAAGTGGTTTGCACCTATCACCCCAATCGGCTGTTTCATATACGGCTGGAGCGCGTACTACAAGACCCATTGGATCGTCCCCGAGATCGGGACGTTCATCGTGGGGTTTGGGGGGCTTTTCGTTATGCTCCCGACGCAGAGTTACCTGGTGGACGCCTTCGGACCTGAAGCTGCGGCGTCGGCTTTGGCGGCAAATGTTATTATCCGGAGTCCCTTTGGAGCATTCCTTACTTTTGCTGCCCCGCCACTGTACTCGAATCTGGGATTAGGATGGGGGAATAGCGTGTTAGGGTTCATCTGTATAGCCTTCACGCCTGTGCCATGGTTGTTCTACCATTATGGCGAATACTCGAGAACTCGCTTCGCCGTCAGGCTATAATATTTCAAAAGATCGTATTGAAAGATATGAGTACCTACACACTAAGGGTGCCCTACAAGGTACCTACCTTAATATTAACCTACATCAAGAGGGATAAAGGGAGAAGGCGGCGTCGAAGAAAGGCCAGTCCTTTTGTCTGTAGGGTCCGTTAACATATTTTCCGTAATTCGTCTGTAATATTAGCGAGAGTTTTAGGATCCAACAATCTCGCTCGCTTAGAATTGGAGTCTGAAAGTCCCAACTCTTAAGGATTGTCCCGCTCTTAATCTCAATGGAATTGGTGTATCCTCCAAACCGTCTGGTTCCAGGAGGCGGCCTCGCACCCTCTCTCAAGAAAAGAGGGCTCGTTACGTCTCACGGAGACTGCAACCTAATTACATCTCTTGAAGATGGCCTTTTCAGCTTACTTGGAAGCGTTACCCTGGGTGCGTTTCTAGGAAGACGTCTGGCTTCAGCTATGCCTTTCATAGCATCTCGCTCGGTTACCAAGATGGTCTTCGAGCTCGTCCGCTTACGATAACGGTGGACGGAAGAACACAGCGCTGGAACCGAGTGCGAATCTTGTTCATTGTCGGAAACAAGCAAGCTAATCACTTGTGGTCGATCATTATATTCTATCTCTTGTCGTTCTTCGGCTGCTTCCTTGCCTCCATCGAGGCATTGTGAAGCGCGGCGTCTCTGTGGGGCTCAAAAAGTGGGCAAAGTTAAGAAGCTCAGTTTCTACTTTAATTGAATACCTCGATAATCAAGGTTTATATACATTTAGTAAGATATATGTGCCTAAATGCAATAATCGGGGCTACAGAACCCTGGATTAGGTAAGGTACATGAAGGCGGGGACGCCGACGCAAACTCCGATATCAATCGGACCCCATCGCTAACAGCCTGCTTTTGTTTCCAAATACCATAATATACCTAAATATATCATATTCCATGTAGTCTTTTCAGCTTAAGTTAATCTATATCGAATAACCTCTCAAGGGAATTGCGCGGAACTCCATGTTCCTGGTGGGCTGCTACGTAATTTCGTATGTACTCCTACGTTGACCTCGCCAGAACATGGCCACTCGTTTGCGAAGTTCCAAGGTGTCCTGAATCAAACCAGCTGGAACATAGTGTACCTAGGTAAAATTCGGAATTTAGTCAAGAAGTCAGTTCTATAGGTCAGAATCATGCAGTTCCCCCTCATCGTGTAGTTTACATCCAGGAGCAAATCCCGGGTGCCGAGGTCAGAGCCCGACGCATTTAGTTATTATAACGACATATCTCTCCAAGGTGACAAGGAAAGGGATTGTCGTATGAGTAATTGAAATTAAGAATATACTGAGCTGAAATATTCATCATCGACAATGGGCGAACTAACACGAATAGCCGCCTGTCACGCCTCGCCTGTCTTTCTGTCGGCGAAGGGGACCACGGCGAAGGCTATATCGCTGATTCAAGAGGCCGCGAAGAATAAAGCGAATCTCGTGGTCTTCCCCGAGTCTTATATCCCCGCGTTCCCCATCTGGAGTGCTCTGCGGGCCCCAAGCGAGAACCATGACCTCTTCAAGCGAATGGCGGTTGAGTCTATCTACGTAGACGGCGACGAAGTAAACGCCATTCGTGCGACAGCTAAGCAATTCGGGGTGCTCGTAAGCCTCGGTTTCTCCGAAAAGGTTAGGTACAGCAGTGCCACGCTGTTCAACTCGAACATTCTCATCGGAACCGATGGCGAGATCCTGGTTCATCATCGGAAGCTTATGCCGACGTTCTACGAGAAGCTGACCTGGGCTCCGGGTGATGGGTATGGCCTCCAAGTTGCTGATACCCCGTTTGGCAAGATTGGGGCACTCATCTGCGGGGAGAACACTAATCCGCTGGCACTGTACACTATGACGGCTCAGGGCGAGCAGATACACATTAGTTCCTGGCCTGCTATTTGGCCTACACGAATACCGGAAGGTATTTTACCTAGCACTAGCGACGGAGTTGTCACTGTAAATGGTAATGGGAACGGGAGTGGTGGAAAGGCCTCGGTTTCGAGCGTTGCTCGTGGAGCGAACTATGATAATGTCGCTGCTAACAGGACGCGGGCTGCGGCCCATTGCTTTGGGGCGAAGTGCTTTGGCGTACTTTGCGCCGGCGTCCTCGGTGCCGACGCAATCGAAATAGCTACATCGGGTTCTAGCGCGCCCGAAATCGTGTCGAAAGGACTACAGCAATCTTCAAGGGGCGCGACCATGTTTCTAGATACGACGGGGACGTTACTACCCGGATTTACTATCGACCCCGAGACTTCAGTTCACGAGCAGAGAGATTTACTTCAGGAGAAAGAGGGTATCTTGTACGTTGACGTCAATTTAGAGGACTGCATAGAGGGGAAACAGTATCATGACCTAGCCGGCGGGTATCAAAGGTTGGACGTGTTTGAATTGAAAGTTAACCGGAGGCGGAGAGAGCCAGCTTCATTTGAATGAAGCATGAAGTTGAGAATAGTAGTTACATGATGTCAGCCCGTAGACTGACTACTTCAGGTATCATCATAACTATCCCCGAAATCCTCCCAAAGCTTGTTGGTCAGTCTCATGATAGAGAAGAGTGCTAATCACTTTCTCACAAACACAATGCATGCCCAGTCCTATGAACCTATTCTCCTTCCATGAGCACGTCGTTGCTGTTCAGGGTTGCCGGGAACAGTATTAAATGCCATCGATGGCGGCGAGGCCGGACTCGATGAACCCAATCCAGTTATCCACAAGACGAGTGAGTGGGGTACCGTAATCCTCATCGTCGTCGTCCTGGTCGTCATCGTCGTCCAGGTCTGCATCGTCGTCCAGGTCTGCATCGTCGTCCAGGTCTTCATCGTCGTCCAGGTCGTCCTGGTTGTCCTCGTCGTCGTCCTCGTCGTCCTCGTCGCTATCCTCGTCGCCATCCTCGTCCTCATCCTGAGCTTGGGTCGGCATAACGTTTGCCATACCGATGAGACCTCTGTTGGGCACGGAGAAACCGCCGAAAGGAGTGGTCGGATTGCGGGCAGGGGAGTGCGATTCGGTGAAAGCCATCCGAGCTTCGACGTAGGTGTTCATGACGTACATAATAGTCTCCGACTGGAGCTCGGACAGGTTTCCCGGATTGCGGAGGTCGGGGTCGCGTTCCTGCATCCACATGAAGTCGGAAGTCTTCCTGAACCCTCCGCCACTGATTCCCAAGTTCTGGATGTCCTGGTTAATGAGGTCGAAGAAGTTCGATAAGTCGTTGTCGTCGCGCTCTCCGAATTCGACTTCAATGTAGTATACGGCCTTGTAGATGCTGCCACCGAATATCCCCTTCAACAGAGCTTGCATACGCTCTTTCTCGCGGGGATTGGGGTCATACATGCCGAGGACTTCGTAGAGATTGTCATAGACATCTTCGGGGATGTATAATCCGGTGAAGTCGAAACCTGCGGCGTAGAACAGGGCGTCGGTGCCTCGGGGCGAGCCCGGTGTGCTATCTTCTGAATCGTATTCTGAATAGATTTCTGAATCGACTTCTGAATCTACTTCTGAACCGGCTTCTGAACCGACTTCTGAACCGACGACCGTGCTTGCAATGCTAGAAGTGTCTTGAACATCGCTGTCGCTTCCTTCTTGGGCTAAGCGCTGGCGCTTGCGGGGTGGTCCATCTGACTCGTCGGCGGAACTTTCGGCGGAACTCGAGAGAAGAGACTCGTCCATTGTGAAGAGTTGCGCGCTTGACAAGGAGCCTGATGGATTTGGTATCAGAAGTCAGCAAAGGGGGAATTCAATACGAATTCGAAACCACGTGTTTTTGTTTCGTTTACATTGGTGGAAGGCAATCATCAGTACTTACAGTCGAACTAGAAGTTGATCAGAGGTGGATGCCTTTGAGTCCCGAAGGCAATGATTCTGATGATCACAGCCTTCTGAAGAAGAAAGAGAAGAAATCACGCAGTCCTCACTCTGCGTGTCTTGAAGAAAGACTGGGAAGACTGGAGGAGGACTGGCTTTGTAAACAGAAGAAGAGAGAAGAAAATTCGCACTTTCAGCAGGGCAGGAAATGGTTTTGTGGTGGTGTCTCCGCTTTCAACCTGGCCGAGTAGGTGATCTCTTGCACCTGTCGATGTGATTACTCTAGCTTCTGGTGTCCAGGGCGATTCTGTTGTGCCGAGACTACAAGGCAGCGGTGCTCTTGAAGGCTAGATACTGTATGGGACTCGATATAGGCCGATGTCTTAACAATGGCAGAACTGTGTTGGCCGTTGGTGTTCGGAGTAGCATAAAGAACGGCGAGTATAACCAGCCGATAGGGTATTGCATACCCCATTTACTTCTCTCAATGGAGCGTGGGCACTCCATACCCTTCTACCTGGGCACCGACCAAGCAGTCAAGAGGACCTCAGTCTTATACATCTGGAGAGAATACCACACAACCATATGCCATGTGAGACCAAGTAGGTCTAGATGTTGAGAAGGACGATATGGCGCCTTGGTCAGGTTTTCCCCTGGAGGAATGGAAGGTCACTGGTCCCTACGGAATGACTATATGTTTGCTCCGACTAATCTATCTTATATCCCTATGATATAGATAAGCTTCCATGAGATGAGCTAACCAATATTATACTCCACTAAGAGAGAACCGATGATAAGCTTCCTGCAGATTAAGATTGATTTTACTTGGCTCTAAGAAGTAGATAGCCGGAGTATCCCTGAAAACCTTTGAAATCGATTCAGAGTCTAGCGGCTGAATTGGCGTCTATATCAAGGGTATAGGTACACATATTTTATTTCAAAAGATCAGCGGTTTAGCTGGAGCTATCTCTAGTCAAATCCTGATTTGAAATCATATTTCAATCTACATTAAGCCAAAGCTCACGCCAAGCTATCACCTCAGTCTTTGTGTGCTTTTCTGCTCCTTACAATTCCTGGCTCAATCCTCGGGGGCCTTTCCAACAAATCAACGACGTCTACACTATAAGGCTCATACGTATTATAATATATAAGGGGGGAATAAAGGCGTGGCGTGCCAAGTTCGTTGGCCGAAATGTCCTATCTATAACCTGAGGTATAGTCTGGATTACAGGACAATTACCCATAATGACAATGCTGAAGTGAGGCACTCTTGAGAATATTATCCTACGATCATCGACTTCCCTTTAAATAACTAAGATACGGCTATAATAGCAAGCTGTGTAGTTACCTTCTCTAATTGGACCCAAAACATAGGGGGAAAAGCTCCTAGGGTTTTCGAAAGTCGATGCCGGGATCCATGATGATGAAGGAGATGCGGTATCATAAGCTACTTCTATATTAAAGATTAAAATGGAATTCAAAGGATATAAGAATACGACAGTTGTAATTGACTCAATGAATTTTGTTGCGAATCTTACCTTGGACAAGTAAACTGCTTCATTGATTTAAAGGGGTAGGGAAAAGGGGTGGAAGGAAGGGACTATTCGCGAAGTCATTACGATACAGAGAAACGTCGACCTATATGTCTATTGAGTACGACATTGGAAGCCTCTACTCATCGTCTCCTCACTCCTTTCTTGATTCCACCGTACATACATAAGAGGATCTAGCTTCATTCCTAACCTCGGCGCAACGTAGAGGTCACATCATAAGATCACAACAGTCGAAGAAGTCATTGATACTCTAGTCTTCATTTCTATCGTTGAACAGAGTCACGAGGCTGCCTTAGCCGCCTCCTTCTCCGCGGCCTTCGCGGCCTTCTTCGCAGCTATCTGTTTCTCTTTTTCTAACTTCTTGAGCTGGTTCTTCGTCAACTTGGTCTCACCACCTTCACCTTCACCATCCGGCTTGGCCGACGCGTTCTCCACAACGGGTACAGTTCTCTGCGCCTTGGGATTTCCGCCCCATTTCAACGGCCGCACCGACATGAAGTGCTTCACTGTCTCCTCTGTTGCCTTTGCTCTTCGCTCCTGGAAGGCAGCGACGTAGTCCTGAAGATGCTTGATACATATCGCTTTGAGCTATAATTGAAGTCAGCATCCTACTCCTTATGGAATGGTATCTATGCATAACGCACCTCTCCAGTGAGCAGCTTGCCTTCCCTGTAATCTTGGCCTATTTTGGCTAATTCCTAGATGATTATTAGTATTAGAATCATATAACAGACAAAATAACGGCATACCTCGTCATCATCCAGAAAGAATTGTAGGTACTGGTACGAAACGTCTATATCGGGATTTCCACCCTTCTCTCTTTGCTCTTCCGCGCTTACTTGGCCACCGGAAAAGGCGTACTTGTTGATCTTGTCCTTGATCTGCTTGGGGGTATCTTTCATAAAGATGGCTGAAGAGTCAATGCTGGCAGACATCTTGGAACCGGGGCCTTGCAAGGCGTCGAGGAAACGAGAATGGATCAAGGAAGGCTTGGCATATCTCAGCTTAGCGGCACAATCTCTAGTCAAACGGAAGTAAGGGTCTTGGTCGATGGCGCAGGGAATTAAGCACGGGATGCTAGCTGTCTGCTTTTCGTCCTCGCCAAAGATATGCGGGAAAGTAGTTGCGAAGGCGGTAGCACCCTGTATACTGGTGAAGTGAATCTTTCCGATATTCGAGCTGTATTGCTATTAGCTCATGGTTGTCACGTGCAAGGGACGAGGCAATAAATATTCACCTTTCATCGAAACCGAAGGTAGCTTTTGCTGTGTTGTAAGTGACGAGTTTTGCGAACCGTGTGACGTTTCTGTAGAACGCTCCGCCCATGAACTCATAATCGGAGAAGATAAATGTCTTCTCAGGGTCAAAGCCTATGGCGATGATATCCTGGCAGTTGGTTCGCGCATAGCCTATGACTTCTTCAACAGTCCTTTTCTCTGAGAAGAGAAACTTCTCGTCTGTTCGAGTTATGCTGTTAGTAGGTGCTATATGATAGGGAGATGTTGAAGATACGAACCATCTGTAAGCATGATGACTAGAGGGACGTCAAAGACATCCTGTAACCACCTATAACAGCCATCTTAGTCTCATGCACTTGTATTATACATAACACCCGAACTGGAGCCATATACTGACTTGCAGAAATCGAAAATCTGAGTATGTCCGATGTGCATGCTGTCGCTGCTAGGACCGCGGCCGGTGTATAAGAAGAAAGGTTCGCCCTAAAGATTATTTGTTAGACGTAGCTAGCAGACGATATTCCATACAAGCGTCATACCTTCTCATATCGATCCAATATTACACCAAGATCTCGCTCGCTGAAGACAATCTGCCGTCGCAAGAATCGGTGGGGCTTATGACCTGTAACTCGTTCGAATCTTTCCAGCATCTCCTTGTCGATCAACTTGGTGCCAAACTCCTCTACCAGCTTCTTGTAATCGATCGCCTTGACCTTCCCATCCTCGCCGACCTCGCCAGACACATTCCAGGGGTCAACGGACTGCTTTGTCGGCGCGGGAGCTGGAACATTGGGATCCGCGACAGGCGGGACCTCCTTGGTCGGGGCCTCGAGCTCTGAGGCCATTTTTGGTGGTTCGGATGGTCAATTCGAACAATTACAAGTTTAAAAGAGACTCCGAACTAAGAGGGACAGTTCAAGATTACGGTACAGCGCGCGCGAATGAGTCAAATGGAGGGGCACTTTCCGTAGCTTTTTGGTTTGGAGGGGCAGGTACAAGTACCCAAGTACCGTTGGAAGGGTCCCTGCCAAGACCAAGGTGAACAAAATAAGACTCGGTGAGTGCACCGCGTGTGGGGCAGTCTTCCAATGCAAGCGCGGTACGTACACCGGAGCGGAACATTAATTACCCACCTCAAGCTCTCGCAGCCTTGGTTCAGTGTTCCATTGATTTTGATTTAATCGAGCATCAATAGCCGTTACCTTGCGAGCCTCGGCCACTGTAGACGCGCATCGAAAACCAACCGCGTCTTTCCTTTTCACCTAATTCATATCGGCATCCCGAACGATTCTTCGCCAACGATAGCAAAATGACGTCGACAATTGGCATCCCGATCAAGCTTTTGAACGAGGCGCAAGGTCACATTGTCACGTTGGAGATCACCTCGGGCCAGACGTATCGCGGCAAGCTGCTAGAAGGTATGGTTGCGTTGTATATTTACTATATTCAGATGTTGGTACTGACAGTTGCGCGCAGCCGAAGACAACATGAACGTGCAACTCAAGGACATTACCGTGACCGCACGCGACGGACGAGTGAGCCATCTGGACCAGGTCTACATTCGTGGAAGCCATGTACGATTCTTCATCGTACCCGACATGTTGAAGTACGTATCAGCACCCCCTTTACTCCACTGGATTTGTTACTGACACTTTTGTTTGTAGGAACGCCCCTATGTTCCGAAGTCGCAACGCTAGAGGTCGTGGTGTCGGTCTCGCAAGAGGACGAGCGACTGTTAGTAGGGCGCGGGCGAGCGGACGCGGAGGACGCTGAACATGTTCGGATGCGAGGGAGTGATACTACGATGTTCATCGGCGTTTTAAAAGGGAAAATGTTTGGGCACCGGCATACCGATCTATTCTCGAGGACTGTTGATTGCCGATGGATAAAGATACATATTGTGTTGCCGATGAAGGAAGGTCAAGAGAATAGAGGATTCTCTAGGGGTCTGCTATCTTCGGTTCTCAAGTAGGCTACCTGACACTTGTCTATTTCCAACTCTCTGCTGAACTCTACACAGCCAATGCTATCGTACCGTCTTCGGCTAGAGATATTACGACGATAGTTAGGCTGAGCAATACGGACGAACAACGATAATAGGTAGCTAATGGCAGCACCTAACGTACGTAGATTGGAAATAATGAAATCACGGCGGCATTGGACTTAATTTGCTCAGGCACATACACTCTGCATCTATTGACTTGAGGAAACAGGCTTCTGGTGAACCGCAAAAATTGGGAATAATTGAGAATAATTGAGAATAATTGAGCTGGAGTTGCGGGGTTTTCTGAGCATCCATGAAGACCAGTAAGAGAGCTGAAGGAAGAGAATCGTCTACATCCAAGCTCCAATTGGAATTCTATTATTGCATCTACGAACTTGATTACCTCGTCACTATACGATAACACATTCGGATCACGCACACCCTCATATTGTCTTCATTTCATTCATTCATTCATTCATCGCTAGCATCTATCATCTAGCTACAAACTTCTAGTTCCCACACATAAGCTCGCCAAAGTTTCGACATCTAGTAGTCGGTAGAAGGGTGGCGGCTGCTGTTCTCACTACGAGACAAGTCAGTACTTGATAGCCATGTCTCATTCCAGCCTAGAGTACTCACGGGTCATATTGGTCGTCATTGCCGTATTGGCTGTCATATAGGTGCTCGGCCTGCTTCTTAGCGTGGTGCTTGGCCTTCTCACGGTCTATGAAGTCGAGGCCCTTGGTCTCGACGAGCTTGTCGACCTCGGCGCCAGCAATGCCAGCGATGAGCTCCTTGGCGAAGGCGTGGTTCACGGGCTTGCCTGTATATTTCCGTGTTAGCTAGCTGCCACTAGAGCGGTCGTAGTAGTACACTTGGATGTGGTGTAATGACATACCTTCCTTGCGTTGGCGGTCTTCGAAGAGCTTCATGGCCTCGAAGGCGGCACCACCGCCGATGAGCTCGTGGGACAGCTTCGACTCATGCGGCTGTCCGTCGTAGATCTCGTCACGCTGGGACTTGGCCTCGTCTAGTATAGTTAGTATGTAGCACCAATCGGAAGATATGCTGTGCCTCTGTCTAACGTACCGAATCCGAACATGGTTGCTGATTTAAAGTGATAAGTTTCGTGTAAGAAACGTTATATTTCGTCTGTATCGTCGTTGAAATCGTCAAGTTGTCTAAGTAGCAGGCCAGAATCGGAGGGAGGGGGGAGGGAGCAAGCTTAAGTATCCACGACTACACGAAATAGGAGAATCCGCTCATCACATGGATTCTCCTCATTGTTCCCAACGCAGCTAGCGATGACATCGAACTTGTGGACCTGAGGCGGTGTTGAAACTTCGGCTAGAGCGGCACTTACTATTCGGGCCAGTTCTGGCCAGTCTAGCTGAGCATCCTTTAAACTAGACACGTAATATGCAGGACGCAACAAATCAATTCCATACAGGTTCGTGTCGGTTCGAACCAATACGGGGGTATGCCGGTATAGTGGAAAGGTGGAGTAGTGGTGACACTTGCTGTTCCCGCAACTTGATTTGCTCCTGGTGCCTGCTTATTGCCAAGGATCATGAGACTCCCCTCATGTTGGTGTGCAGCTATAGCAGAGCTCCTAACAAAGAACCCCTCCTGCCCCTCTCGATAGTCACATGGAATTAGGGGTAGGTAGCACTAGATTCCAAGCTCTAGACTGTATTGTGATTAGGATAGTCCTTATATATGACTATCTTTTAAGGGTCGAAGATCCCCGAATGTTTCGTCTAATACACCGCATCCCAATGAGGCAGCCATTGCATAGAATAGAGATGAATTGGTATCGAGCTTGTCCTGGTAGGGCTCACATCATCTGAAGTCATTGGACGCGGGGTACCCAACTTGAAACGGTCTAGTAGGGGCCATTCTATGCCCTCATCCAACAAGGTCGTCATCTCAGAGGCAGCCCACAAGGCTATCAATGGTTGAACAAAGCATCCCACTCTGTGAGCTGGGCTATGCTTTGATTCGACGTGGAGGAGCTTCGTCACCCAGCCCCCATTGACATCATTCTCGTTTCGTATTCGAAGAGATGTCCCCGCTGAATTCCCAGGCCATTGAGCTGGAAGCAAGTTTTAGCGCCAAAATTGCAAGATTCTAAACTTATCTACGTCCAGGACTTACGATGTAACTTGGGATTATATAAGTGGCCCAGAGACAAGGATTCCAAGACACTATGCCAAGCCGGGTATCGTCTTGGCAAATGCTTGTCATTAGAAGCTTGGGTCGTGAATTTCAGGGACCTGACGTGGGGAAGCCGGGTGGCTTCTGCGACCCAGTCTGAGATCATCAACCACAGACATGCAGAGATCAACTCGCTCGCCTTGTTAGTGTATAGTAAGAATAAGACTAGAATATTCGCTTCAAATTTTCCTTTACCCCTTTAAGCAAGTTTTGATACTAACGCAACATAACACCGTATCCGAAAATTGGTATCTCTAAATACCTGCTCTCTACGCAGGATCGTACGCCATCTATACTGTGCTCCCGCCAAACTTGGCTTGGTATTCGCTGTGCGCCTTTTTCTGTCTCTCCCAGTCTTTCTTCAGTTTCTTCAGCTGACTCTTGGGCACCTCACTGCCGTCCTTCATCTTTGTGGGTATTCCTTCAGCATCCCACTCACTGTATCGTTCATCACTCTTAAACATCTCCTCTGGTGCTAGTTTGGCCTTTTCCCATTTCTCTTCTTCAGCCTTCTCCCTAGCGCGTCGTGCCTCTTCCTTTGCACGTGCCTTCTCTGCTTCCTTGGCTGCCTTTTCTTCTCTTGCTGCTATCAACTCAGCTGCGGGAATGAACTTGATTAATGATGGCTGGTCTGTTCGGTCATCCAAGTAGACTCCGATGTTACTGAGATCATAGTTTCGTACGCGGTCGCTAAGAGCCAGTATCGATTTCTTGGTTTCTGGTGACGTCGTAGGTGCTAGGCGTCGGAGTTCGTCACGTAGCCTCGCTACCGCTCGCAAGTATGGCAATGCAAGTTGTTCAGGATCTCTAGTTCCAGCCTTCGCTAATGAATCGAACTCGGGATCTGGTGATTGGGAGTAAAGATTGGTGATGGTTTCAGAGGCAGGGAGTTCAAGTGCTTGAACTTCAGAATAGAAAGTCTTGTATACGTCCTTATACGGTTGCACGGCTGTCGAGGGATCGAGATTTGCTGCTGCGGCAGCAGATACCCAGCCGATGCCTTCATAGGGAGGTTTTGCGTTTGCGTCGAGTCCAAGAATGCCAACTATCTTCGTGATCCATCTCGCAATGGCTTCGAGTGCCGGAAGATCCGTATCGTCCTTGTGTGCGTTGATGTGGATGTTGGCTTTTCTGATTACTTCCCCTATTGCTCGAAGGACTGCCGGGGTATCGAATGAGTTAATGAGCGCCTCCTCAACCTCCTTTTTGGCTTGTTCTAGATCAGCTCGCAAGTCCTCTTGAGACTTCTCATCACTGATAGATAGTGCCTTCACGCCGCTATTTACGGCCGCCGTCATACCATTTGCTTCGGCTAGAAGCGATTTCACATTCGTGAAGAAGTTCTACGAGACGTCAGAAATGCCAATATATCAAATATCGGGGTAAAACTTACATTGACAGTAATTTCCCAGTTGTCAGCCTGGGTCCGCATATCTGGCGATATCTCGACACCGTCGTTCCATCTGCCGAGTAGAAATACGATACGCATCGATCGTGCCGTGTAGGTAGATGCTAACGCATCCTTGATAGTTTGGAAATTCTTGAGTGACTTGGACATCTTCGATCCGGATATCGATAAATGACCCATGTGTAGGAAGTAGTTGACCCAGGTATGTTCATGGCCGTGTTTGCAGAAATAAGCCTCGCTTTGCGCCAGCTCATTATCATGATGCGGGAATGCCAGATCAATACCGCCACTATGAAGGTCCATCCGCGGACCTAGGACATCGGATGCCATAACTGAGCACTCAATATGCCAGCCCGGTCGTCCGTTTCCCCATTTGCTTGGCCAGTACGGTTCACCTGGTTTGGACTTTTTCCACAGCGCAAAGTCACCAGCGCCTCTCTTTCCTCCGAGACTCTTGGATAGGGAGCCTTCTCCCTCTTCTTGCAGCGCCTTGTCATTACGGCTTTCCGGTCGAAGTCTCGCGTACGTATTACCGGCCTTTTCAAATGCGGCAATATCGAAGTAGACAGATCCTTCTGCTTCGTACGCGAAGCCCTTTTCGACGATTTTTTCGACGAACTTGGCGATTTGTGGTACATATTCGGTGACTCTCGTGACAACATCGGGACGAAGCACGTTCAAGGCATCCATGTCGTTGGTAAATTCGCCCTCCATAAATCGAGTTAAATCGGTGAAGATAGATTGGTCGCTAGTGTCAATAGTCTCCTTATACAAGGAATCCAGGTAAGGCAATAAAATCTCGTCGGCGCCTTTGAACACTTGGTTTCCGTTGATAGCAATGACAGCAGCGGTCATGTTGCTTATGTGCATCTTCAGCTTTGCCTCGGCGTCACCTGGCTTGCCCTCCCCTGTTAAGGTACCCCCTGCCAGCACATTTCCGTAGGCAGCATCTCTCCGTGGGATATAGTTGTTGACATCCAGCTCGCCCTCACCTTCAAGGAGTTCAGGGAGGTTGTTTTCAGCATACGCTCGGAATGCAGCTTTTCCCAACTCCAAGATCTCGGCATCGGTATAATTCTTCTGTTTCTCGAGCTCGAGCAATCGTTGTCTTCGGGCTTTTATTATAATCTAAAAACATTATTAGCCATGGGATACTCTAGTATTCATGGGTATATAGTTTGCGCACCTTGTCGTCGACGTCCGTGAAGTTCATGACAAATTTGACGTTGAAGCCGAAGTAGTGCATTAGGATGCGACGTATAATGTCGGTAGACACATAGTTGCGCGCATGACCCAGATGGCTCTGGTCGTAAACAGTCGGACCGCAAGCATACCAAGATATCTTTCCCTTCTCAATTGGGACCAAGGGAACTGGTCCTCCCGGCTTTAGGGAGTTATGGACCTTGATCGAGTCCATGGCGGGGTGAGTCGCAAAGCGTCTGCGCAGTAGATATCGGGTTGCACGAATAGTAATGACACGTTTCCTGATTGTTGGGAAGATGAAGAAGTTCATCAAGGCGGAGAGACTTGAGGAGAGGAAGAACTGAGGGGAAAGGTGTCACATAAATAAATGAAGGTCAGCTTTCTCCGAAAAGGCTCTTGACTCACAAAAGGGCAATGTCGCAACGGTCGGTGCATATAGTTGGATGTACACCTAAATTAATCTTTAAGGTTTGTCCCACCTATAAGCCCTTGCAGATATTGGGGTCGTTACCCCTCCATTCCTTATCGATAGGGTCTTATCGTACCAAATCTCCATCCTGTTCAGGAACTATTTTTTATAGTTCAATGCAAGATTTCCTTGAGATTATTACAAACGCGACATTCGTTGCGTCTCCGATACATCTACGCGCCCCAATTCTCTTAATTGTCAAAAAACTGGAGCTATTATAACCTTAGGAAAATTCAAAATGTCGGCCGTGTCGCCCTTTCTTGACCCCGGTCCTAGGACAAGACCAAATACCCTCGCCCTAGCTCACCTGTCCCGCGACAGCATTCAACCCGTCTACCTAAAAGAGGCATCAGGTGCCATTGATGGATATGCTGAAGGAGCAGTGATAAATACGCGCTTTGGTTCTTTCCCACATTCCACGTTACTCGACAAACCTTGGGGTTCACAAATACGTGCCTCAGTCGTGGACACCGGTTCTAGAGGTAGAAAACGGAAGCTCAACAATGGCACAGATGGCGAGGGACTGGACAACGACACGGAAGACGCTGGTTCGGGTATCGCAACGCCCAAAGATGTTAAGACTGCGGCAAGTGGTTTCATCCACATACTACCCCCCACGCCCGAGTTATGGACATCGAGTTTACCGCATCGAACTCAAGTCGTCTATACGCCAGATTACAGTTATATTCTCCATCGGATACGCGCGCGACCGGGTATGAAAATAATTGAGGCTGGTGCAGGGAGTGGTAGTTTTACACATGCTGCTGCTAGAGCGGTATATAATGGCTACCCTAAAGATGCGCACGATGCAAGAGGGAAAGTATTCAGCTTCGAGTTTAACCAAGATCGATTTCAAAAGATGCGCGAGGAGATTAGCGACCACCGCTTAGATGGAATTGTCCAGATAACCCACCGAGACGTTTATAACGATGGCTTTCTTGTCGATGGGGAGAGTCCCGAAGCCGAATGCATCTTCCTGGATCTACCAGCACCGTGGAAAGCTCTTCCCCACCTGTCAAGAAGCAAGCCAACAGTATCCCAACTCGCAAGCAGTGAGCTAGCTGACCTCAAGACCAATGGATCCGAATGGAAATCTCCTCTGCGTGCAGATAGGACTGCTTATCTCTGTACCTTTTCTCCCTGCATTGAACAGGTCACCAAGACCGTTGATGTTATGCGTCGGCTGGGTTGGATGGAAATCGAGATGGTTGAAGTTGCACACAGACGGATCAATGTCATGCGAGAACGGATTGGCTATAACATACCTGCGGGGGAGCGAGGGGCGACCCAGGCAGCGGCCGATGTTGAAGAGGCTCTCAAAAAGCTGAAAGAAATCGAGGGTCGATACAAGAAGCAGCGCCGTCAACCAGGTGATGGCGATGGTGACATTGACATGGACGAGGATGACGAGACAACAGGCAATGGCGAGCCTAGTAATGGCAGTGGCAAGACTACCTCCCCAAGTGACCAGGCCGAAGAAGCGCCATCACTTAAGCCTTGGATGGCTGGGAGGTTAATCCATCGTACTGAACCAGAGCTCAAGACACATACTTCTTATCTTGTCTTCGCTCTGCTGCCACAGGAATGGACGGAGGCGCAGGAAGCGGCAGCTTTTGCGAGTTGGCCATGTGGGAAAGAAAAGAAGGTCATCGGAAGCTTAGACAAGGAAGCACGAAAGCAGGAAAAGCGAGAGATGCTCCAGGGGAAGAGACGGCATAAGGAACCTCGCAGTATACCTGAAGGTGACGGCCCTTCATCACCGAAAAAGAGCAAGACTACATAGCTGGAAAGTTCGAAATCAATAAGCTTATGATACCCCGACCATTCGGTCATTCAATTGATCCTGAAATGATGATTTATTACTTCTTTTACTGCTCCTAGTATTAACAGCTTCCCATCAAAAGCAGCTTGTCATCGATTTGCTAAGTCCTGTCAAAAGAGTATTTGCGCAATATCTCCAAGATATGACTCTTACACTCTTGTTTGAAGTGAGTGTATGAAGTAAGACTAACCGAACGCTCAGAGACTATATAAAAAGGACTTGAAACGACTACAGCAAGTTATGTAAGCTTGGCGTCGATGCTTTTAGATTTCTGAAAAGGAGAATGAACTTGTTTCACCCGATAGCCTGATCGACAACATGGACTCGTTTTGTCTGAAGTGACTACTAGAATATGAATCAGAAACTACAACTCGAGCATGTAATGATTTATTTACAACCCAATAGCACTATTAATAGCATCTACCCAGGTATCCAGTGGATTCTGAGCGTCTTCTCATACAATAGACTTTTGGAGCCGGTGTCGGTATGAAGCTGAGCCGGACCCACGGAAGTTTCTCATTTAAGCTTATTATAAGTTTATTTTTCAAAGATTCGTCTAGGACATGTCTGATTTTCTCGAACACAAGGAACATTCTGGTCAATTACATTGAGAAATCAACCGTTTATGGTTTAATTGAGGTAAGGCAAGGCGAAGCGAACGGATTCACGTCTTTGCAGATCAGGGAGAGAATGACAAGCCGATGATCAGAAGATCAGAGCCATAGGACGGGAAGGAGTATATCGCGGAGGCCAATAACAGAGCATCAAGATGCCAATACCTATTAGGTAACAAGCTATCGGATGACGGTTTCACAAACCGCCCCCGGTAAGGTTAAGAGCCGCCCGCGCACATGGCTCGACCCCTGTAGCTTCCCAATGCTACTCTCCACTATCTGGCCCTGCTTTTAAAAAGAGACGGAGCCGCGTCTTGGTATTCAACGCCCAGAACTAAAGACCCATCAACTTCAAACTTTTGGGCCTTTCGATGGCTTGGCCAGAATCACGAATAATGCCTCCCGAGGAAGTAGGAGAGGCCATGTGCCAATTGAGAATTCAGTCCGTGGAATCCGGGGGCAATCGAGATGATTCAGCGGGCCGACGTGGCGTTCCTGGCAGCGCCTAGGTACGCCATCTATTGACTCCTGGACGTGCCAAAATGAATACATGGACAGGCCGTTTGGGCTAGCCAATTTCACAGTTCAATCGCGGTCGAATTTGAAATCATAATCTAATACGACTCATGGGATTGATATTGAGATGTCGGCCACGGTCCATCCGTGATAGAACCGAACACTTCCCGTTATTGCCAAGGCGAAATTTCTGAAATTGTCAATTAGCTTTCCTTGCTATTAACTCCGAGGTCGAAGTCTTTGCTGACCTCCACTATATGGTAGGGAGTCCGGCACGTCGATAGCACGACGCCTGGATGCTCCGTGGAACCACAACAAAGCTTGAATGGGACTTCTGGTCCAACTATTGATCAGATCCAGTGCTGTCTAATACCTGAGCAAAGCTTGTAAATACTTTCAAGCTACAAGACGCCAAGCTTCTACCCCGATGACCCAGGCTGGGCTTCAATTCGCGTGCGAGCCTCGTCCACCTTGGCACGTTTCGCTTAGCATTGGTCCTTGACCGAGGGCCCCATCCCCTATTGGGCGATGAAAAACCCTTAGAGAATAGGAGGTTACGCGTCACTCGGAGATGACACTCGTCTATCTGACTCTGCAGTGCAGGCCTTACTACCGCCGATGCGGTTGACATGTTCGGGACTGCCAGGACATGAGCCTCCTACTTGCAGACCGGGGCAGCGGATGTCTCCACCAAAGGTCAAAGCCTCGACTCTGTTAAGTCTACAGCATTTCACAAAAACATTGCTGTATCTCATTTCAGGTATACTTTATACCCAGTGTTTTGTTCTTCTACACAATAGAACAAACCGCTCTCTTCAGTCTGCCCTGGTGGTGCATTCACTTCTGCCCTGGCGGCCTTATTACCCTCTACATTAGTCCAAATTGAGATATTCCTGATTCACAGATAATATTAAGATAATAACCATGTCCGAACACTCGTGTCCAGTTTCTGGCTCCGTTGGGGGAAGATGTCCAGTCGGCCATGCAGGCTCAACTAGAAGTAATAGCCGAATGGGCCCTCGAGGTTGCGCCTTTTCTGGATATGGTCAACCAGGAGATATCCATGCAGCATTTGATGTACGTTGGACAGTCTACCATCAAGAGAGAGAACTAACAGGAGTAGATCCCGAGAGGTGTTGATGCTGAGGAATGGCTCCGGATGAGGTATGAATTCGTTAAATGATGAACTAGACCACCGACTAAACATGTCTCATAGGGAGCGCAAGTCGATAAATCAGCTGCTTTATAACAACATTCCATCGGTTCAAGAAATTGATGCAGCCAAGACTCAAGCAGAGATCGACGCCTTCAATGCTCATGAACAGGATCTACTAGCCGTGGCATTAGGAGCACCAGCAAGACAAGTCATGCTAAGAGCTGAAGAGATTGGCCCCAAGACTGGTTGGATTGACGGATATCTTAGCGCAGAACATGGTTTCTGCCCTCCGGATTACGAAGAGGCTGCCGGCGCATTATCGAGAACTCCAGGTCGGATATGGGCCGATTTGTGCGAGCGAATGCCAGGTTGTGTTGCGAGAGGACGTGTACAGGAATCCGTCGCTGCCCTCCCCCTTGTAGAAGGCACGAAAGAAGTCATCCCAGACCAGGCATTATGGGCTGCAGTTGTGGCCCTGGGAAGTAAGTATATATTTCTCATTCGACAGCTGGTCGTTGCTCTATCTGATCCCATTTTTATGACTAAAATTCCAACCTCCCTTAAGCGTAAACGGACTTATAATCCTAAGAAATAGACCATTACTTATACTCAAGGGCGCTTTATAGGTGGCAAAACTAACTTACGCCATCACAGTGCTATGCTCAATATACCGGTTCGAGTCCAAAAATGACGGTAGTGAAGGTATTGCTTCTGCACGCAGTAAAAAGAAGAAGCCGAATGTTCCAATGGGCGACGACCTCGGCGAAGAGTTGGTCGGTATCCCGCGGTGCATAGCACTGCCGTACTATCAAATTTCACGGCGCATGGGTCGCACACTTCCTCACCTAACTTTCCCCGATCAATCGTCCTACAACATCAAGATTAGAGATCCCACCTCAAATTATCCCTATCTTGCACGTTTCGACAACATAGACCTTCGATGGTCCGTGTTTGGCGAGAAAGCCGAAATAGCCTTCCTGAAAGGTTGCGCTGACACATCGGGTATGTTCCTTTGCCTTCCTATATGACATTCTAGTGTTGACTTTCACAGCTTCCTTCCAGCATGGGCCTGATGCTATCGCCGCATGTCAAGAGCACGTTATGAACAAGAACGTGGAAGGGCTTCTCCGTGAAATGATACGACTGAAGGAAATTTTAGAACGCATGCCCAACGCCTTCCACTCCATTAACGTCAACCCCAACTCAGGAGAGAACTATGTCCCAGTCCACCAATGGGTTCGTTGGGGCAAGTTTTCCGCGCCGTTGTCTAAGAGGTGCCCAGCCTCTTCAGGTTTACAGTTCCCGCCCTTCCTTGTCATGGATGCATTTCTAGGTCGGAAAAAGTAAGTTCATTTATTATAAGAACACGAAGCTGAGAATGTGATTATATACAGGCTAGCATATGCAATCCTCGGCCTCATGTGTGGTATTTCAACTTACTCGAGATGTGATACTAATTTCTGATAGATATACTTCCTTCCTTGGCTTAGAGGGCGTGCATCTGAGAGCATGGCTACCCTCCAATCTTCGGGCTTTCATCGCTGCTATCGAGTACCACTACCGCATTCCCGAATTTGTCCAGCAATCCGGTGATCCACGACTAATGGGTGTTCTGGATGGCATTATCGAGGCGTATACCGGTGAACGGGGCTTCATGGGGACACATCGATATAAGGTCTTCGGAATCCTCGAAATTGCAGCAAAAATAGGTCGAACTGAAACGAACGGTCTATCTGGTGCTGCCGATGCGTCTCGCCCATGGGAAGAGACTCATAAGCAATTCTCCGATGCTATGAAGGAGCGTCTTGAACCATATCGTAAGTTTTCCATACCTCCACGTGCAAATTCCCCTGTTGGAATGAGTCCTACACAGAAATTCACCCGGGAGTCATTGAACGAGTCTAGCAAAAGCTAATTTCGCGTCTGCTATTCAGGTGGTAACCTGCCAGTTGAACCACATCAAATGAGAGGATCCTTCGAGGAATGCCGCTATGTCACAAGAGTCCTAAACCGATCCAATGTCGATTCTGATCCAACGCGGTCAATTGCTCTCGTCACTTTGGATATTCAAGATACAGGGATTACATTCATGCCTGGTGACCGTCTTGCAGTAATGCCCCTTAACAGCTGGGAGGAATGCGCGAAAGTAGCTGCCGCATTAGGGTTGGAGACCCGCATTGACGATCCCATTGAAGTGACCGGTACATGGGCGCGGTTTGAGCAGCATCTAACCTCTGTGAGAAGGGCAACAACACCGAGGAAGCTGACGGTGGCCGATATCCTCCGCCGGGGTCACCTGGCGCCCATCACGAAAGAACTCGCTCTAAAAATCCATGGCCTACTTGCCGCCTCCTCAAATACTGTTCTCCAAGTCCTAGCTACTGATGAATGGCCCGTTCGAGGCTCACTAGGCGACTTATTGCAGGACGCACTTATGGATACTCCAGCCCATATATGGGACAAAGCATTCAATCTGGAGAACCTGTCATGGCTAGCGGAGCTAATTCCTGTGGAAGTACCTCGCACCTACTCGATAGCTAGCTATACCGATGAGCTTCTCCCTAGTACCGTCGATTTGGCCATTTCACGCGCTGAGTATAAACTCTGTGCAACGTTCTCCAAGCAAGACGACGTACTACGTGCTGGCGTTGCAAGTGGCTTCTTTAACCCACACCCTCCATCAGACGACATGGTGTCTGATGATGAGATCCTTGTCGGTGTCTCCCGGCCTCTGGCCTTTCAGTTACCCCTAGACCGCATGGCCCCTTGTGCATTCTTCGCTGGTGGTAGTGGAATTGCCCCTTTCCGCAGTTTCTGGCAATATCGCTTAACTACAGACGGCCTGTCCGGAGGCAAGAATTACTTATACCTAGGCGTCCAATCGCGTGAGAAGTTCTGCTTCGAGGAAGAATTGAGAGAGTATGTGAACGCAGACTTCATGGAAGTTCATGTGGCTTTCTCGAGAGATTCTCGCGGCCTCGCTTACGACTCGCACTCGCGTGACCTGGTCGAAAAGCATATTCCTCCTCGGTATATTGATACCCTAATTGTCGAGCAAGGCGCGACTATATCCGACCTCGTCATGTCAAAGAGGCAAGGCGGTATGGGTGGCTATCTCTATGTGTGTGGTTCTGTTGCTGTGTTTGATTCTGTGATGAATGGAATCCGCAAAGCAATCTACACCCACTGTACAGCAACTATGGAAAATGTTGACCTCATCGTCAATAAAGCCTTTGCAGAACGGAGATTTATGCTCGACGTCTTCATGACTCCTAAGCCTCTTCCCTGCAACCTTCCAACGATCCCATTGTCACAACTTGCTCAGCATACGGGCCACAGGCCTGGCTCTCGAATGTGGATTGGAGTCCACGGAAGCGTGTATGATGTTACGGACTTCTGTCCTATGCACCCCGGAGGCACACAGATTGTTAAGTCGAACGCCGGTGTAGACTGTTCCAAGTCATTTGATAACCTGGCTCATACGAATAACCCCGAAGTGGCTAGCCTTCTAACAAAGTACTTTATCGGACATCTCACGCCGAAACCTGACTACCAAGGTGGCGAGGAGGAGATCTCTTCCCTGTACGATCTTTGGGCCGGATACCTTCGCACCACCGTCGAGACGCTAGTTGCGCATCAAATAGAGATGCACGAAATCCAAGGAGCTTCGATAAAAGAGTCCTCATCTTATGACCCCCTTGGCATCACCAATATCTGGCTTCGCGAGAACTTGCCTAACACTATCGCCATTCGCACATTCTATGGTTACCAGAGCAGATTACTTCAGTCAGGGTTCCCTGCTCTTTTCGGGCCCAAATTGCAGGAACTGGTGCTCAAGCTATCTTTCAGTATTGCCAACGCAGGTGGCGCAGGAGCTACCATCCAATTACCCGATGTATTGGGAGCTGTAGCCCGCGCAAATACGAGCTCCGATGCTGTAACTTGTATGAATGAGGTAGCCCTTGTGGGCCAATTTATCTGCGGCTCCGAAGGTGCTCTTCGCTTCCAAGAACGCGGTGTCTTCGCCTATGCGGCTAAGAGCGTAGAGCTAGACATCGAATTGCTCGAGGATCTTCGGCAAGAGATTGGTACAGGTATGGACGCATTTGACAGCCTTGCTAGCTCGTACGGCTCGCCCGACAAGATGCAAGATCCGGACTTCGAGGCCAACCGGCTTACAGCTCTTTCGACGTTTCTCCTACAGATTCTCGAGCGCGTAGCACGCCGTCTAGGGATATTTTATGCTCAACTTGCTCAATGCTCAGTCTACAGGCCTGAGCTCGAGCGTAATCCTGCCCGAACAAGATGGGCTCTCGTGCGACGGTGTATTCGAGATGGAAGCCTTTTCGTGATGGCGCATAAAGCAGCCACCGACGTCCTTACATCGGGGCAGCAGTCATCTTACTACATCTCCCGTGCCAACCCCAACCAGAACGTCGATTTCGACAATGTCATGTCGCAGTTGAGGGCTACCCTCGGCTCAGCGCAGATCGATACGCACATACATGTACCGCAACAGCCAGTCACCCTGAACGCCGTGCACCAAGCCAGAGGGAGAAGCTCAGGAGACACGAGCGCGGTCGCAACGCGGGAGAATGCAGGAGCGCTCCGGGCTATGAACAACTTCGTCGAGAAAAACAGCAAAGCAATTCGCAGGCTCAGCAAGATGCCTCCTACGCCCCTGAGCTTTGAAGACCTGCAGAGATCCGTTCTAGGAATGGCGCATACGGGCCTACACACCCCTCCAGCAGAAACGCACGATACCGTGGCCGTGGGCCTCGGCATCAAAGGTCACGATATGGCTGGACACACTAGACTTCCAACGCCTCCATCCAGTCGCGGATCCAGCCGCTCTCCCTCGCGGGTTCGGTCGTCCACCGGCATGTCGGCATCAGCCGAAATGCTCCTCAGCAAAGTCAACCAATCTCGGGCCAGGGGACACTCGTTACACAGCCGCCACAACTCCTCGATAAACCACCACCATGCGCCGCAGCCACAGCATCAAGCGCCGTATTACCCCGTTATCGGCGGTCTCCCCACGCCGCCCATGAGCGTTAGTGGCGCTAGTCAACCTAAGAATAACGTCCACGCGGCGATGAACTCTATGATGGGACACTTGAATACCCGGCGACCACGCAGTGAGGCGCCTATGGGAGGAAACCTGAACTTACCTGTAGGCCGCGTGCGGTCCACGTCGAGATCTAGCGCCGGTAGTGTGGCAGGCTATAACCACGGTCACAATCGAGGACGCGACTCACATGGCCATGTCTCGATGCAGTCAACCAACTCGCTACGCGCGTTTAAGCTCAGGGAACTAGTGGATGCCGGGGAGAGATTTGCGCCGGCTGCTTGAAGAGGGCTGAAGATCGCCTCGGAAGTTAAGTTCTGGAAAAAAGACTTACCTAGGCTACTTAGTTTGAATATTATCTGGTAAAAAGGGGCATTTCTATATATTAGGTAGGTATACATATAAATGCTGGTCATTGGAAATTCCTTTTGTTTGGTGTTATAGTTTTCGGATTTAATTTACCTACTTACCTACTTACCTACGAGGTACAAAGGAGGGATGGGGGACAATCTGTGAAGAGCCTGGGACCTATTCCAAAGCGTACCTACCATCTAAGTCTTTATGTCTTTCAGGTGATTCGAGATTGAAATGCTTCCCAAGGACCAATCCGATAGAATAACTTTATACCCACCAAGTCCTCAATTCTTCAGATGTCCATTGGTCGCCCCATTGACGCCATTGTCCACTAGAAATGTCTTGACAGCCGCTTCATTCTGTCCCTTAACATCGAAGTCATTCGTAAACGCCGCCATCTCTCCAAAGAACTTCTTCATCCTTGCAGGGTCCTCATGCATCCCATCTTCAGCATACGCATACACCCGCCCAAACTTCCGCGCCAGATCAACCACAGCTTGACTCCGCGGTCTTCTTACCTCATCGAATGCCAGCAGCGCTCGCGGGATCTGTTCTGGTTCTTTGACGTATGAGAACAGGCAATCGAGCACGGCGGCATCCTCGAGTGCCTGCGCAGCACCGTTGCCCGCAAATGGCATCGAGGCGTGCGCCGCGTCGCCAAACATTGCCACGGCACCTCTTGCGTAGAAAGGCGCGTGATCGTGGTCCGCAGCTGTCCACGAGGCGCTCGTGTCTTTCGCTATCATGCGTGCGATCTGCTGCGCGTCCTCGCTATAATCAGAGTACAGCTCCGGGTCGAGGGGCGGCGCGACACCGTCCTCCGCCGAGAAGTTTGCTCCGCGTACAGCGACGCCTGCGCTTAAGCGTGTGTTCTTACTCAGTGGGATGCAGTTGATGTGGCCTCTAGGTCCTAAGAGGATGGGCACGCTGGTTGTCCACCTAGGGTTAATTTGTTTCTTTGCTTCTTCAGTGGATACCATGGTGCGGTAGATCTGCCAGCCGTCATGGTTCTTGGGAGACGCGGCCGGATGGGCTGGTCCGAGGAGGTAGCTGCGGGTTACACTGTGGATCCCATCCGCACCTAGAAGACAATCTGCCGTGGCTTCGGTCCCGTCTTGGAACATTAGGTGGACGCCGTGTTTATCGGAGGATGTCTCGTTGATACTGACGAGTTTCTTACCGAAACTAATACGTTCCTTCGGGATCAACGTGAGAAACCCGTCTAGTAGATCGGCTCGGCTAACAGTTTTTCTCCCCTTAGCTCTTCCGAGTTCTGCTACGAGCTGGCCTTTGTGCGGACCTTGACCTAGTATCACTTCGGTCGCCATCTCCTGATTCTCTTCACCCATGGACAACGCCTTATCAAAGTACGCTTCCCTTACTTCCGGCCCAATCAACGCCATGGCCTTAATGGCGTTGAGGTGTAGTGCTAGACCGGCTCCAACGTCGTTGTAAACCGGCACTGATTCATAGACTTGCACGTCGATATGCGGTTTCTTGACCAAGCCGGCTGCCAGCGCGAGCCCAGCTATTCCGCCGCCTGCAATGGCGACTTTCACGCGATTCTGAGACATCTTCAGCGACGTGATTTCAGCGAGAAAGGTAGCAAAAGTAAAGAGAAATCGAGGAATCTCGCATAGCTTAGACTCTGTGGGGGTTCACCGAGACGCGTAATTGCCAACGTCACCAACACTCGAATCTCACCTCCGAATAGAGCTGCAACTCGCGACTTCAAACATCTCGAAAGCTCCCCTTGCCTGGTGTATGTTTATTGCTTTGAGTGGCCATTACGTATCTCCTCGGCTGTGTAAGCCAACGTAGACATAACACATACAAGGATGAGCCTGATAATGATTCGGACATGTCGCCACTGAGTCGATTCCCGCGTTAAATCCTAATAACCCTTGCCTCGACTCTTTGAATCAAAAAGGAGCATCCGAAGAGTTAGGTGCGGCCTGCAAAAACTCTTGGAATCAGACGTAGAGGGACGAACCCCTTTTTCTCGAATACGGCACTTGGTGCAAACTCCGCTAGATCGTCCCACCATTCCTCAAATCATCCACATGCGAGTGGAAAAAGTGGATGGCAGGGACTTAAAGTAAATAAGAGAAACATGTGACACGACTTCAATGCGGAACGATAAATCAGTGGAGATACGAAATTCGAGCCTCACCACGATTCCAATGCATTACGCAAGCACATAGAACCGGGACACAGGGTCTCCCCTGGAAAGAAATTTCTCGGTTTGGCTATCATGGTAGCGATACGAATACGATCCAATCGTATGGTGAAGGCTGAAGGCTTTCGATGCATGTATCTGATAGACCGGTGAGGCGCTTTACTTTGTAGCTACTGGACCGTGCCATTGGTTCCTTCATTCCTTTGGCTTGTTGGAAGGGAGAAAAAATCTTATCAGATCAATCAGTAAATAGCTCGTCAGATTAAATCACACGTGGCGTGACCGGCGTCAACTCCACCCGGAATTGTTGAGATACTGAATTTTTAAGCGAAAAGAGCTCATACTGACAGCCTTATTTCCGCGGTGAGATATTTGTCGGTGAATCTAGGGGTACCAGGGTGTCATACGATCGATGGAATGTTTCGACACATGCAAAGAAGATGTCGTCTCACTTCGAGAAGACATTGCCGAGTGTAATGTGGGCCAATACTGAGCCTCATTGCGAACCCTGCCAACCCAGCTGCCCAGGTTTACAGTACGGAGTATTCTGATTGTTCGGTACTCAGCTCATTTCCGGGGAATTGGAAATGAAGCCGGGCCAAACAGTTTTACATGTCTAATCGAACCCGCCTTTTTATCCCGAGACATTTTAGTGCCATGTACCATGTGACCTTAGTCAGGTAAAAAGTGGAAAGCACTTAAAGGTCCGATATCGGTCAATAGGTATTGATTAGATTGATAAAGGCTTTGTACTCCGTGCGATGACTTATGTACATAGTCAGGCTGATTGATTAGACTGATTAGATTACCGCTTCGATCCCCCGATCCGATAATCCTTCCAAAAGGTTGTGTTACCCAAATGATGATCCAGAGCCTGATTACTGCCCTATGCCCCTCGTACTGTGCCACCCAGGGCCAAGGTAACGGCATCTCAGTTTACCATACTACATGGAAACAGGCAAAACAATAACCCTCCAGTAAGTAACTCTGCTTTTGAAACTTCAAGTTGCAAACATGGAGGACAATCGTTCTCCTTACTTATGGTCATCTCGTTCCACCGATCGTGCAAGAAGCCTTGACCACACCGCTGATCGATAGTTTCCCACATGACGATTGGTACGACTTGACAACCGGATTCAAATACATTGGTCATGCTTATCGTCAGAAAAGTTTGTGTGCAAAAGGGAAGGGCTATCCGATATTACGTGATCAGTATAGAATCCCGATCAGTCACATTGCCTACCAAGGTAACACGCTACCACGATAATAAGGCTCTCATCATAGTTGGCACGGGATGAGAAGTTGAATTTTATTTCGGTTCTGAACCCGAAGGAACCAAATACCAATTCCACCCAACCGGGTGTTACACTTGTCACTTGGAGCGCAGCCGAGGAAGAAAACTAAACCGAATCATGTTAGCTGATGACACCGTATTCGCGTCTTTGGGTGCAGAGAGCCCCGATTTTGTGGAGAGATGATCCGGGGTAACGGACAACAGCAGATGCAAGACCAATGCCCGTCAACCAGATAGGTAGTGATGAAATATTGTGCAATTCTTAACGAGCCAACCAGAGATGCGTTGAACCAGTATCAATCTTGAATGAGGTAGGCAATACATTGCGCTTATGGCGCAGCCGATGGAGGTCCAGAAAAGACGCCGCGGCAACTCCCTCTATCGTCATCAAGGTGCACAGAAATGTTGACCCGCCACCACCCTAAGGGGTTAAGGATACATGAGTATGAAGATCCAAGATGACGTGACAAGTAGCAAATATTTCTAGTGTAGAATAATAGACAAGAAAAGAGCATAGACATGCGTAATTTCGGGAGATTTGTATCGCGAGGAAACAAATTGCTGGAAGACTCGCACGACCTTATTAAAAAGTCAGTATTAACCTAGGTTAAGGCTAATGACTAAAATGGGGCAAAACTTCCAATTACCGCAGATTGACAACTGTTAACAAAGTAACACAACATCCTCATCCATTAGCGGAATGGGTCGGCAAGGATCGGAGCCTACCCGACGTCGCTAGAGAACTGAGGAAATGGAGTAGCACTTGCCGTTCTAGTATCAAAAATGCAAAAGCAGGTACGGCATGTAAAACTGTACACAGTACTAAATATACCAGCCTTAATTTTACTTTAAGCTATTGGACCATGGCGACTGCTTGGCATTTGACAAGTAGATCAGCAGCAATCGGCAAGAGCGACAAGACTTCCCAGTCCCACCTTAATTGATGCAAGTACAATCTGGCCCATCTGATAGGGGTTTTTCGCCTTTGCCCCCTTGTGGCCCCCCTGTCATCATCACTTCAACAAACCCGCCGCGATTGAAATAATTACAGATCGACGCCCGTTTCAATAAAAATTTCATTACTAACCAACCCAACCCGTCCGGCTTCTACGAACGACCTCTCTAGTGACACGATATTATCGTGCACACAATCTCCTTTTACCTTTCTCGAACGTTGTCCCTTTCCCTATCCCTTCGTACTTAACCGAAGGTTAAGTCGTGACGTGCTCTTTGCAATTCCTTTGTGGTGAACAATCCACATTCAATATCACCACACATCTCGACACCCCACATTTTCACCTACGACGCAGACACCCTGGACAAACGCCTCCAATTAGAGGCACGATAATTACTCAACGACACGACGCGTGAAGCAAAAAAAGGAAGATATCTCCAAGTCGTGACCCCTCCCCCGCCAATTCCCCTAGCACATAACGACTTGGTAATCAAGTAATCTGCATAATTGGACTCGACTTCCCCAATTCCTTTCGACATAAAAAATCCCCCCCACTCGCGCATTGATATACCTCAGCGACCATGTCTGTCGGCGTTGAGCAGCAGCTAGTCGAACCGGTGGTCGACTACGTGTCTGAAGAGGAGACTCGTGCCCCTTCTATCGCCCCGTCCCTCACGTACTCTGAGGATTCTGAGGACCAGGATGAACTCCAGCCACCGGAGGAGACACCTCGAAGGCGACGTGCATCTACTAGACTAATTGCCCAGAGTCCAGCGGATGTACAGCGAATTACTGGCGAATCCACTCAGCAATTGCTCAGCCGATGTTGCGGCGGTCGCTGCTGCGTGAAGCTACAGGAGAAGGAGGAGGGAATCGAATACGAACATGTTCCGCTTCCGGACAACGACGCCTTCCGCTCTCTAGGATTGAAGATTGATGAGATACCTACAGTCTTGACTAAGATTCCAGAACTGCCTGAGCAGACCACCTTCCTTCAACCCATCCGCCGTGTCTCCAACACTCAGTCGCCGTCTCCTACTGATTCGGCAATCTCTTTCGGCAGCCAAGCCAGCTCGTCTCCTATTGAGACCAAGCTTCAGAGCCTTAGCCTCGAGGACCTCGATACTTCAATTCAGCCTCCTTCTTTCGTCCAGCCACACCACCCTTACCACGTCTTCCCCGCTAGAATCCATAACACTCGAGAATTGACGCGACCTGGTGCCGAGAAGCGCACATATCACTTCGATCTTGACATTACCGACTACCCTCATGGAGAGGGGGTAGACTTCAAGGTTGGAGGTGCGATTGGAGTCTCAGCTCCGAATGATGCGGTCGCCGTGGAGCAGATCCTCGACTTGCTTCTAGTTCCTCGATATGTGCGAGACAAGCCCGTCTTGCTGCGTACCACCCGTGGTCGCTGGCCCACCGTGTGGGGTGAAGACCAGGCTCGAGAGTTGGTTACCACCCGAAGGGATTTGCTCACATGGTGTGCCGACATCCAGTCGTACCCTCCGACCAAGAATTTACTGCGAGTCCTCGCCGAGCATGCCCTAGACCCTAACGAGAAGAAGATCCTCATGTTCCTATGCTCCAGTGAAGGACAAGGTGTCTTCTGTGACTTCCGTACCGGGCCCCACATCTCTCTTGCCCAGATCCTGAGTGCATTCCCTTCTGCGAAGCCGCCTCTAGACTTACTACTCTCAGTCCTCCAGCAATTGATGCCACGATTCTACTCCCTATCTAACGATCCTCACGAGTCTTGCGAGATCCGCGACGGAAAGCAGCACCGTCTTATTGAGATTGCCGTCACCGTTCAAGAGACGCCTGACTGGCGCGGAGGCTGCCGAACCGGCGTTGGTTCTGGCTTTTTGGAGCGTCAATCTCACAAGTTCCTGGAGCTCCAACGTTCAGGAGAAGCTGCCCCCCAGCTTTATGTCCCCATATTCAAGGGGCTTATGGCCAACCCGTTAGCCAAGGAATTCATGTCTGATGGTCCGATGCTCCTTATTGGGGCTGGCGTCGGCATCGCACCGTTCCGTGGCTTCGTTCAGCACCGACTGAAGAAAGCGAACTGTGCCAACAAGGTCTGGGTTCTTCAGGGCATTCGAGATTCTCTTGTCGACGAGCTATACGGCGGAGAATGGGGCGTACATGAGGACAGAGTGAAGAAGGTGGTTCAGAGCCGACGTGGTGAGAGTCGTTACGTTCAGGATGAGGTTGTCCACCAAGCAGACCTGGTTTGGACCATCATCAACTCTGTCGATGGACGCGTTTTCGTCTGTGGCAGCTCCAAGGGTATGGGAGAAGGCGTCGAAGAGGCCCTTATCAAGGTAGCTAAGAAGAAGGGCAACTTGGAGTACGAGGAGGCCAAGAAGTTCTGGGACCTGAAGAGAGACGGAGGGCAGTACATTACTGAGACGTGGTGATGGAAGTTCGTCTGGTAGGCCAGGTGAATGCTTCTGTACTGCTGCAGACGCTTGAGGTGGCTCAATGGTCTCTTTGGAGTTCGGAGTCACAAAATTTGCTTTTAATCATCGCGCCCAGCGTATTACAATTCGCCTAGAGGTTGGGCGTCTGCGCGAGCTGGGCAAGACTGGTGGGTTCGATATACAGGGATGGCATTGCTTTCACGCTAGCATTAAGGGAGTTTGCATGAGAGGCCAGGGACCACTGGAGGCATGGTAGGGGGATAGAGAGTTGCAAGGCAATGGGATGTCTTTCGCGATGCTTTATGCGATGCGTTCTGTCCACAAAGGACGTGACTGTACATAGAGAGGCCGCACCGCATATATAGGTAAATGCACAGAGTTATGGTGCAAACATCCCTTGCTTACGACTTAATCTGTTGTTCCCGAGCAAACGAGTCTTGCATGAAGCCTACCAGCAAGATCCTTGATTTCGCGAGCTCCTCATAAACCTAACTTCCTTATAATACCTGCTAGAAGAGAGTACGCTTCGGCTCAACATACAATAGGTCAAAGCTGTGCAAAATTACCCAATTCGGAAACTCCCCTTGCCGCAGGATCACAACGCTTATTGGCTTGCTTGTCCACGCCGCACCCGGACAGCTCCCTAACCCAGGAAAGTAAGCGTCTGGAGCGTGATTTCAGATAAGGAATATACGAAGCTTCATTTCCCTAATGTTGTAGCTATCACGGTTTTAGAACAAAGGTACCAACCATGCGCGAAGTACGTCTTAGAAATAAATAGGTAACAAGAGATCACCAGATGACGCTGATAGGAATTGAACCATATACCATATCCTCTTATTAGCCATTCAGCTCTTACCGGATGTAGAGATACGGTACATAGACAGAACAATTAGCTATACGGACGTTATTACGGAAAATGTAAGGGCTCGCGCTTGATGTACCAATGCCGATCTGCATAATCAGCAGCACAGCCCCTTCTGTATAGTACCTACATATTTGCTCCCTCCATCGCATCACCGAGACACCGAGACCAAGCAGAATACAGGACAAAATTCATTTAAAACCAGTACCAAGACGCACTAATGGAGATGCGACTGGCCAGGTAGTATCGAATAAGCGCCGCTAGCAGGTAACTTCATATAAATTCGTGCGCTCAAGCGAATGCCGAACGCGCAAAGGCGGCTAAACAGGCGATGCCAGTCGACTTCATATGAATCGCGGGGTAAGAGACGCCGTGGAACATGGTATTTTTGCGCAGGAATTATAAAAAGAGCCGCATTCATTCTTTCGAATCTCGTCTAAGAAAAGAAACGGAAGTAAACGCGAAACCAAGAACGAGAAATGAAAATGAAAAGAAAAAGGGAAAAAAAAGAAACTTCGAGATACTTGAGGAAAGTCGGGTTGCAGGGGACCACTTAGACGTTAGAAGCTTTTACTCGAATCCGCTTTTGGTAGCTTAGGTAAGGCAGGTAGGTAGAAAATGGATTTCAAATTGTTTGGAAATCACACCCACGGAGGATTATGAATAGATGTGTAAGCAGGAATTCTGGCTCGGGATGTCGCAATAGCTTGCTGCTGACCGTCTTTTGCGCTATCGCATAGCCCTGCCCCACCTGCAGCGCTTACCGAAACTTCTAATCGTCCTGCAAGTGCGCTACACGACGGAGAATCGTTGAATGAACACAACCTTATCCGCATGTCTCAGCCAAATATACTATATCATGTACTACGTGATATATACCTTCATTGGTAGATAAACGTGCTCATGGATAAATTATAGCTAAGGTAGTTGTAAGTACAGATGTAGGTACCGGTAGTATACACATGTAGCGGGCAAGAAGTAATGGACTTCGATAGACTTCGATAACCGAAGTGTGGATATTTCTTATGATACTGGTAACGTGGGAAATTGTTGGTACCAGGTAACTGGCTGAAACAATCCCTATCAAATTTTCCTATCAACTTGATACTGCCGCTTCCTTGTCTTAACGCTTACGGTTATCAAGAGAGCAATTACCAATGTACCAATATGGAAATAACCAACCCTGATAAATCGATCGATCTCACGAGTAAATCCACATGTAAGCAATGTAAACAAGGTAAGGAACGTGGGTAGGTACCTACCCCTCCATCCGTTTTTTGCGTGATGGATTCATGTGCGTCAGCGGGGCATTCGACACACTAAGAAGGTAGGGGGGTGGTACATATGGGGGCAGATAGCGTGGCTTCTGGACTTTTCCTTCCTCTCATTCCATACGTTTCAATACGTTTTCATGCTTGCCCATTCGCCAATCCCACTTGCCGTTTGTGTCAGGTACTATAGCCAACTCTAGTCACTATACCTAGCCCCTATAGCGTTGCTTCTCCCGTAATAAATAGACCGACAATGCGCCCGCATATTGTCACCTCAGCTGTCTTCTCCCTCACCAGACTCGCTAGCACTTCAGCCACCTCTCGCGCAACAACAGCTCTCAGATCTTCGAATTTAGCTCTTAAACCCTTCGCCGCTACCTGTCCTCACCAGAGATTATTCACCTCAAGCGCAGATCAGTGCCATCTTGTTAGACCACAGCACAAGACCATCTCCAACACCTCCGCGACTCCCACCGCATCCTACAGCGCAATGGCTACCTCCAAGTCCGAAACTCTCCTTGACCTTGTCAAGTCCCGCCGTACCTACTACGTGCTTAACAAGGACCTCAAAATCTCCAAAGAGCGCATCCAGGAGATCGTCAAGGAGGGCCTCCTGCACGTTCCCTCCTCCTTCAACTCCCAATCCAACCGCGTCCTCGTCCTCTTCGGCGCCGACCATGACAAGCTCTGGGATATCACCACTGAGATCCTCAAGCCCATTGTCCCTGAAGACGCATGGCAAAATACCGTCAACCGCATGAACTGGTTCAAGGGCGCCGCCGGAACTGTATGTTTCCCCTTACCCCTCCATTATCCGGACAATCCGAATAAAGGACGCTGACACTCAAAATCTAGGTTCTATTCTTCGACGACCAGGACGTTGTCAACCAGATGCAGGCCAAGTTCCCTCTATACAGCGACAAGTTCCCCATCTGGGCGCAGCAGTCCGACGCCATGCTCCAGTACGTCGTCTGGACGGCGCTCACGGCCGAGGGTCTCGGCGCAAACCTGCAGCACTACAACCCGCTCATCGACAACAAGGTCGCCAGTGAATGGGGCATTCCCGACAACTGGAAGCTCAATGCGCAGCTGGTCTTCGGAGGCATTGCCGGCGATGCGCCGCCCAAGGATTTCCAGCCCATCGAAACGCGCTTCAAGGTCGCGGGCGCTTAGACGCGCTACCGGACTAGTACCCCTCGTACTACCGCCGCTGCCCTAACCCCGCGTGGCCGACTCAATCTCCAACCTAAAATCTAATTGGTGTGCGTGTTTGTGTGTCGAGTACGTAGGTGAGCTGTTTGGATAAGACAGAACTCAATAGATGCCGGCTGGCTGCTGTTGTGGATAGACAGGCGAAGGAGCGGCAATTCGTCTTTAAAGCAATTCGTCATCGTCATCGTCGTCGCTTGCTCAGAGTTCTTAGACTTACTACTTTGGAAGCGTTGAACACCTATTAGATATATAAATAAATCAGTCAAACTAATTAGAATGAGCGAGTCCCACAGCTATATATATGAACGATATGGGGTATATGTTTGGCGATCATCTAGGCGGTAATGGTCCTTAGTAATAACACTTACATCTGAAGTGGGTCTATTTGCATTCACATGTCAACGTTATCCCGTTTATAGATCAGGTAGATATATATTCGATGAGGACCGTGAGGCGAATTGAGGTCGAAACTAAGTTAGCTGCATATAAGTGTAAACTCAACCCCCAAGTTGTCAGCCGCAACCTCCGTCTAAGCTCACGAAGGAGGATCGGGATGGTGGTCATGTGACTACTTATACGGAACAGACAATATGGATTAGGTAGTTTATATTAGCTTATCGGAGTGCTAGACAATACTGATATATTTATGAACGAGAAGGCCATCGTATTCTTGTACAGATATGATTATTTGCGGGTTAAGTGTTAGATTATAGCATGTGGGGAGGCTTGAGGTAACTGACAGGATCATAATTTTACTATGATTCATAAAAGGAATTCCATACCTATCTTGTATATTAGGCAGGTAGCTGAGCAATATCATTAATTCCAAAAGGAGATATCTAGATGATGTTATACTTTGTCTTCCATTGGAAACAGCCTTCGATCATGTCCCCCTTTAAAGGGGCTAGGCAGACGGTACTTGGCAGAAAACGCATCAGACTGACCGGATTGCATATTAGAAGTAGCACGATGATGATGTCAAGTTATATGTCTATCGAGAGCTAATAGACGGAGATTCGCTATATAGTCGTATCAGGAGGTTGTCTGCTTATCTCTTCCCCTCCTACCTTAGCCCCTATCTACAGGCTCATAGCCAGCTCAAGTCAGATTCGCATTCCCACTTCGATGGCGATTAAAAGTATCTCATCATGCTCTTGCAGTGTCCATCAATGTAGCTCATAATACCCATACAGCTAGTATTCCCAAACTAAGCTCTTCACTTGATATAGGGGCAGGGGCAGAAGAATGGCGACTCACAATCGCCCGGCCATGGTCTCGGCACAAACATCGATATCGTCCTCGACACGGCCCTGGCCGACTCATCGTGATGACTCGTCCCTTTCAGTGTCCAGGTGCCGAGAGAAGGACAATGGGTCACAATAAACACATTCCCATGGCGGAGACTGATCCTCGGCCTCTTCTACAACTATTTAACAGCAGTTTTCTCTCCCAGATTCCTTTCTTTCTTCCTACTCCTGCAACCCATCAACAATCTCATCAGAAGGGTTCTCAAAAGCATCACTCCCAAGAAACACTGCAAGACCATCAACAGTATCATCAGAAGAGTCTTCAATAACATCCAAGGCAAGATTGAAGCACCAAAGCACCAGAGCACCTCGTGCAGATTTCAAGTCCTTCTGATACTACCACCGTTGTCTGACAACAAGAAACTCTCGTTCCACCTCAAATACCCCGTCCTTTCTAATCAATCCACACATTCATCATGTCATCGAATGAGCAGGACCAGGACCAGGAATACGCCTGGCCCTTCTCCAACTACGGCCAGGAGCGACATCAGGCCGCATCTCAATCTCGCCCAGCCCCATCGTCCAGCTCATCGGCCCTAATAACATCTGAGTTCGCAGACGACGACCGCGGCCTAACTCTCACCCAGCCCGACAGACCCCAACCCACGGACCCGTCGCAGCATCAACAAACCTCGTTCTCCTCCTTGTTCTCGAACTCGGACAACCGCCAACTCCAAGCATCAGCACGCGCCCACTCCCCCGCAATCTTCGGCGAAATAATCGAAGAATCCGAGCTCGAACCCATCGCCGACGAGCCCCAAAGCCCCAGCCCCCTTCCCACCGCACCCGACCTCCGCCCGCCCATCGACCCCAGACTCCTGCCCACCGCGCGCAACACCAACCAGCCCTTCGACGTGTACCACGTAGACCAGTGTCTGGACCTACTAATCACCTTCCGATCCTTCATCGCCTCGAAGCACCCGAACGGGATGTACAACATCGGCCACGTCACGCACCCGAGCATCGTATTCATGTACCCGCTGCCGCGGCGCGGGTACGACGTGTTTCTCTTCGCGCAGCGCACGGCGGTGGTCCCGGCGGAGACTTGCTTCGACCACGCGGAGGAGGAGCTGTGGCGGGAGATGGCGGACGTAGCGCTTATGGGGGTGCGGGGCGGACTGCGGTATTTGCCGGGGTATGATTTCGCGGTGAGGTTTGTGCGGGTGAGGTCCAGCTTGGGGTATGCGGATGTGGATGATGTGCTGAGGGAGGAGGAGGATGTGGTGGGGGAGGAAGAGTATTGGGGGAAGATGTGGCGGCGGTGGGTGGGAGAGTTGGATGAGGAGTGAGGGTGTTAACAAGCTTTGAGGTGAGTAGATACCTAACCAGTGATCTTATTATTGCAGTCAGTTGAGTAGATAGCTAACGGGTGTGATAGTAACGAAAACACACGAACGCACATCGGCATGGAATAGTACACAGTTGCGAAAGAGCCTCGTTTCGGAGGCAAGGAGACGTCTCTCGTCTTAGTTAGGAACTTCCCCCATACATACCTGTATGCTTTGCAGTCTGCCATCCGAGAGATCTGGGCCAGACCAGATCAACACATCAGAAAGGAAGAAGAAGGAAATGGAATGTAACATAGCTGGAATCAACCAGACCGAACCCCCTAATCGAGATAGCATAGCACAGTTGGCTGGTAGCAAATTCCCCCTCCTCGGTCCCTGGGAGAGGGAGAGACCCGTCTCTACCAAGTCTGAAATACAAGCACAACATCTTAAAGAAAATGGTGTCTTTGATTCCTCCGTAGTTGGCACATCCGTAGCTCCCTGCTAGTCGTATAAATGGGCCGACTACCTGTAAACTGATAGGACTGCCTAGCTATGGCGTACTTCAATCAATTATGTGCCATAGGAATGGTGTCGTAATTATTATACTAGATCGCTCTCGTTACATGATCTCGCCAAATCTACCTGAGGCATACAGCGACAGGTGACTCCGTTTGCCATCAGTGCCTGAGTTCAAGTTAATCATAAATCCAACGCTCAGGGCGGGAGAGGGAAGGATATACGTATAACCCACGATAAACTCCCACCGAGCCAAGACACGATCCATGAAATTCACGACAATAGCATTTTGATGACCGCCAAAAAAAGAAATATATACGCCAGTCCGTCGCTCTCATAATTTACACGCCACGCATGTCACTACAGCCTCCCGCGGACCAATTCTACCACTGCTCCGTAACGCCCTTTGCTCCCTTCTTTGTCGTACCTGCTTAGTTATCTCAGTCCCTCGGAATCAGTTCGTCATAGAATTCGCTCCAATCCAAAGTGGTCAGAATAGTAGGTTAGTGAGAATCCAATTTCTCCATAGCACGTAGAACTCGTAAAGCGAAACGTTATCCCGTTTTGGTAAGAGTTGATCATTTAAATCCTCGATAGCGAGTTCTGTTATCGGTATCACTTATTATCCTTAGGAGGTACGACGTTCCCTCCATCAACAATAATCTGTTGATCAATATGACTCTGGGTATCACCGTACTCAAGTCGTTTGTAAGTCGTGATCCGGGCCTCGTTCATGTCAATGTCGAAGAACCGAACCCGACGGACGTATCCGCCATAGCCACCATATCCTCCAAATCCGGCACCACCACCGTAGCACATCCAGAGCTCCGGCTTCTTAGACTCCTTGTTGCTTGAGAGCATACAATACTCATTGGCATGGTCACTAGAAGATTGAGTTAGTCGGTATCAGAAAAGGGGACAATGGGGATACGTACTGTCCACAGCTGACCATAACAACACCTTGCTCAACCAAGGCATCGCGGAACCCCGAGTTGAACTTAGGAGCTGTAACACCCTCTCTTAATTCGCCCACCCGCGGGGAATCCGGATCTCTGTATTCGGGAAGAGGTATATGGATAAATGCGAGGTCCATGTGAATATGGGTGTACTCCTTGTGTTTCTTCTTCAGACTTTCCGAAGTCTGCCTGAACCAGTCGATCTGGTTCTTCTTGATCCAGTCATAGCCACTCCACTGTCGCTCATCAGGGGAATAAGAATGTGAATCAAGCAAGTATATCGTGAGGGCGGAATGCTTCGAGGTTCCTTGAGCAAGGACCTCGATATAGTAATTGCCCACTCCATCGATATCATCTGGTCCGGCTACAGATAGCGAGTATGGCAATTGCTCGATCACAGCCATCTGTCCGGCCCTTGGCAACGACCCTTCGTCATCATGGTTCCCGAATATGGATACGTAGGGAACCTTATGTTTAATAAGCAGTTGCGCATATTTGAAGATAGCAGACTGTGCATCGGGCGCGGTGTCTCCGTTCACTTGGTCACCACTGAGGACGACCAGATCCGGCTTCTCTTCATCCAGCAACTTGGAGACGAAGTCGAGGGTCCGCAGATCGGCCAGACAAGCCCCTCCTTCATATCCGTCGGGGACCGCATCCCTACAATGACCGACGCCTGTGCTCAGATGTAGATCTGCCAGCTGCATGATCTTAAATTTCCCATTGTCATTCACCCGCGGCTGCGGCTTTATAGGTTCGCCCGGACTCCCTTGTCGAATAGTGATATGGGCAGATGGTATGTCTGAGCCGGCATCCAACAACAGAGGCGTATTCTGGAGCTGCCATCCGTCTCGAGCCTCCACCGCATCATCGCCGAAGAGGACGTCGACAGCCGTAACGGCCTTCTTAGAATCGCTCGCAGTCGGCTTGGACGATCGCAGCACCCATAACCCAGCTGGACGAGACTCCCACTTTTCACCGGTTTTGCCTTTGCCCTTAACTCCCGTCGAAGGATCTAATCGGCCAACAGTCACACCCACGACGACCTTGTCGTCCGCGGTAAGCTCCTCCTCCTTCTTTCTCTGGACGTGGATGTAGGCACTAGATACCCACGATTGTCCTAGATAGAGGTTCTTCTCCACACGGTGCCAGACTTCGGAGTCGAGCTTGCAGGACGAAAGCAGATTTATCTTAGAGCACTGGGTAATCGTTATATCGGTGACGACCTGGCCATGGTGATGCTGGGGCATATACTCGTGGACGGCATTGGGGAGGAGTCGGAAATTCCGATCGAGGAAGAAGATGATAAGGAATGCGAACAGCGCTGCAGCGGTTAGCTGGGATATGGTGCGCACCTAGTCAGAGAAGATGGTGTCAGCTTCGAGACATAACCTTGTCATGGGTTAAACAACTGGCTAAGGGCGACTTACTATCCGTCGCGTCATGATGTTTGAGATGGATACGATCGGCTAGATGTCGCTGCCGGCTCGACTTTTGGTGGATAGGGTATGTTAGCACAGTAGCGATGTCGTAGTGATGGGCGCCAGGGGCCAATCATCTTCAGCCGTGCGCATCTAGATAATTCTCCGTTCAGAACCTTCAACTACGCAAGTTGTCGGTGGATTATTTCCTATGCGATGGAATATCAAGTTCCAGGTTGGCATCTATTAATTTGATGCCTGACAATTGACAAAAGAGGGAATTGTCAAACTCGTCTTGACAGAAGGAACTTGGAACATTTGATGGAAGGAGAAATAAATTCAGACCCCGGTCAAGTACATAATTCCCGATAATCTGGGGGAATCGCGACCAATCCGCGCCAAGACATGTCTATCCTTTCCCGGATCTTAGCTTTGGATACATTCATCCAAGTATAAAGACTATTAAATTACTATTATCTATACTTGACGACCAAGTACTGACTGCGCACATGCATCCATCGACGTTGGGAGCTAAATTTGTCATTTGATAATTGATGACAGCTCACCACCCAAACCTGGATCCTTCTCCCTCTGGCTCTCCGATCGACAGATCTAGACTCCGAAGATCTCGAATGGCTACTTCCCTACTTAGTTGCGCAAGCCCGCGCTGTTGCGATCATGGTAGGTCGGAGAGATAGAGAGTAAGCAGCTAAGAGCCATTTACAGCTAATCACAGCCCCTCGCTTGCAGCCCTTGTGAATGTAAAAATCATGGACGAAGGGGTGAGTAAGATTCAAACCGGAACACCTCTCCGGCACGGTTAATCGAAGCAGACAGCTCTTCTAATTGTCTTTTACATCGTATGAAAAGGGTCATTTGGCGACCAGTCGAGCGAAATGGTGCTACTTAGCTCTAATTAGATAAGTCGGAGGATACTAGAGTGGTTTTTGCGATGTTTCACAGCATATAATATTCTCCTTCTAGGAGGTTGCGTAGTGTCCTGAAAGTAAAGTTACGGGAGGAGATTTTGTAAGACATTCATATCAGCAAGACAGACCAGTCTATATCTAGAAGATGCCGATTTAACGAAACTCAACCGATGAGACACGTCATGATGTCATCTTGTCAGGCAGGGAAGTGTCGAATTAGAGGAGAATTAGATGCGAACCATACTAGACAGATCGCAAAGTGTAGAGAAGAAGTGCGACGAAACGCCACTAGGAATATTAACAACCATAGGCATCTAAAAGGTATCTGATCCACCTCAAAATCTGTATAGCAGGGAACAATATCTCGTTGGGAAGCATTCAAATAGTCTTGTAATGTCTATCATCCGTGTCGCTTGACACCTACTCTAATCTACCGAGACCGATATTTTATGAGCGTTACCATCCTAATCCATGACAACCCCTTTACTCTTCTACCCCTATTCCCCAACCACTGACCCATCCCTTACCTTCAAAGCCTTAAACCCCATCAGCTCTGACACTCTTCATCGCCATCAAGCATCAACATCTCCTCGGCAATATCCCACAACCGCGCTGTCCGACTGTTAGAAACATTCTGCTCCCAAAGGCCCTTCTTCCGCACAAGACCCCGTTCCGAGCGTGCACTACCTTCCAAATGAACCCCTTTATAATTGCTCGCCGCAGCCTGCGTTTTCATACTTTGCCGTATACGATCTTTGAACTCCTCCTGATTTTCAGTGTGTTCCGAGTAAGAAGAGGCATTATCTCTGTCTAGCGCTCCATGTTTGACTTCGCGATGACTCTGCCCGTCTACTTGTCCCTCCCCGGCAGAATTCGGTCTATTTTCCGGCAAAGTGACAGAATCCCGAAGCCCTCTGACCCGCGCCGTGAATTGCTTAAAGACTTTGACTCGCTTCTCCGCTGCTTCAGCTCTCTCGCGCCACATCTTGCACTCTCGCTTCGCCGCCCTGAGCTGCTCCAACAGTTTGCCAATGTCCATGTTTTCACGAGCTTCCAACTGCCGCCGTAGCTGAGTGTTTTCCTCTGTCTTCTGTTCGAGCTGTCTTTGTAGATGCCGAATCTGATAATGGAGCACTGAGTTACTACTTGTGGGCCGAGGGCTCTCAGTTGACGCTCTTTCATAGTCACTGTCGTCATGTCCGAGTGGAGACGGTGATTGAGATGGGCGGGTAAAAGTGATATGTTGAGCAACCGGGGGCTCTTCGAGGGGAGACACCATGGTTCCTAAGCTTGGCGGTTGGCTAAGCTCTCGATTACGCTGAGGAACTTGCTTAGTCGGTGACGCCTCGGGAACTTTTCTGGAAGCTGAAAACGTATTCCCTGTTGGGCGCAATGCGACACGCGGGAATTTGGTTGGCGTGTCGTCAGGGGTGGCCCGGGAAGAAGTTGGACCAAATTTGCGAGTCGTCGAGGAGGCAGATTGTCTATGACGCATTGGTGTCCCTGCTGGATGAAATCCGTCTCTGAAGGTATCAAAGGTCACCGATGGCGTGCTTGTTGCCGGAGATGCGTTGGACTTGATAGATTTCGACGGCAAATTGTATGGAGATGCAAAGTTACCGAGAGCTTTGGAGGCTTGGGCAGGCCCCCCAGTGAGTATAGCTGGTGAGCTAGTATGAGAATCTTTAACAGAATCGTCGAATAAAGCTGCAATGGCTTTTACTGAACCAGGTGTCGGTTTTGAGCTTGAACGCTGTAAAACAGGCCAGCTTCCTCCGTCTAAACCACTCTTGACTGGAGATAGTGTCCATGGTTTCTGGGGAGAAAGCCTAAGCGGCTTCGACGTTTCTCCATTTCGCTTGTTCATAAGCTGCCGCCTCCATTCTGGCGTGCTTGGTTTTGTGTTTTGTTTGGCCAATGATTCTTCGCTCGGTCGAAAAGAGCCGTTACGTGGACTACGCCTTAAACGTCGTTCCTTTGCATCTTTTGCTAAAGATTCCGTGCTGGCCTTACTGGCTAGACTTAGAGCCTTCCACTTCTCAGCTGGACTTGCACCCTCCCCCTGAATATTGTTTCGCCAAGCATACCCCTGGTTGCCGCCAAATCCGTGGATTGACGATGTGACAGTGTGGAATGTCACGTCGCTTCCGGATATTACTTGACCTGATGGGCTTCTGCTGCGGAGTATTGGGGAACCCTCTAGATGAGGCGGGTGCTCTCTCTCCTGCGCGTACTGTTTGATGGATGGACTCTCCTCCATTGTCGGTGAAAGACACTTCCCCAAGGCTCTGCTTTGGGACTTGTGGGAGGAGCTGGAATTAGAGTGCCGGGATAGTCTCCCCTTGACACATATTGACCCGAACTGATCTTCAGAAGCACCTTCGGGTTTGAACAAGTTAGTTCCTATTTCTAGCCGTCAGCATGACATGCTATAAATCATGGAATATAGCTGCCCACTTTGTGTTGGAGTTGGAGTGGTGGCCCCTGGAGAAATATCCCTATCGTTGTGCCGATAGGATGGTCCAGGCTCGTCCCACTCTGGTGGCTTCCTCAAAGAGAATATGTCCGAGTGTGATGAGGTTGGCCTAGCCCTGTTCGCTCTGTGCTGGGTGTCAACTTCAGATCTTCTTATCTTTAAAGTACCTAAGCTTCTCATCTGTCGAACCACCTCTCTCCAATGTATTATTAACATTTCCGCGATGCCATTGGCGACATGTATCTTGTCTGCCGCTGGAAGCGAAGATGAACCATCGACAGAGGCTTTGGATTTTCTATGCTTACACCTCCCCTTTCGATTCTCCTTCCGAGACTTTGGAGGCGATATTGGAAGTAGCACAAGCCCAGTTGCCGGATCCGGCACTTTCATTTTGTATGAGTTAATCAAGTCATTGACCAAGAGAGGACCAAATACTATGCTTAAGGCGTTGTATCCCATTAAGTCAGCTGTCGGAAGAGGCCTCCCTTCTTCATCCTCTCGTGGAGCAGTTTCCGCAGCTCGACCTATGAAGCATAACAGGCCGAATACTGCACAAATCAACTCCCTCTGATACTGTGACTTCACAGTCCCAATAGCGAGAGCGATTAACCGCGCGCGGAGTTTGGTTTCCTTGGTCTTAGTGAGCTCGGGATCAGCATGAAGCTGACTGTGAATTGCGACAAAAGCGTCAAACAGTGATAACGAGCCCAAAATGCCACCAGGTAATCCGGCTAGAAATCTCTTGAAGGCGAAGGCTACATCGTGAGGGCTGCATTTGATATGCAGAGGAAGATTTGGACATCGAGTTGTAGTTGAGATCTCGTTGTCGCCTCTGTCTGCACAATAGTAATTATATAGCATGTTCACAATTCGGACTGAGCCCGGCACCCTGAAGATCCCTCGTGTATCAGCTACAGGCGTGCATGTTAGCCTCGGTGCTAATCAAAGTCATCCTACTTCCTAACCTTGTTGTACGAGAGCTTGCGCAAGAGCACGGAAGCACGTTGGCAACACAAGGGAGTACGGAGTGTATTCCGCAGGCAAATAAAATAGACTCTTCCCGCATAGTCGAACTAGATCCTGGAGATCTAAGCTCTCTAGTCTGTCGTTCTTTGGATGGTGTACAAGATTCAGAGCGACCTCACTGATGCTTCGTCGACGTCGTAGCTGTTGTTGACCTGACTTGGTAATTACAGTCTGTGCCGACTGGCCGGATGACGTTCGTCTCACTGCTTGAGAGAACCAACTTCCTTTTCGCGTTGGAACCGACTTGAACGCGTTTTTCTGTCAGTATCGTAAGGGGCCCTTCCAGGTTGTTCTACCTTACTTACAGCATCTGTCGGAAAGTCGCCAGGCACGAACAATCGAATACCATACTAGTCTCTCTATTAGTATACTCGTCGGCTGTCCAGCATTAAAATGAAATTGTCACCTTCTTCGCAAGCCGGTTGTACTCTTCAACAAATTCTTCCCTATCATCCACCTCATCACGCTCGGAAAGTAAGCCAAGGTCGCGGGTAGAAGAGCTCCAAGTATTGCTTCTGCGGCCGATCTGAACTTCTAAGGTGCCAAGTGAGCGGGAGGTAGTCAGGCCAGCTTGTGGCCTGATGAGGGTGGATTGCGAGAGCGGTCGTCTTCGTTGGTAAGGGAAAGGCTGCGAAGACGCGGACCAGCTCGCAGTTGCAGGGTATTTGCCTTTGATAGAAATAGGGGCAGCGTCATAATGATAAGACTGCATCTGAGCAAAAAGTAAGGGGTACACTTTGAAAATCTATAGTAGGTATGGGAAATAACAGAAAATGCTGAGCAGGAGAATGGAATAGCAACTGATAACCCGATTTGATACATGTAGAAATCTGAATGGCACAACTAGAATGGATGCCTCCTTCTGAGAATTGTTTGAAACTATCCGGGAAGCCGAGAACAACAAGAGGCCGCTGCCTTCCGCTGAAGTGTAACCAATGGTAATGCTACAGGTATAATCCCATCACAGGTTGAAGAAGGAAAGAAGGAGATAGGGGAGGCGCGGTATATGTGTAGTTCCAAAATAGAAATCTCTGAATAGTCAAATGCACTGCACTTCCAATACGTGCTATAACCATCACAAGTAGATCCTGACCGTTTTTACCACCTACCAAAGCTCCCCATCTAATCCGTATAATCATCCTTAGTCTAGTTTCCGTCGGACCAGCGCCTGAGGACCGTGAGAGAATGAAAACTTATGCGGGCTCAAGAGGACTGATCCTTATGCAACCACTTTAGTCTTTCGAACGCCAGACTCCTCTGCAATGCCCATCAATAAGCCCCCTTAACTCCGTAACTTCGTTTCTGCCATTTCCAAGGTGTCGTATGCGTCGTGAAAAAAGCGTCGATTACCGTTAAATTGTCATGACGGGGGGAAGTATTCACTCATCATCAGTAACGCCGGTAAACAGGACGTACTTGAGGATGTCCGAAAGGGAGATAATGCCCTTTAAATGCGAATTCTCATCGATGACGACTAGTCTGTGGACTCGAGATTGACGTAGAGTAACGAATATGGAATCGAGCCTGTCATCCTCTTGGCAAGTATAGATACCTTGGAAATCATCCGGCCTCTTCGATAATGCCTCTCCCACAGTTGACTGCAATTCGTCGTATACGCCGCCCTTGATACATGGGATCACGTCAACGGCCTCAAACACGTTGAGCACAACGTTATTCTTATCCACGATGGGCACGGCCGAGATGTTGTGAACCACCATCAGGTTGATCACTTCAAGTACCGAATCCGTCATCTTGGCTGTCGCAAGATTCTTATAGGTGCCCAAACCGATCTCTCGCACCGTCTGCTTGAGAAGCATGGTGTGCTGTTCCGTGTTGACGGCGATAAATTTAAGGATTCGGTACTGTGTAATGACACTAACCACCGTTTCCCTCTCGGTCTCATGGTCGATATCGACAAGAGGGATGCGACGAGCGCGACTCTTGAGCATGCGGCTACATGCTTCGTACAGCGGCCTCGAGGGATGGACGGATATGGTTTCCAACGGGAGAACTCCGATTGCCTTTTCAATGTCTTCAACAAACTGGGAAGTCAGCCGGACATATTCAATCGACAATGCCCCGCATATTCACATCTCGTGTGCAACATACCGCGGAGGCTGCTCAGCCTGAACTTGTCTACATCATCGATGTGTTCGGGGAATTGACAGTAGTATTGGATCAAATTGATGTAGTCGGTCGCAGTGAGAAGGCCAGCGAACCTAGACTGGTGCGAATCCCAAAGAGGCGCGGATACGATTCCTAATACAATTTACGTTAGGGCCAATTCGGACTGTCGCGACTTAGGTACAATACCATTCTGACTCAATATATCCAGGCTCTTTTTGATTAGGAGATCGTTATCGAGTATAATGAGGCGGAAAGAGAGCGGAAGTACATCGTAGCTAGTTCTCACTCGAAGAAAATTGCGCAGACCTCTCTGTAGGCATGAAAAGCCGGTTAGCAACGTAGTTTGGGATGCAAGATCCGAGAGTCGGACTCAGAGAGGAAGAAACGAAGTGAGAGATCCAGAGACATATAGTACAGAATACGGGTTCTAGGTGCTTACCAGGCCTTGCAACTGTTCTTCATCAATGGGAGCCATTGGCGTCGTGGGCACAGGCGTTGTACGACTCCGAAATTTAGGTCTGAGATACGAGGATGGCTGCACGAAGGGAAGCTCGTGCCCTGCTCGAGGCAGCGGTGCTATGGACGAGTACAAGCCCGAAAACATGGCGGGGCCCGCGGCGGTTGGCGCACGCTGTGGCTCTTTACCTGGCGAATTATTAGGTTTGCGCCTCGAAGGGTCATCCATAGCGCCTTTTGTCTTCTTGGGGTCTTCTTGGGGTCCCTTGGGGTCCTCTTAGGAGTCCTTTTGGGGTTCAGGGCAGGTCGGGCGGGAATTATTGGTGGAACGCCCGTTTCCCCGGGAGGCGTGTAGCTGAGGTTTGCAGGTGTGAGCTTGGAAAAGAGTTCGGCGGGAGAGGGGGAGGGGTGCGGAGAGTAAAAGCGATTAAAAAGGGAGTTCGTTATCGGATAAGGCTGCCCGGCGATTGGACAACTAAATTGTAGTTAGCTGGAAGCAGCATGGGGAGTTTGTTAGCTGAGACAAAAGATAGAGAAATGGACAGTTGAATTCATGACGATAGCGAAGGGTCGACGACGATAAAGACGAAATTGATGCCGGCGATAGCAATGAATGAGGTCAGATTAGATAAATAAATAGCCTCAGTCTTCTTCTCTCTTGAGTGGTCTAGACTGGGCTGCAGCCGAGTGGGCAATGGACGCTGGTTGATATCGAGAGCGATGCATCTACATAATGGGTACATGGATATGTGAGCTTTTCCGGAAGATCTGATAGGGCGATATTTAGTAGCGTAGAAGGGCAACTGCAGCTTTGGGCGGTAGCGACGTTGTTCTTTTTCGGTGATGCTGATAAGGGCGGCTACTACTACATGTTGCTTGGCTGAGGCCAATAGGAACGAATGACAAATGACACAGGGTGTTGATCTTCACTCAATCTTTGTGGATCAGCGCCGCGCAAGTTATGTTCAAGCCTACTGCGAATACATAGAATAGTTTCTATGTCCTATGGACAAGCTGATAAGTACCTGAGCATTTCAGTTCAGTTCGGATTATCGCTGTGCCAAGGGTAATATAGTGCAGCTTATGTGTGAGTGGCCAGGTTGAGACTCTAACTTAGGTGTGGAGGATACCAGACGTTGTCCATAGTGTATACATGTAGTTCGAAGCAACTTGTAAGGTTTTCTAAAGTACACGGATTAGGTCATAACGCAGATCAAGTAACACAATACATTAGGTATGTATGTAAGTTTCGATATAAGTCAAGGTACTTATCCTCTTTTCTTCACCACAGACGTAGCGGAATAGTTCCCCATGGAAGAAAGGGTTTACACGATCCAGACTTCAAACTAACAGAATTCGATGTAGCTACCCCAGTTTGTATACATGTAGAATAGGTACATGTACGTATTCCGGTATCAAACTGAGATTCCATCCCAATTATTCGTACTCAATAATGATCACCCTCTAAACGGCTAGAGAGAGAATACACTCGATATCCTGGATTTGAAGCGCATAACGGGAGTTAGACAATCAAATGACCTATCATATCGTATTGAAGAAATGATGTGACACAGGAGGCACAAAGATACCGTCTGGAAGAGTCGATGTCTGCTTCTGCCTGATGTTTTACCAAAATTAGGGAAGGCTATCAAGAGATAGGACAATTGAAGCTAATATTTACCATTTGATACGAGAGATCAACTCTGAGCTAGAAGACCGCAAAGGTTACTCACTAAAGAACAAGGCATGTCTCATTCTCATCCGAACAACCGAGTATGGAACAGGTGTGGCATCCTAGTATCGAAGGCGAACTTGGCGTCATGTAGTGATGCCATTCTTAGAAAAGGAGGGCACCTCATCGTAATAGAGGAGACGGTTGGAGAACCCATAGGTACTCATAAGCCGTATAATCATCGAAGCCCGCGAGTTGCTGATGGATACCTGCACCGTCTCTCCCAAGAAGGTAAGATCTCATGACTCGTTTTGAGCGCTGCCTTCCACTTTTCTGCAGGATCAAGAATTAAATCGTTGCTCGCTATTGGGAATAGCTTCAAATCAAGTAAATGCTGCAGTGTCATGACAAACATTGCTTGGCCTCGGCTCCTTTCAGACGGAATGATGCATGAGAAATGGTTGGGCACATCATCTTCCTGAGACGGATAGTGGATGCTTCCTTTTTCACAAGCCAAATACAAGAGCTGTGGCGGTAAACACGCTCACAGAGGTCTGGCTTTGTGGCTGCTGTAATACGCAAGAGCTGTCCTGAAAAGGCAAGCTAGACGATAATCGGGGTCTTATCCTTTCATGGGTAGCAGTGTGAGATACGTCAATTCTCTAACTTTCCATTTATCCTGCTTACATAAACGGTACTTACATGACTAGCAGACATGACTCTACCGTGTATCCCTTCGTTTTGTGCTGTTAATAACTGTGCATTTCGGGAATTCTCAGTCTGAAATATCATTATGAAGTCGAGCATTATGAATATTCTACACTTGCTTACCTATTGAACTATATTCTTCATTAAGGATTATGTACATATGTAATGGTAATGTTTGCATATAAAGCTTAATCGTGTATACAGATAAGCTCCCTGGTAACGGGTAGGTACATGATAGTCGGCAGCTACTGGCAGTAAATACATACATGTACATATGTACTAGGGGCGGGATCCACAAGCCAGAAGCTCAGTTAAGCTCGCCCACCGAAACCTTCCGGGACCAGGTCTCACGAGAAGTAAGAGAAAGGGCAAGGAGGGATTGAGCACCCCCATTGAACCCACCTGCCTGCACCTGCACCATTCCCTCTCTGTACGCAACCATACCGCACCACCCAGCACCACCTAGGCTACTGCAGCAGAAGCGGCAATAGCGCAGCAATTCGCTCTTTACCTAAGTCTGCGTCTGGGGGGCAGTGTCGTCCAATGTCGGGACTTCTAAAATCCTCTACTACGCAACAACCATTTTGAGTCTTCTATTGCACAACCTCGTAAACAACCCCCCAGCGGTAAAGGTTCAACAACATCCGCTCCCCTCTACCACACCCACACACGCACCGGTCAAGGTCGACCTTCATTCCATCGTGCCGTTCCGTCGATGTATATAATCCGGCAAAATCATCACCGCGTCGACCTGCACGAGATAGCCCACCTGCCCCAGCCTCTCACGAGGATACATCATAGGACCACCTCGGGGGAGCTGGCTTAATTGGGCATAACGTCAGTACCGACTACATTTGACCCGCCAGACCTTGTCAAGAATCACCAAAATTGAGACCAAGAGTATCCGACTACGAATATCATTCGTTCTTTGTTCATCGTCGGAAACCAAAATCATCATTGATCACGGTTCCTCACTTCACCCATAGCAATGGGGGCCTGCCAGTCATGCTGCGGAGGTAATACCAAAACATTCCCGTGTCAATCGAAGCTCCGCAAGTGCTGAAAATGATGCAGGCAAGTCTCGCGATGGTATCTACGAGCCAGTATTGGCCGATAGCGAACGAGAAGCTGTCGCCGATCTCCTGCAATACCTCGAGAACGTATGTCTACCATCCATCGACTCCTCAACCGCTTCAAGCTAACAGTGTCACAGCGCGGCGAAACCGACTTCTTCTCTGGCGAGCCTCTTCGAGCCCTGAGCACGCTTGTCTTCTCCGACAACATCGACCTTCAAAGGAGTGCAAGTTTGACATTTGCTGAAATCACGGAGCGAGGTACGTGGTACTCTTAGGGTTGGGCGGGAGAGTCGTCAGATTATACCGCTACGAAGCGAGACCCTGCTCAAATAGCATTCTAGTCCTCTCTGAAGTTAGAACTTAAGCTGACCATTATCCAGATGTTCGGGAGGTCGACCGCGATACGTTGGAACCCATTCTCTTCCTGCTCCAGAGTCCCGATATCGAGGTTCAAAGAGCAGCCAGTGCGGCGCTGGGAAACCTGGCCGTTAATAGTAAGTGTACCTCTGCAATTTCATGTAGATCTGGTTCTTGATCTCACCAAACTGTCTAGCCGAGAACAAGGTCTTAATCGTCCAACTGGGCGGTCTGACACCGCTCATACGTCAGATGCTTTCGCCGAATGTTGAAGTTCAGTGCAACGCTGTCGGATGCATCACCAACTTAGCGACACACGAGGAGAACAAGGCAAAGATCGCACGATCAGGGGCATTAGGTCCTCTGACCCGATTAGCCAAGTCCAGAGATATGAGGGTTCAACGGAACGCAACTGGCGCTCTACTCAATATGACGCATTCGGGTACGCATTCAAGCTTGGCATAACTATTTCGATACGAGTCTTTCTAACACTCTATTTTGCAGACGAGAACCGACAACAACTTGTGAATGCAGGCGCCATCCCCGTTCTCGTCCAACTCCTCTCCTCCCCCGATGTCGATGTTCAATATTATTGCACGACAGCACTCAGCAACATTGCCGTCGACGCTAACAACCGACGAAAATTAGCTGTGTCCGAAACTAAACTCGTCCAGTCTCTTGTCAACTTGATGGACTCATCCTCCCCGAAAGTACAATGCCAGGCCGCGCTGGCACTCCGAAATTTAGCCTCGGATGAGAAGTACCAGCTCGATATTGTCCGAGCACAAGGTCTCAATCCGCTATTGCGCCTGCTTCAGTCCTCTTATCTGCCTCTAATCCTTTCCGCCGTTGCTTGTATACGCAATATCTCCATCCACCCCTTAAACGAGTCTCCCATTATCGAAGCTGGGTTTTTAAAGCCCTTGGTTGATCTTCTAGGCTCTACGGACAATGAGGAAATCCAGTGCCATGCTATATCGACTCTCCGAAATCTCGCTGCGAGCTCTGATCGCAACAAAGCACTCGTCCTCGAAGCTGGCGCAGTACAAAAGTGCAAGCAACTAGTTTTGGATGTGCCTGTTACAGTGCAGTCGGAGATGACGGCCGCGATCGCAGTCCTTGCTCTATCCGATGACCTCAAGACGGATCTGTTGAACCTGGGCGTGTTTGACGTCCTGATTCCCTTAACGCATTCACCAAGTATCGAGGTTCAAGGTAACAGCGCTGCTGCTCTTGGTAATCTATCTTCGAAAGGTGAGCGCTTTCCTCGTGATTCCATTTAATCATTTGTTAACACGATACAGTTGGCGACTATTCTATCTTCATCCAGGATTGGATGGAGCCGAATGGCGGTATCCACGGCTACTTGAGCAGGTTCTTGGCCAGCGGAGATGCCACGTTCCAACACATCGCTATCTGGACGCTCTTACAATTGCTGGAATCGGAGGATAAGACCTTGATTTCACTTATTGGAAAATCGGATAGTATTGTGGAGATGATTAAGCAAATTGCCAACCGACAGATCGAGTCCGACAATGAATTCGAGGAAGACGATGAGGGTGAAGTCATCAACCTTGCGCAGCGCTGCCTTGAGCTTCTTGGTCAGAGTGCCTCGAAGGCGCATATAGAGGGATGAGCGATGATACTCCTGATGACGGTCGTTACTAGCTTTTCTACTTCCCACTAATCATTAGCCTTGCCGGGCTCGTTTCCCCGGCCGGCAATTCGCACGGACTTGGTCGGTTCCGGTGTTCGAGGCGTATTTTATATAAGCAGGCATCTGTATTTCGTTGATAAGGCTGCTTCGATATTTTATAGGGAATGCATATCCTCATTAGGGCGGTTCTCATATTTGCGGATGGAGTGTATTGCAGGTGGCACAGCCCGGACTTGCCCTTGCGGAAAGGAAGATTCTCGATCTCATTTGTACAATGCGGCATAGCCCTTGAAGAGACGTCTGGTTGGACCCATCCTTGCAAGTCGCAGTTACTCGTATAAGCCTCTTGCTTGGGACTTTTTAAGTTCTTGTAATTAGATTGCTCCCTTTTCGCCCCAAAATGATATCCACAAATCATCTCTCCGGAACGCCTCCATGCAATGCTGTGGTAATGTACATGTAGTACAAATGTGCATAGTATAGTACAGTGGTATTTTTGCGTTGCAGCATCACCCATTTGTACCGAGGTCATGTCTTAGGCGAATTTGATACAGGTTGAAGACCACTTTCTACTTTCGAGAACCAGTTGAAGGGCCACCAGCCGTTCATTGAGACTTTGGCAATAACTTTGCCCTTGATGAGACCCATAGGTAAGGGGCCGAAGTCACGGCTATCTCGGGACCAGGGAAGGTTGTCTCCAACTATGTAGCAGTGACCCTTTGGAACCTGAATGCCGTGTTATCAGCAATTATTCCATCCTCATCTCATCTTAACCTTCTGGGCATGTAAAAGGGAGGACATACCTGTATCATATTCCCACTCCCCACCCCCGGCGAGTTGAGCAAGACATAATCACCCGGCAGGCCCAAAACTCTCTTGATACCTTCCTCTCCTGGCTCAACGGGGATGGAGTATACGACACAGTCACCTACGCGCACGCCTCGCCCGCGCCGGTACGACCGGTCCGTCACGAACCACTCGTCCATGGTCAGGAAGGTGGGCAGCATGCTCGGCCCCCATCCGTACCCGCAGCTGTAGCCGTAGGTCACGGCGACGTGGCCTAGTGCGAAGGCTTTGATCGTGTAGATTAGCACCCGGAAGGGGTGGCCTAGGAGTGATGGCATTGTGTAGGTGGTTTAGTAATGAGGGGTAAGATGTATGGTTCTATGAGCGATGGCGCTGCGGTTTAGGAGTTCTCATGGCTGGCTGCATTAACAAGCGTGAGATGAGTAGTTCTAGCTTATGAAATGCGCAAATGTATCGGGGCCATGAACAATGAACCTGTTCTATGTGAGTATATTGAGTGAAGGTATGAATAAGGGCTTGAGGTTTGAACTTGAGCTAAGTCTTGGCATCGAGCTACACTAGGGGTACCTAACACTACTAAGCCCCGGCTCGGGTGCCATGACATGATTGGCTGCACAGCTCCCAGCTCTGAAGTTTCTAAAAGCTTCTAACCAACCCAATTGCAGGACAACTTCGAAACGTCATCTCAATCTTCAACAGCGCCGTTGATTAGATGTCTTTCGTAGAGTTCCAATTGCACTCACAAGATAGAACAGACAAGAAGACAAGTCAAAATGGCACAACCACGCTGTCTCGCCTACTCGCCAGCACGAGCTCTCCATCGAGTTCTCGTATCAGAATTTGCTGGTAGCCCTGCAATGCCCTCATTAGGACGACACGCGAGCGCATACTACCTCTTCCCACCACGGCTCTTCTTCTCATCCTCTAGCCGCCTTCTCGTGAGAAAACTCGCTTCCCCTATACCAATCGCAGCACCACCAACTCCCACACTCCAAAATGCGCAAATCCGCACGCTCACCACAACCCCCACCCTCCAGCGCCTCAACACCTTCAAGAAGCGCCTGACCAACGAGAAAATCCCATATAAATGGGTGCGCATCGCCGCCGCACCGCCGGACAACACTCTCTCGCCACCACAACGCACAGACGCGATCCTGCGGTCTCTGAACCCGAAAACGCACACCCTAGTCATGGTCGCGCCGCCGCCGCACGAGCTCAACGAAGCCCACGAGCCGCAAACCCACGAGCAGCACGCGGCCATATGCCGGATCATCGACAACGCGGCAGCCGAGAGCGCGGCGGCCGAAGCGGAGAAGGAGGCGCGGCGGAAAGCCGTCGATACCAAGGAACTGGAGCTATCGTGGGGCATAGCGGGGCACGACCTGAAGCACAAGTTGCGGCGGCTGAGGGAGTTTCTGGACAAGGGGTTGAAGGTGGAGGTTATCATGGCGAAGAAGAGGCATGGGAGGATGGCTACGCGCGAGGAGGCGGAGAGTGTGCTGGCGCAGGTGCGGGAGGCGGTTGCGAGTGTTGATGGCTCGAAGGAGACCCGCAAGATGGATGGGAATGTTGGGGGGTTGGTGCGGTTGTTTTTCGAGGGCCCGAGTGAGAAGAAGAGGAAGAAGAAGAAGCAGGAACAAGAACAGGCACAGGAAGAGGCATAGGTACAGGAGTGGACCGAAGAGGGGGAGCAGCCTACTGCGATTGCCTAGTTGTTGGGACTACTCGCGGGTTACTACTGGAGTCTTCGGGCTCTGTGATAGTGGTGAGTTAGCTATTACGAGTGAAATGGCTATCTCTGTGAAGCTTAGCGAGTCGAAAAGCATCGGTGACATAGACTTGCGTCTAAGGCGAACTATATGGTCTGATAGATCTAGACTATTAAGAAATAGCACGAAGATCATCTAATGTAAAACTAGGTCATACTCTGAAATGATGTGTATAGTCGTAATGAGATACCCATATTTCACTACGATATATGGCCGTTAAAATATTTTGATATTGATGTATTACAAAGAATTGCTTTCAAAGCAGGTATGAGTATCAATATTCTTCCCAAACGCCGCCGATGCCATACTCTTGCCAGGCATATTTCCGATAATGTATCCTCACGTCCGATGTACCTAGCGCTCCAGCGAGTCCTGCGAGGTAACCTCATTTCTCATCAGTGATGCGCTTTTTTCCTATTCCTTCATGACGAAGAAAGACGCGCCCACGACACTGAACGCGATCGCAGTCGTCATGAAGCCGGCCGCCACCTTCTCGCCCGTGGTGATCTCCGCCATAACTGGCATGTATGATTCAATCGGCACCCCAGCATCTGGGTTGCCGACCGATGTTCCACCCGTGTCAGCAGTTACTGGCGCCTTCGTCGCTTGCTTCTTGACTAACGAATACTGCAGCGCAGATAAGGCGCTCATTTGCTCACCGACGCCCACCAACCCATCGAAGTTTGCCTTTGCCGTCCACTTGAAGCCACAGGCCGTGCCTGGCTGGCCCTTGAATTCGTTGGCGGGCGGCGAGCCAGAGCATTGCTGCGCTGCTGCCGCGGCGGATGATTGGACTAGCGGCATAAGCGTATCATAGGTATACGGTGCCATCTGCGATGCTGAAGCCATCCACCGCATTAGGTAACCCTTGAAACTCTGCTGGTCGTTGTCACACAAGTTGAAAGATTCGCACGGCCGCTCAACCACGATTCCGTCGTCGAAGAAATATGCGGCTGTCCTGTTGACTAGGCCATCCACTCGCTGCTTCCAGGTATCGTTACCACCTGTAAAGTTGTACATCATAGCCGTGCCTTGCAGAAATATGCCGGCATTGTAGGTCCACTGCGCGCGGTTGAGGGTGGCGCAGTTGTTATCCACGCCTGCTCCGTCGTAAATGTTGAAATCGTCATCGATGAATTTAACTTCCGTCATCCAATCCCAGACCTTCTCAGCCCAGTCGGCGTACGTTTGGTTCCCCGTATATCTTGCCAGCCGCGAGGCGATATTGAAAAAGCAGCCGTTGGAGATCGAGTTCTTGTAGTTGAATCCATTGTTGAACGTAAATATCTGCCACCGCAAACCCCCGCCGCAAGTTTGAGCGTCCCATCGAGTCACATATTCGTTGAATACTGCCTGAACTAATGCCAACCACTGCGGCTGACCCTCTGGTGGATTCTGGAAATTATTCTCGGTGGCAGACATCGCCGCCATGGCCCAGAATCCTTGATCGTCGTTTCCCAGCGTGCTGGTCTGGTTCTGTGGCATGTAATCCGCGTCTTCGCCTGCTTGATGCTGCATTGCTTGCAGTGTCACAGCGTTATATGTTTCGTCGCCGGTGTAGAACCAATAGTCGACGAGTGTCCCAAACATAGCTCCTGCTTCCCACCCTAATACCGTTGTGAGTGATAATTATACTCAAGTGAACGGGTTCACATACAGAAATATGGATCCGGCAAGTTACCCGGGACATCGCCTGTGTTATTTCCTGTATAATACTTCAACAAGCCAAAAGCAACAGTGCTAGCTGCGTCCTTGATAGAGTCTATCCAATGTCAGCCATGCGGTTAAAGGTCGTTACGACTATACGTACCGTCGCTAGTGAAGTCGACTTGTATGGCGCTTGTCACACCTGCCAGCAGGCTTACGAGGCCTGCCGTACGAAGTGATATTTGCATTATGGAATGAATGGAATATAGTCGAGGGAAGGAATGTAATGGGACTTCGCCCGCGAAAGGCCTGGCCTTCGAACTGAATAGAGACCGTCTTTGCTCACGCCAACTTCATGTCCTTTTAGTACCTAGCTACGGGTCCAGGATGACTCGGAGGGTTGATATTTTACTGTCACCACTGCCCTTGATGACTTAAATTCCCGAACAATCACTCTAATACGACAGGAAACAGGCCGCTAGGGCGAAGAATAAGAGAAGCAAAAACTCGACCAGGAGCGACGGTGAGGAATAGGAACGAAAAAGGAAATATTAACGAAAGGTCGTCCGGCGAAACAAATCGAAATGAATGAAGCTTCGATCCAGAAGCAACGACGAAGAGAAGTGAAGTTGAAGGTGTGAAAGAACACAGACTTCCAAGCGTCTGTCTTCCGGGTATGGCGGCCAGGGTCTGCAAGTCTAGGCCGTAGTGTCCATCTCGAAGCGAGTTTACGCACAGCACCAAACCACCGCAAGTATCAAACAATGCAACGGTATATCACGTCAATTGTCGGCAATTGTACCCAGACTTAGTTAATCCCTACCTAACGATTTCTGCGCGTAAATTTCCGTCCCAGACCGTGAGGCTATGCCATATGAATCGGCACGCTGAAACAGCTCGAGTTCGATCCGAGCGGATCCCCGTCTCAAAAGGGGAGAAGACCCGGGGTAAGAGATCGCGTAAAAGATACGGGAATAGTATCGAAACATTGTAGATCCTGCTATTTCGTAGATCACTGTGAAGAAATCAGTGGGTAGATTTAATTTGACTCCGAAGTCTTTGGTTCAGTACTTAAAGCATCTGAAAATAAGTAAGAGATGAAGTTGAAAGGACTTGGACGTTGAAGTGAAAATGGATAGGTACCACCTTACAGGTACGGTACCTAGGTTAGGAGGTACCTAAGGTAACTTTGTGGGGAAGCTCACTCCCCTGTATATCATGTATGGTTCAACTGGGGCGTACCTGCACAAAACCAGACGGCTGAAATAACCAGGGGTCCCCCAAAGCCGCTACCACCGGCGTCACAAGCATCCGTCTGCGCTCTGCTACTTTCCATTCTACATTTAAATTAGAAAGGAGAGTTTTCGTATACTTCTCCAAGCAACAGAAGCGACTGCAAATCAGGACACACGTAGCGGCAAGAGACAGACGCGGCAAAGAGACTAGCAGCTATTAGAGACTAGTCCGAGTTTGACCATATTTGTAAATCCAAAGACAATTGGTTTCACTTGGGAGACACATTGTTACTTCGTATGCTCTATCATGAGCTGAAATCTATTTCATTATCCCATGAAAACTTTTGGTAATTGGTATCGAAATCTCAATCGTAAACAACCGCGTTTCACCAACCATTATAATCGCCTGCCGTAAACCTCTATATCCTCGCGATTCTCGGGTACGAACTGCAACTCAGTGAACTCAGGAACCTTCAACGCATCTTTAGCAACTCAAGCCTTCCGTTTCTTAGATGGGGGTTGGGCACCATTCGCTTTGGGCTTCTCTTCTTCATCGTCGTCACCCATCTCCTCGTCTTCATCTTCATCCTCGAAGTCGACGTCACTAACATCGACCTCTTGGGCTTGGCCTTGAAACATGTTAACGGTGTTCGATCTTTCGCATATGAGAGTTGACTTACTGAAGTATTTGATGGCGTTGGGCCAGAGGTCGTCGCTGATAGCGAGAGCCACTTCCTCGCCATCTGGGAATATCTCAAGCGCCAAGGGGTCATCCTCATCATCCTCATCGTCTTCTTCCTCTTCGACCTCCTTAAGTTCGGGGACCTTGCCTGCGGCTCTTTCAGCTCTCTTCTTTCGTTCTTCCTCAACGGCGAGACGGCTCTCCTCCTCAGAGATGTTCAGGCCCCGGTATCCCAACCAGCCGAAGAAGGAAACTGCACCTAGACCCGTAGCCTCGATCTTCTCCTTCAACGCCTTCTCATCGGGAGTGTAGTCCTTCTCCTTCTTGATCTTGGTGCTGTCTGAAGGGCCTTGCTTCTTGTCGTTCTCCCAGACCTTGATGACCAGGTCAAGCATTCCCTGAGTGAGATCCTTCTCGGCTGACTTCCACTTGATAGGGACCGGCTCGCTGACTAGACCCTCTTCGCCGTCCTTGGAGACGCGGTACCAGAACTTCTTCTCAAGGACTTTGTCCTCGAACCACTCGTTCTCGGAGAATTCTAGCTTGATAGAGACGCTGCGAGGATCTCCCTTGCCGCCATCTTCGATTTCGAAGTGAGACACCGAGACGTTGCTCAGCGCGGTCAGGAGCACAGCAGAGTCGCTGGGCTGAATGTACTGGTCTAGGTCAGGTGGCGCTTGCTCAAAGACCAAGGCCCAGAAGTTGGGAATCTTGGCGACAAGTTTGGCTCTCTTCTCGTAGAGGGACTTGCTGAGAGCAACTTGTTGGCGAACTAATGAATGTGTAAGTTAGGTATGTATTCTCCGTTCTGTTTATGGATCTCGAGCTTTGTTGTTTGCTGTAAACCGGCACAATGGAGTACGCTGAGACCTTCGAGTCTGAGCATCGGGAGTACATGTACTTACTTATTTCTGTCTCGACATCCTCGAAGTCCTTCTCGAGGTCCATCAACTCCTCGTAGGTTGCGAGAGCCGCGTCAATCTCGTCCGTCGCCATGGCTGAGTGTTCAGAACTGAGGATATTGAGAGATGTAGATGGCGTACCGACGAAAAATATTTGTGGAAGCAAAGTTGAAAACAACAGGTAAGGTATGTAGCACTAGAAATTTTTTATAAAAATACTTGTGACTAGGGGGAAAAAAATTCTCGATGATCAACTACCTTCCGTCATTGGTTGCCTAATGCTAGCAAAAAGGACCCTGGACGATTGTCACCGCCGTGAATTGCTTTTGGGTCCTCCCCGCATGAGGCTTGGCAAGGGTCTATACCGTTTTATACGGTGAAAAAGAATGTTTTCCTTCAGCTCTTCTATTCATTTACTAGCTTCATGTTGTCTCTCATTGAGGCTATTCTATCCGGTATAGATGTGAAAAATAATACGTCTACCTAATGTGTAAATAGAGATGATGGAATTTCCAGTTGGATTTTATACTGATAAGCTTTACAAGTTCTCAACAACCAAGACCCTTTTCCTTATGGTACCTAGATAGGTAGGTATGCATGCAAAAGCATTGCTAGTGGGGATAAATGCACGCAACAATGATCGGATACACAAAAGTCTCGTGTACTTGGCTATCTTTTATTTGAAGATAAATTAGGTCCTCAATACCTTCAATTGTACTAAATACCGCTCAGTCTGAACTCCATGTCCTCCATATCCTAGAAACAACTAGCTATCGAGTGTGAATAGCCCCGTGTCGGACGCATTTCCCGTCCAAAACCTTAGCTGATTCAACCAAACAAGAATCCTACGCCTGCACCTATGGCAGCAATGATTGCTTGTATGGCTGCCGTGCCATAGCCACCCATGCCGGCGCTCTGCAAGATAGCAAAGAGACTATGGGCCGATACATTGCCGATGAGGCTATGCCATGCTGCGGCAAGAGAGCCTATATGAGATTTTGTTAGTCAAGATACAATGATGTTCGCAATCAATCAACATCCGATCTCATTGAAGAGATCAAGCTGAGGCTGAGAGGTACATACCAACAACGATACCCGCAGGTCCGAAGCCAGCTACCGCGAGAATGGGACCTGCTACGGCTACACCAGCAGCAGCACCAGCGGCCGGAACAATGGCGTTTCTCATGTTGGAAGGGCAAGCGTTGGCAGGTGTGATGGAAGAGGTGTCTTTCTAACGTTCTTGATATCTTGTTGGTTCACACAGGACGTGTTGTGAAATAAACCCAAAGGTGAATATTGAGTTGGTTCATAGGACAGATGCTTATAGACGAAGGTATGGAAGAAGAGATGCTGAATTCCCAGGACTTCTACATGTTCTATACCTACAATACTTATATCTTCATTTCTCTGCGGCTAGGTCGGATTGAATTATGAGTTGACTCGAAGCATTTTGGTGGCAGTAGATGATTTGTTTGTATGTCACTTAGGGTCACATCATTTGATTATCTGATTTGACCTGTTCCGTTTGTGATATCTGATATCTTGTTGATCTAGTTAGGCCTGTCAGTTGAAAGTGAGGCTATTCTGCCCCGCATATACCTGTCTTGTTACATTAATAGAAGGACCAAAGCAACTTGCCGTCGGGGGTGGCTTTCGGCTACTTATATTAACAGGACTTTTCCACCGTGTGCGACCCCCTTGAGCTCGTTTGTATTGTCAAGGCTAGGATAAGGTACTTGTATCCCACCCATATCGGCAGGCTGTGAGCGCGCGTTTAGACAAGAGCAAGCTAAGGTGGAAGCACTACTGCAGACTCGGAGCTTGGGGTGCCTGCATGTGTATAATGAAAGCTCTTCCCGTTTGTCAATACGGCGTCGAGTCAGTAATGACCATCTTTGAGTTAAAAGTTCGAGACGGCGTGCGGGCAGGGTGGGTCACAGAGAGTGGGGTCCATGCAGGTCCCAGCAATCGATACGGGTGGGGCAAAATCAGATAACCATCCGATACGTATGATCCACTCTCGCCGGCGGTCGCATACGGCAGAAAAATAATTATCTTACATCGTTATCGCATGTGCAATTCGCATTGCTACGCCGCAGAGTCGTCGTCGCATCTTGATCTATTCGACTCTCCTCCAATCCTTGTAAAAATACATACCGTAAAATGAACCCCTTACCCGGAGCTGGAGGCGGCGCTGGGGCTGGTGCGCCTGCGGGGGCGCAATATGACCCCAACGACCCTAACATCAAGAGAGTTCGTTTCTCCCTCCCGGCGCAATATTGCTAGGGATCACGATTCGCTGACATAGATAAACCTACCTAGTTAAACGCGATGATGGAATCATGCTTTGGAAAGGCCGCTATTTCCGGTGTCATGGGCTTTGGTATGGGTGGACTATTCGGAATGTTCATGGCCTCCGTACGTAACCCCCAATATTCTAAAAATATTCAACAACAGAGAAGAATCTGTCTCTGACCAGCTGGTATAGATGTCCTACGACACACCCTTCCACACTCCCGGAGCTCCGGGTGCCGCGCCACAACCAATAACCTCCCTACCGCTCCGCCAGCAGCTCAAGGTCGGCTTCAAGGACATGGGCTCGCGATCGTATAGCACGGCCAAGAACTTCGGACTCGTCGGACTGATGTTCGCCGGCATCGAGTGTGGAATCGAAGGATACCGAGCAAAGAACGACATGTTCAATGGCACGGCAGCTGGGTGCTTAACGGGAGGCATTCTAGCACGAAGCGGTGGTCCTACAGCCGTCGCCGGTGGTTGCGCAGCCTTCGCGGCCTTCAGTGCTGCCATAGATGCCTGGTTACGACAGCCAAAGGACGAGGATTAGCAGCGACAAAGAAATGCGAAGACAATACTGTACAATTACGAAAATTTGGTCCATCTTGGCGACTCGAGACACCGGTAGGGCGTTGGGTTACGGTTGCATAGCATCACGGCGTTACGGTCTTGCGCGGCAGATCTATAGAAAGCGGGTCATGACATTCTCCACTTAGGACCTTCAGATAGAAGACAGATGGCTGATATCTACCTTAGCCAAGAGATGAGCTAGAATCACTTCGATAGAGTAATGTACATCTCGAAGAAGGTAATGAAAGAAAACCAAGATCTTGGTTCCGTCAAACTTGCGTGTAGGTACAAGCTTGATTGGCCATACGAGTACCAGAAGAAGATCAGTCACTGAGGACAAGCGAGAAGAGAGAAAAGGACGAGATATTAAGCAGCTCGAGTTAGTTAATCTCTCCCCTTAGTTGTCTAAGCTGAATAGTTCCAAAAGTAATCTGGTCCATAGGTCATGATCCCCCCTCGTAGAACCAGTTGTCAGTTCTATAGCATATCACTCGCATGCTAATTTACCGCATGGTAGAAATCAAGAACGTCCATATCCATATAAACCTCTCTATCCATGTCCCATCAATTCCATAGCATTCAGCTCGTCACTGAGCATAACCTAATCTGACCGAACCACAATAGCCGCCAACTCCAAAATAATACTAATCGTTAGGCATTACGTCACCTAGGCTTTCAACTCCCAGTTTAGGAAGCCTTGTACACTTGGAAAGCTCCAAACTCCCAGAACGCATTGGTGAAGGCGGTCGGGTTGTTAGCGACGTAGTCGGTGCAATTACTCGGACCTGCAAGTAATTAGCAAATTCACTTCTAAAGGATAGAGATCCACCTCATCTCATGAAGGCAAAAGCAAGGAGAACAACTTACAGCCGCTCTGAGCATAGACGCCGCCAGCGTACTGTCCGCAGAGATCGATATTGACAATAATGCTCTGGTTCTTAAAGTGGGAGCCGATATCGCACTTCGTATTTGGGAAATCGGCCGAAGCCTCGCCCCAAGTACTCGGATCGGGGTTCATAGCCGTTATATCCGTCGGGATACCATTTCTGCTAAACTGCCAGACCCGAATACCCTCATCCCGCCACTCCATAGCCATGATACCGCCGTTAGCGTCGTTGTACTCGGTGCCGTACGTATCGGCCGCGCTCTTCACGCCGCAGCCAGCGTTGTCGTTGGTGGCGTTGTAGCAGTTGGTGTTGATACTGGTTCCGCTCATGATGCGCTTGTCGTTCATCTCGCAGTCATTGGTTGTGTGCAGCGTCATCTGATTGCCGTCCGTGGCCTGGTTGACGGCTTCCATGACGTCGATTTCGCCGTGGTCCGGCCAGTTGGCCGGGTCTACAAGCCAGAGTGCGGGCCACGTGCCGCACCCGTAGGGTGTGTGCTTGACATCGAAGATGAATAGCCCGTTGTTGTACTGCGTCTTCGACTCCACGCGCACCGAGAACCGGCCCGTCGATGCGTCGGGGACGGAGCTTGGGCCGACGCTGGTGTCGACTTTTAGGACCGCTGTGTCGGCGGTTGCGTATGTGAGATTCTAGGCGGTAGTTAGTAAGACTTGGACAGTGGTGTATGCAAAATGCGTAAGTCTGCATGGAAATACCAGTTGCTGGGCTTGCTCCTTCGGAACATAGTGAACGAATCCCTGAGCTGGGTCATATCCTGTGAAATAATTGAAGTTGTCGAAGAAAGTCGTTCCGTTATCTATGATGAAAACAGTTAGTGTGCTGATAGCTTATTGCCATATGCGGAAACAGGTCAGCGGCTTACATTGATCTGACAAGGTGTAATTGAGTCTGTAGTAATCAGGGTATCGGTTGGCCTTGGCGACCTCAACCGGGGTCACAACGACGACAATGATAACGACCACGAGAATTGCGGCAATGATGGCCCAAGTCCTCTTTCTCCAAGACTTCGGATTCCACCGGGATACAGGCTGTTTGTATTCGTAGGCCATGGGCATATTTCCTCGCGGTGGCGGGGGTAGTTCCCGTTCCGGTCCGGCCGAGTAATACGGTGGTGGGCCTGATACCATCTCGACGGGGCCGTCGTTGTAAGTGTCTCGAACTTGAAAGGAAGCAGGGCCAGCCTTTGGCGGCGTGTATGAATTCTCCCAACCCATATTTGTTCGTAGTAGAAGAGCTGCAAGATAAGCTCGTAAAGAATCTCTGCTTGGTGTTGGTTGGCGACCGTTAAGAACGAACGAATGCGAGTAATACCTAACTGCGCCGCAGAGCTGCCAATAGACTGATATTACGATTAAGGTAGTCAGTCCTGGTGGAAATGTGACTCTTCTTGAGAATGGGGTCTCTCAATTATTCAAGAACCTGTCCAGAGACTTGAGCTCAGCTTCTAGCCGTGCTGCTGGAATTGCAATTCGGATTGACTTTATCCTGTTGCAAATTGGTTGGTTGGTATGTGCCCAGGTGGTGAGTTTCAAAGCATATCTTAAGGTGGCATATGGAAAAGGTTTTGGGTGGTACGCAAGCACTTTTATTGAACTAACTCAAGCTCTATCCATTAGTAAACACGTTGGGAGAAGCGACAATACGAGGTCGAGCAAGTTAGGTCCAACCCATCTGAGCCCCTCGCTGATCAAGTGAGGTAGGTACACTGTAGTGTACTGTAGTAACGCCTTAAACACTGCCCGTCACCTTCCAATCGCAATGAAAGACGAAAATCCCGGATAGGGAGAATGGAGAATGGAGAAGGCTGACGCGTTGGGAGTTCCACGTTCGGTTCCATTAAAGCAACTAATTTGCCGATGAGGCCGGTCTATCATTCGGTGCTATGTTGGTGGTGCGATACGTATCTGAATGTGACGAATCATCTTCTCTTTGTAGCGTAATGTGCAGAATTCGGTACATGTACCTTTTGCCCGTCACGCTATCGTCACACCCAAACAGCTGGCACATTAGTTTAGGAACCTGAATGATTCAGCCCACTTCTAACTTTGGAATCAAGGAGCTTGATGAAAAAAATAAACAATAAGCGCAGGCACATTTCAACTTGCTGGATCCCTTCTTTGGAACTACCTGCCTTGATGACACATGTTGACTTCGACACTTGTTTGTCTGGATGAAAACATCGCAAAGTCCGTGATAGCGTTACGGGTCCCCTGCAAGCGAGTTTCGCAAAGATCTGATCCGCGCTACGATTAAGCACAGGCTGCACAGCCTCGATGATGTGCGGCTAACTTATCGATACGGTTGATACGGGTCTCCGTACCGTTGTTTAGAGCCAATGGAGGTCCCTGCCAAGAAATGGCCCGTATGGCGGACGGATCGTATAACTGTGCTAAAATCAAAAAATTAAATCTACTAAACTTAATGCGGTAGTAATAATACTGCTATACGACTAGCGTTATTTTTAGCGTTGATGGGCTTATACTTAAAAGCTTCGTACGGATATTTAAATATTATAACTAAAAGGCGCTAGCAAGCGTTAACGCGAAGAAAATCGCGCTAAATCTTAAATTTTATTTTTTTTCATTTAAAAATTAATAACTTAACGAATAATTACTTAATTAAGAAATAATTAACGTTATTATAAAGCTAACTTAATTCCGGTTTTAATAATTTAAGATATATAATAATACAGCTATTTCTCATAAAAATATTAAATTTTAAAATAAAAAAGTGATTTTTACTATAGGTTTTTACAAGATAAAAAGTATAAAACTTAACATTTTTTCAACCTTTAATATTTTAACGTTTAAATACTTTAAATAATAATAACCTTACATATATACGTTATATAAAATAAAATAATATATCGTTATAATATTATTATTATAAAAATTTTAATAATATATAATAGTTATTTTTAATATTTTTATCCGTTAAGTTATTTAATATAAAAGAAAGTTTTTTTTAATAAATAAATATAAAAAAATACTTAAAAATACTTAAAAATATTTAAAAATATTTAAAAATACTTAAAAATATTTAAGAATATTTAAAAATTAACGTTATAATTTTAAACGAGATTTTGCTTTTTTTTACTTTTTTTATTATTATTATTTTTTTATTTTTTTAAAATATTTTTTTTTAAAAAAAAACGTGCTTTCCGCGAAGAAAAAATTAAAATTTTATATAAAATTAAATTAATCCCGTCCGGAAGACTTATTACGCTAAAACTTTAAGAAATTACTATATAAAACTAATAAAAAAACTAATAAATAATTAATAAGTAATTAATAAGCTTTTCTTTCCAGCGATTAGTTGAAAAAATAGCGCTAACAGGGGCTAAGAGGCGCTGGCAGGCGTTAGCGCCGAGAAAATCGCGCTAAATCTCGGATTTTATCCTTTTCCATTTAAAAATTAATAACTTGACGAATAATTGCTTAATTAAGGAATAATCAGCGCCATTATAAAGCTAACTTAATTCCGGTTCTAATGGTACTAGATGCACGATGATACGACTATTCTTCGTAAAGATATTAAATGTTAAGAAAAAAGGGTGATTTTTACTATAGGCTTCTACAGGGTAGGAAGGGTGAAACTTAACGTTTTTTTTAACTTTTTATATTTAATATTTCAAATAATTATAACTTTACGTATATACGGTATATAAAGGAAAAGAATATATCGTTATAATGAGAGTTTTATGGCGGTTTTAATAGTATTTATTAAATATTTTTATTACCTTTATTCGTTAAGTTATTTAATATAAAAAAAGATTTTCTTTAAGAATAAATTTAAAAGAAATTATAATAAATTTAAAAAAAATAAAGAAACGTAACAAAATAAATATTCAAAAATAGCAAAAAATTAAAATAAATACTCCGGACGGGATTCTGCTTTTTTTACTTTGTTTATTATTATTATTATTTTTATTTCTTTAAATATTTAATCTTTAATAATTTAAAAAAACGTACCTTCTACGAGGAAAAATTTTAAATTTATAGTTTTTAAAAATATTATAATATATATTATTATTTAAGCAGAATTTAAAAGCAAGGCTTTATTTTATTAAATTTTTTTCTCGTAAAAACAGTTATAACTTTACTAATATTAAAATACACGTTTTATAATTAATATTAATAAAAAGGTCTTTTAATTACGTATATTTTAATTTAAGTTGCACGTTAATACGATTACTATAACCCGAAATATTTAAGATTAAAGTTTAAAAGTCCCGAAAAGCTTTTACGTGATACTCTTTCAGGCCTTCGAGGGCCCTAAAAGACAAGGAGCTTATAAGGAGCTTGGCCTTTAAGGCTACTAAAGCTATAGCGCTCGAATACTATTAAAAGATATGTTACGTAAGAGCTTTTCGGGACCTTCGAACTTTAATCTTAAATATCTCAGGTTATAATAAACATATAAGGATGCAACTTGAACTAAAATGTGCGTAATTAAAAGAGCTTTTTAATAATATTAATTATAAAACGTAATTCTTAATATTGGTAAAGTTATAATTATTTTTACCAGAAAAAAAGTTTGATAAGGTAAGAGCCTCGCGTTAAATGCATATGTATTAATTTATCCGTACGAGGCTTAAAAGTATCTCATTATTATGGAGAAAAAAAATCAAAAATAGGTGGCTAGGTGCTACTACCTAATTTGGCAAAAGTGCGTTGATTTTTTTGATTTTGGCACAGTTGTACGATCCGTCCGCCGTAGCCCGTGTTCTGGAACGCCTCACCGTTTGTGGGCTAAGAACTCGCATCTTATCGGCCGAATCCGCTTGCTTGCGTTCACTGACGGCTTGGCGGATCTATGTAGTCTGGGGTTTGCCATAGATAGCATGGAATGGCCCCCAAAGCTCACAATGCAAACTTACAATTTGGTGCAACGATGAGAGTATATACTTGCATCACTAATATACAACCTGGAACGGGACAAATATACGAATACCATTAATTAAACTAAGTTAACTTGATGGTTACATAGGTAGTTTAACTGTTTTAGGGATTGAGCTTCCATATTTTGAGACCAACATGTTGCTCACGTCCACTCTCACAATCACCAAGCAATGTTCTAGAGGCTATCGTACGGATTATACCATTCCAATGCTTCGTTCTTGTAAAGTTCATTGGAAAACCTCCCGTCTCCTTCCGGCATGTATCTCTTCTCGTACACTTACATCTATTTTTACTACTTTTCAGCCTCGTTTGAGGTTTCCCGTTGTCTCTTACGGACCTCGAACATCCCAATTCTATCATTCCACCGCTGTTACTAGCGCAACACAACCTACATTGCCAGCGAAATCATCCAGTGACTCAAATATGGCGCAATCTGTGATAGAGATGGCAGGCCAGTCTGGTCGCTCATATATTGTCGAAGAGGTGCTTCAACAGAAGGAAACCCCCCGTCGCTATATCTACCTCGCAAAGTCTGCGAATATCTCCCAGCCCACCAACGTCAATAACCAACTCTGAAAACAGGGCCGGATCTGAGAAGTTTATTCTCAAGAAAGTGTCCGATTCCTTTTACGCAGACCATGAAGATCTCTTCCGACCACTCCGTGGTTGCCCCAATCTTCGCATCCCATGCGACACGATCCCGGAACAATCTGCTCTTGTATACCGATACTTTAGCGACCACCTTCTAAGCCTGGCTCAAACAGACCTCCCAATACAAGTCACAAAGCGTATTCTAAAAGATGCATTACGTGGTCTGGCGGTCCTGCATGATCATGATATTGTACACACAGGTGAGATCGTTCATCTCGATTACTGAAGCATCTAGTAACACTTAATACTTCATAGATATCAAACCGAATAATATATTAATCGACCGAAAGCAAACTGATGGTACAGTGGTGGAACAAGTCCAACTAGCCGACTTGGAAGATTCCGCACATGTCCCTCCTGATTATGACATAATTGGGAAGCAGGCAGGGAACTGGATGTGGCGTAGTCCCGAAGCTCACGCATCTGGACCAGTGAACAAACCCTCCGACATGTTTTCTTTCGGGGTTGTGGTAAGGATCCCTATTCCTCACTTCTTTTCCAGCCTAAGGGAAAACGAATGACTCACTCGGGAACAAATAGTGTATTTATGCAGTGCACAAGCGGATCATCTTCGCCGTCAGCGAAGAAGAGCTGGGGGACGGAGAAGAAATTCTAGCCCATGTTCTCGAACGCCAGATATCTTATTTCGCCGACGAGGAAGGCCTAGATGCGCTCTACAAGCACCTCGGCGACGACAACCCATGGGTGCAAGTTTTTGATATCCTGCGAGCCAGTTTTAATAAGGATAACCCGCGCAGACCGGTCTCGTTGTGGAGAGACGTCGACCCGGAGCTAAGGAACCTGGTGGGAGGATTGACTAATTTCGATCCGGCGAAGAGGCTGACGGCCCGGGAGGCTCTGGAGCACCCGTGGTTCAAAGATGTTTAAATAAGCTCTCTGTCTTTCTGTCAGTAATTGCGCGCGGACTATAGCAGAATACTCAGTGTAGTTTAGTAGAAGTAGAGTGTTACAAAACTTGCTGTCAAGTGAGGTGCATTCAGTTACCGATAGGAAAGCTTGTCAAGGCTATCCATGACTTTCTTAGCAACCTAAATTAACCCCCTGATTATCCTACAATTTGGGAATTTTAAACCCGCCGACAAACAAGCGCTGAAATACGTCCTCGGGATCATACTTGGCCGCCGCGTCCCTCATCCTGCGCACGTTCTCGTCTCCGTAACTCCGCAGCACCCCCTGGTCCGGGGCCCGCGGATTTGAGGTATAGCCAGGGGCAAACCCCGTTCTCGACCGCCGCGCGCGCGAAGTCGCGGAACTCGTACTGACCCGAATCTGTACTGGTACGGTATCCCAATACGTACTGTTCCAGGCCCGTACTGGTTCCGAATATCGTACCAGTCCGTGATCCGGATCCGTACTGTTCGCGAGTGTCGTATGAGTCCGCAATTAAAGCCCGCACCAGTACAGGCTCGACCAGTACGAGTCCTACCCATAGCATCAATTAGAAAATGATCAAAACTTCACACAGTAGCGAATCTTTTTATCGCTGACTTTATTCGGCGATTGCAAAATCTCGACGAGCGACATAGTATCAGAATGATTCCACAGTTTAGGTACTCATATCATGAACACAAGGCCAAATTTGCAACGCGAGTTCACAAGGGTATTGGCAAACCCTTCCAGCATGTGTATATTAAGTAGGTGGTACAACGAAGGAGAATGTTTGCGCTGAGAGTCCTTCAATCGTCATCCTCATCCACTCGGGCACGTTTCGGTTGTCTCGATTCCCCATCTTGTAACCCATACCCTCTCTTTGACGAAGAGCTCTGGTCTACCTCGGCCATGAACTTGTCCATCTGGAAGGGGTCTGCGCCCGCAGTATCCTTCTCGAACTGGACTGGTCCCTCCCGCACCTGTTTCCCATTTGAATCAGCAAAAGTCACTCGTGGATATTTAGTAGTTGTACTAACCTCAGCATCACCTGCCCCCTTAAACGTCCCCTTACCCAATACCTCACCAAATCGGCTCGTCTTCTGGATTTTGGCCATTTCTCGATCTCCAGCTCCCTCATCTTCATAGTCATCCATGTTCTGACTTGGGCGGTATATACTGCTAATAGCGTCTTGAGCTGCGAATAGCGGTTTATCGTAAGGATTATCCTCATTGATACCGCTGTCGAAACCGCTCGATTGGTTAAATAAACGCGAGTCGTACATAGACTCGGCTTGTTGCGTGGGTTTTGCCAGGCCGAGAGCGATCTTCTCCGAGATATCACGGTTCTGTTCTCGCGCCATAACCTGGATCCGCCTCTCCGCACCCATACGGGACTGGCGAAGTTTGCGCTCCTCCTCTCGCCGCCTCTCCTGGCGGGCTCTTTCTCTTTCACGAATTTCCGAGTCCTCGCTGTCTGAACCAGATTCTGAGTAACTATAACTGCGTGATCGCGATCGTGAATCGCGCGAAGTTCTCGAGTCGCGGCGTTTTGAAGCGCCACCACGTTCTTCTCGAGCCTTTTGCGCAAGCATGCGCAGGTTCTCTTCCTTCTGTGCTTTTTCCTTTTCTGCAAGTCTCTGTTGCATGAGCGCTCGTTGCCGAACTTCTTCGCGAGCATGTCGATCCGCCATGAAGAGTGCCTCTGAGAATTGTGCAAACTTGTCGTTGATCGCAACGTCTTGCAAGCCTCTTCCATCTGCCGCCAATCGTTTGTCAAGAGGTACAGTAAATCCCTTAGGATTCTTCCAATTAGATACCGGGGGAGGAATCTTCCACATCTCTTGGTCCTCGGCGGTCAACTTTCTAGGTGGCGAGTGCATCACAGGCGGTGGCGGGCTGGGAGGCCCTCGTGGAATCTTTTTATGTTTGAACTTAGGCGGTTCCACTGTAGCACATCAAGTCAGTAATCGAGGCATGGATTAAAGAATTTATAACCGTAGATGGAACAGGTAACGAGAAAGACAAAGACTTATACGTACTGGGATCCCTTTGCCTTTCCACAATTTTCATGATGCGGTCCTGCTTCTTCGAGTTGTCTCCCATCTGATTTGCCGGCGTATATCGTACGAATGTAGGATCCTTTCGTTGCCCAACGTTGACATTCTTCGGCTTTTGGGCGGCTACGGCACCGCTAACGAGCGCAGCAAGAGCTTTTGCTGTTCGTTCTGTCGTGTCTGCAACCTCCTGCTCACTAGGTCTCTCTAAGTTGATTTCTCCCGCATCTGCACGTTGCCGGAGCGGTATGAGGTCCTTGAATGAGGAGTGAACTATCCTCCCTTCTCCATGGCCTTGTTTCGCGATGGCATCGTACTTGACTTTGCCCGACGCGTCAACTTGAATGGCTAGCGCATTGCTTGTTCCCGACTCTTTGCCCATTGACAAGGGATACTGCGCAACTGGAATCTCTGGGAAGGCTCCGCCATCACCAAAATCCTCTTGGCCCCGTGGCCGCCATCCTTTCCGTTGGCCGTATGGGGGTGGTCCTGTTCTTCGTAGGACGATTTGCGATTCGTCTATTTGGCCGGCTCCAACGATTCGGGGACCGCGTTGCTGCGCGTGCGCAGGGATATCTTCATCCTCGCCCGTGTACTTCGGCTTCGGTAATGCAGCCGCTAACGATGTCGCCATGCTGGGCCCTGGGATGTGTTACGAGAATTTGTTGTCTTTGATGATGGCCAGGCGACGTTTGCAAGACTTACGGTTAAGGTAATAGCTGCCGTTGAAATCCTGTAAGGCTATTATTTTAAAGTGGATACAGTCAAGACGTGGCTGGAAAGGCCGCTCGCCACTGGTTGCATGGCTGCAATTAAAGCGAATATGATTATAGAGGGGCTTTATCACTATCTATGCCAAACTGAATCCTTGAGACACCATATACCTCAGAATTAGATAGCAAAGACTTTGGAGTCTCTTTTAGGCAAATAGGAAAGATATCATATTCCCAGATGTGATGCATAGACAAGACACGAGCGACAGACAGTGGGATACCATGGGAGGTATGGTGGTCTTGAGACACTTGACATGATTTACGCGGACCAAGTGACTTGATACAGGGGCCGCAGTTTGGGAATATGTGAGCCTCCCCTATATTAATCGCAAGACTTCTTGTTCAGCAGAGCTGACAATTCCTACCCTCTTTTTGACTCCTATGATACATAATGCATGAGGTGCCACTACCAACCAGTGTTCCAATGTACGCCGCAAAACCAGTCCTAATCTTAATGCTTCATATTCTTCATTTACACGTAACCCTTCCTTGCGCCCTGGAAGAAGAATCGGACCACGAAGACCTGCAAAGCGCCCATGCAGACCATCATGCAGCACTGAATTAAGCTGAAGTTGACGATTCGCGACTCCGTGCTCCGGACGGTGCTGAAGTTCCGATTTTCTCGCGTGCGGAAGTATTTCTGATTTCGTGCGATGGTAGATAATTGGCCTGAGATCTTATATATGGATTCCTCAAGGGCTGACGTCTGCTCGGGAGTTGATCCTTGTTTAGATGGGAGCTGAGCCCGTTCTTCGTCCTCAACCTAGAAAGAATTCATCAGCATATGCGCCATGTCCGAGGACGAAGGATCTGCCTACAGCAATCTCAAAGTCTACAAGCTTCTCCGAGTATGTGCTCATTGCATTGTCGAAGCAGAACTTGTATTCCCCAATCTCATTCGCCGTGAAGACGAAATCACCCTGGCGCTCTTTCTCTCCATCCAAAATGACCTTGCCTCCGGGACCGGTAACTTCGTAGTTGATATCGAAAGAGCCTCCAGATTGGACCTAGAGGAGCAAATTTGTCAGTTGTGTATGTAGAATGAGAATGCGCAGAAACATACAGCGAAATAAAAGGCGATCTTAGCACCTTTCTTCTCAGGCGCAGCGAAAAAGCAAGCCTTCTCGTTGGGCTCAATCTGGTATGTCAAAGCGGTAGCAGAGACCAGAGATACAAGGCTGGCGAAAAGCCCGGCTGACAGTAGTGTTAGCTTCATCTTGCGTTGTTGTGCGCAATCGGTATTGTGAAGCTTCAAGAATTCTGGACAGCTTGTCGCGAGTTGCTAAACTGCCACGCCTACAATTCGACCCCGGGCCTTGGACAATCAGGGGTCGGCTATTAGATGGTCCGACCCTTATCTTTCATGTACCCAGTTACAAGGTACCTAGGTACTTCCATCTGAGTGGGACGTACAATGGACGCATAATTAACCTAATCAATTCAGTTCTATTGGCCGAAAGCGTCTGCCAAGTCCTACATCGCTGGAATCAGGGATCTATGCTAATGGACGAAGCAGGAGCTAAGCTTTCAAGACAATGGTGGAGACTGTGGAGAGCTTCAGCCACATGCAACTTAATCATTGTCGTCACATCCATCATTGCGACGACGGTTCGCGACGTAAATCAACTTAGATGGCATCTTCCCACCATCAGTTCGTCACGCCATCATAAGGCTTCTAGCTTCGGACTTCTTTTCTATTCCACCATCTATACCATTTCTTCCTCTCATTCACATGCGTTACAATTATACAAATATCATCGATACCTCCCTACTATTACTCAACAATTCGACCTATATGTCAGACTAGACTTTCCCCGTATCTCAGCCTGCTTCCAGAGGTCCTAAGGTAGTTAACAATGGGGGAACATACTCATAGGACAGCGGCGATTACGTCTGCGGGGATCAGAATCCTCTCCCTTATCTTCCTCCGCTGGGTAAGAGCTTCTTCTCCTTGTCAATGATGTCTGGTTTGCTAACAACAGTAGGTTGCTCTACCTGTAAGTTACCGTAAACATTGTGAGGCTACTGGAGCCTCCGCCTATTCATCATCGCTGACGATTTAAGCCTGCCTCTCCGATAATATATACTCTATTCGCAATCTATGTCCCGTCCTTCATCTCGACTTACTTTACTGAATCTAAGTATGAACTCGTCGACGAAGTCGATGTGGTCCTGAAAGAAGACATCGTAAATAAAGACGAAATTGTCAATGGAACTACAGACGAGGCTGTCGTGGTTGAAGAGGTTGATGTTGAGGAGACGGCAGCAATAGTCAAAAAACCATTGAAGCCTCTTAGCACCTTGCTAAAGGGGACCCCGAACCCGAACAGCCTTCTACTGACAGCTCTAACCTTTCTAATCAATGTCGCATGCGTCGTAATGGTCACCGACATGGTTTATAGTCCTCGGTGGTTCTATCCTAGTCATGATCTTTCTTTCGCTCGTGTTGGCTATGTTTCGGACACTGAGGCGAAACTGCTGATCCGGGAGCCCGATCAGGCTAAGATGCCTATTACTGTTGAAGTTCACATCAAGGATGCCAAGCCGCCGTTTGACAACCCCCTATGGCAAACTGCCGGCGGTGTTAAATGGATCACCAACGAGACAGACTATACCGCAGTCGTAACTATCCCCCTGAGCCACTCAAAGCAGCGGGTATACGAATGGCGGACCTCAAACAACCACTCTGGCGAATTCACGTCTGCCCCTAAGCCAGGGACCATGCCGGAGCTTTTCGACGGGAAGTTCACTTTTCTATCCACCTCGTGCATTGTTCCCCGTCTGCCGTACAACCCATTCGACCATCCCCTAGCTTTCCCGGGTATGAAGCACTTGGCTAAGGTACTACCGAACTTGGGCGCGCAGTTCATGTTGTTCCTGGGTGATTTCATCTACATCGAGGTGCCTAAGCAATTTGGTAGCTCTGTTGAGAGCTACCGCCAGAAGTATCGCCAAGTTTACGCTTCGCCCGACTGGCCTGCTGTAGGCCAAAATCTCAGCTGGATTCACGTGCTCGATGACCACGAGATCTCGAATGATTGGGATTCAAACTCAACTGGTGTATATCAAACCGCCGTGGATCCTTGGCATCACTATCAGACCGATGTCAACCCTCCGCCAGCTAGGAAGGCCGGAAGTCAGGGCACCCTATCCCGTAATGGGGCTACGTACTTCTCCTTCATCCAAGGGCCCGCTAGTTTCTTCATGTTGGATACCCGGTCTTACCGTTCCAAGAACTCGGAGCCATTTGATAGCCCAAACAAGACGATGCTTGGCGAGACACAGCTTGAGGACTTCCTCGATTGGCTGCGTCGCCCAGAGCCAAAGGGCGTGAAATGGAAGATCGTGGCTAGTTCCGTCCCATTCACCAAGAATTGGAGAGTGAATACCAAAGATACTTGGGGCGGATTCCTCGTCGAGCGCCAAAAGATCCTTGAAGCCATGTGGGATGCGAGTAACCTCGGAGTGGGCGTCGTGGTCCTATCTGGCGACCGCCACGAGTTCGGCGCAACTGCCTTTCCCCCACCAAAGAATGGCACCTGGTCCGAGAGCGCAACGGTGCACGAGTTCTCCGCAAGCCCGTTGAACCAGTTCTATTCGCCGATTGGTACCTATAAGCAGACGGATGACGAGGATGTTGAGCTCAAGTAGGTTACCTACAGTCTTCTTCTGGATTAGTATCGCTAACAACGAATAGGTACATAAACGCTGGTAACTCCAAATTCGGAGCCATTACCATCGAGAAGTTTGCAGAGGGCGAGCAGAGCAGCTTGAAGTATACCGTCTACATCGACGGCGTGGACAGATGGAATACCGTCGTTTTGTCGCCGGAACCATTGCATCCAGCTAAAACTGGGGGATCTTTCTGGGACAGACTTCGTGGAGTCTGATCTCCTTGTATCTTAGATACATGTAATACATACGTACACAGCTATACACCCACGTGCTAAGGGTCTGGCGAGCTTAATAATAGACCATGATTTTCTAATAGAAGGGACGGTACAATACATTCGCTATGGAGTTCACGGTTTTAGGTGTATGTGGTTTCTTCGTTCTAGCTACATTTGTACGTGATATCCAACCCATCTTCCTTGAAACCATCTTCTACCTCGATATCCTTACACAAAATCTGGCACGCTCAGCCTCGCCTATGTTTTGCCGTTGGGATCGGAAACGCTCGTGCTGCTCTCGGAATCCGTCTCGTAACTGGGTGTGGAGTGTTCACGGAATCTACTCCTCGTTCTTGGCGGCACAGCCCTGGGCATCTGGCTCGATCGCCGATCGCGAACGCTGAGACTTGTTTTTTTAGCTGGCTTGAGAGTGGTTACCTTGTATGTAGGTACTTTTGCAGCCGTCTCTTCTGTCATACTCGATTTCTTCCAAGTGGGTTTTTGCAGGTCCTGTTTTTGATCCTGCGGCTCTTCACCGGCTTCGTTCTTGGCTTGACGGTTGCCGCGGGTTTTTGGTGTTGCGCGGTTCCCACTGCCTTGTTCTGCTAGGGTGTCGGGGATTTCTAGATCTTTACGGGAGGGAGGCTTGGTTTTGGGTGGTGCTGAGGGAAGGTTTAGGGGTAGTGGGTATAGAGATGCTTCTGAGAAATCGGGGACTCTGGGTTGAGTCCCGTTTTGTTGAGATGAGGGTCTGTGTGCTCTTTCGCTTGGTTTATGTCGTTGTCGTTCAGTACGAACCTGGCGTGGTATCGAAGGTGGGTTGGTTCCTTTAGGTCTCTCTTTCTCGTTTGATGCATCTCTATTGTCCAGGCCGTCCTCAACTCCATGGACAGTGGCTACCATACTGGGTCTTCTAGCTCTCGGGTCCTGCGGGTAGAGCACTTGTGTGGGCCGTGCCAAGGACGCGTTGATGAACGAAAGGATGCCCTCTGAATACCCCGAATCATGGGTGGGAGGTCTCTTGGGCATGTCCGTCTGGGACTGGGTTGCTTTTGATTTCCGTTCATGAACCCTATCCTTTGGCTTTTCCCTGTAGCAATGACATTCGCCGCCGAATCTGGCCGCCTCTAGTTCATGATTTGGCAGGTTTGGAAGGTTGTTGAATATATAGAGACCGTTTTCACCAATATCCTCGGGGAATGCCTCATCGAACGCTTGTTCGTTGATGGACTCTGGAATATTCGCGAAATGGGCGAGAGGGTCGGCCTCTTCAGTACTCAGGCGATACGCTCCTGGCTCTGGACGCAGTGATGATATGGGTTGATTATTGATCATTCCTCTATTTGTAGAAGGTTGAGGATCTGGTGACAATCTGGGATGTTGTCCCCCTCGTTGATTTATTCGCGGGTTCCCATTCACACTTGTCGTTTGAACGTGTAGATGACGGTCCGAGAAACCAGTGTTGTGAGAAGAGGATGGGTATTGGCTTTTTGGGCTTACCATGTCTCCGTCCCTTCCAATCGCTCCTGTAGCCTATACAGTGTTAGCGGCTTGTTGAAAAGAATATAATAACGCCGTCAGTCGTTCGTATAGGTACCTACCCTCGTAATTAAAGGATGTTGAGCAGGCGGCATGTATGTAACACTTAGGACAGGAGGGTCATCCTCTTCCGGTTCTTCGGGTATCGACGTCTCTGAGGGCGTATATGACTTACGCTTAGGACTATGATATTGACCCCTACGTTGCGGTAATGGCTTTCTAGATTGGGGTTCTTTATTCGTAAGTGTATGATGGGATGGCCGGAACGTAGATTGCTGCTCCATAATATGCGGTTCATTTGGTTGCTGACTCTCAGGTGGTGGCATACTCGCTGGATTTGGACTCTCCAGCTCAAACGGGTCATTCGGGATACCTAGAGTACCAGGTTCGGGCTGGTTTTCATGATTATCAAGGGGCTTATTGCCTCTAAGGTGGTCTATAAACAATGCGCCAATCTTAGAGAACAGACATCTCCAGGTTCTCCTCTTATCAGCTAGACGATCGGGAGCATCGGGTCCCTTCGTTAGGGGTGGATAATGCTTCTTCTTGTATAGATATGCTACGCCTATACAGAAGAGAAAAAAGAGAACTGCGAGTAGAATGGATATTACGAATGTCCCTTGATGAGGTATAGGCTGGTCAAAATGTAGAGTTGTAACAATGATTATGCCCACAGAGAAGATAATGAGGACCGCCATACAAAAGGGGATGACTCTGTAAGTGATATCTCGAATGTACCCAGTTGTGCGAGTGGCGCCGGGACCCAGGCCTTTTTCCAAGTCCCTCTGTAGTGCGCTTGCCATTACAGCTGTGGCCATGGTGATGCGTTGAGAGGTGAAGTTAGTATTCCATTAATGGACGACCTCGAACCACTTGTATTATTTTGAATATAGATACAATTTCGTGATGGACAGCCCTCGAACAGTTGTGCATGTTCTACAGGCAGGTCTTGAACTGGTAGTCATTTTGATGGCGATGAACAAAGGCAGATAACCATAGACTCCAGAAAGCAGCAGAGCCTGCGATCTCAGTCTTTGGCTTAGTGGTATGCATTTTCGGCCTTCTTTGGTATAATACCCATCTTCTGCTCCGAGCTATAGACCACTATTTTTTCTGAAATCCGTGTTGCTAAACCCTGAGACTTGTCAGTATATTGGTTGCACTTTTAGCAACGCGTTAATGCTGTCTAAATGTGGGAAGCTGTTGAGTACTCCAATTCGAAAGAATTGTACATGTCCTGTATAGTAATTTTAACACTAGACAGTAGACTGATTCCTTCCATAGTATCCCATTCAAATTAGAAGTGATGAAGACGGAAAGGTTACATTAGGTATCTAGCTTGAACAAGACTGATTGTCACATATATAGGTACCTCGGTAGTTAAGGTACTATGTGGGATTGCGGGAGAGATCGTAACGGTCCTTACTGCTCAATTAATGCAAGAAGGGCTTTTACGACCTAGATGGATAAGCAATCGACGGCGGTAACCTTTTTATCTGAATACATGGCGGCGATTTTGAAGACAAGTTCGATATGAATGTGCGTAGCGAACGCTGTACCCACCTTTATCTGAAGTTTAGTATGAAGTCGCTTGTGGCGCAGCAGAGAGTTAGCCACGGTTACATAGTACTGGAGATGTCTGGGCTAGTGCCGCCGGCTTCCGCTGTTTAACTTACTCCAAATGGCTCCATCTCGGCCATCTTACAGTCCTCTTAGATGATGCCATTTATTTCTCAAATGGCCAAAACGGTTATCTTACCTACTGTATTTGAATTATAAATGATAACACTGAATTCGAAACCAATATACGTTCAATAGAACCGAAAGATGAGCTTTAAGTTGGGCATAGTAAGATGCGGCCGACACATGGCAAGGTGCAGTCGGACTGCTGGAGCTCGCCGCAACTGGAAATATCCACCTCGGTTACAAGCGAGAACGTTGGCGACGGCTACCGAGAAACCTCTCGTGTCAATCTCAGTTGACCATCTCCAATTTTCATATCCTGATACCAATAGTGATTTGAAGCGGACCTCACTGTAAGTAGTCGGCTTCATTCGAGTACAAACATCAGGTGTTAATGGATTTGGTGAAGCCCAAACTTCTGGTTACGGTACGGTGGCCCTCCTTGAGAGACGGTACACGCAGTGCGACTTATCTTTTCTAGAGACAATTGTCAATGCGGCAGCTGTGTCCACCAGGACACCAGGCAAAGGAATTTCAATACCTTCGACGTATGTAGTTCCCTTTTCTTATAGATTACATGGATGCTGATGCACACCTCCTAATTAGCTCCCCGAAGATATTCAACCGTCACAAATACATACGAATGAAGATGGTATCAAGATACACTGTAAGGCCTGCTTACATTTGCATTAACTCGAAAGCACCAATAACTTATTAATACAGGGTCAGGAGATGACCATGAAAGCTTCTACCCATGGGACTTTCTCGAATTCTATCTAACTTCCGACAAAAGAGAGCCAGAGCCCATCGAGTATGCCCTGTCGCACTGAACATAACACCCGACTCAAACCCGGCTGACCTGTCTCAGGCTAGAGTATTTCGGAGCACAAGGGCCGCAAAATTCACAGAATTGGCCGCCCACCTTGAAATACGGGGATTTTTCAGCAAATGAAAACCTGACAGTTGGACGCCTGACGGATTTCATTGTAAGCAAGATTTCGCTCATCTTGGTTGAAGCGCGCATTCTTACGAGCCTTACCAGAGACGTAACGGATTCGCTTTCGTCACAGGAGTGCCAGTCGAATCGGCTGAACCAACCGAGAAGCTATTGGAGAAAATTGCTTTTATCAGGCAGACTCATTATGGCGGTTTCTATGACTTCATCCCAGATCTTGCTCTTGCGGACACCGCATACACAAACATAGCACTTGGTGCGCACACTGACACGACTTACTTTACTGATCCCGCCGGGCTGCAAGCGTTTCACCTACTATCTCACACGGGCCCTAGCTCCGAAAATTACTCGGGGGTGAACCTTGGAGGACAGTCTCTGCTTGTTGATGGATTCCATGCCGCAAACATCCTTAAGAAAGAGGACCCGAAGGCATTCGAAGTGCTGAGCCGAGTCAAACTACCTTGGCATGCTAGCGGTAATAAAGGCATCACGATATCGCCCGACAAGATGTACCCAGTCCTTGAGGTAGATGAGAGCACTGGTAAGCTGCACCGAGTAAGGTGGAATAACGATGACCGTGGTGTCGTTCCCTTCGACAGCGAGTATTCACCGGTAGAGTGGTATAAAGCCGCAAGAAGATGGCACGACATTTTAAGAAGAGAGTCTATTGAGTATTGGTTCCAGCTCAAGCCGGGCAATCTCCTAGGTGAGTCTGCACACTCTCAATTAGAACTTCCACTGATCTCGGTCAATCTCGGTCTATAGTTTTCGACAACTGGCGAGTTTTACATGGTAGAAGCGCATTTACCGGGGTGCGAAGGATATGCGGTGGATATAGTGAGTCTGGTGTCTTCTTTTCACTTCCGCCATGGTTATCATACTGTACTAACGAATGCTCCTCAAGTCAATCGGGATGATTTTATCTCGAGATGGAGAAACACTAATTACCCACGGGACGAGATCCTGAAGCGAGTCATAGGCTAGCGTACCATGTTTCTAGCCGCTACAGACCAGGATCGGCAAAATATACTCGGCGAAAATAACCCTTGACTGTTAAGTTCAAGCTTGGGACCAGTGGTGTGCTCAGACTACCTAAACCAGGTCCTCGAGTTACCGTAAATGGCAATCCAATACAACACTCTGCTGTCACGTCCCGTTTGTATAACAACCGTGTTGGCCTGCACCGATAACACCTCGGATGTGGATGGCGGGATCAAGTAACCCCCCTTTCCATCTTTTCCTAAGGTCTTGAGAATCTACATATAGTAGTATTCAGAGATAGAACCAAGCTCACGCTTATCTGTCTCCTCATGTGCCTCCGCAGCTGAACTTACCAGCTTTCATTTTAGCGCATCAATCCCCACGTTGCCTTGGATAGCCGCTAAATAAGAGTCGCAGTAGCCAGACGCTCCAGCAAACCATATCGCGCATACCGCTTCAGGCGGTTAATACTCCGCAGTTTGCTTGCGGGTTGCAGAACTTACCAGACGACCCTTTACCGCACCTGGACGTCATCTTCGGTCCGGTCCCTGTACATCGGCGCAACTCGGTATAACCTAATATAGGGCCTGCAGTTATCGGGATATCACGTCTTTACCTATATATAATTCATCTGGATGCTTTCTTTTCTTCTGCTAGATGCTACCTGGCATCTAGTTCCTCCCGCTTCTCTTTTGTTCGTCGCAGAATAGAAATCTGTCAAGTTTTACCAGTTGTCCGATTCTTCGCGCGTCTCCTAGTTTTTCTTGAGTCTATAGGACATCTTATACCCACCGAATCTTCAAGATGGCTGATATGAATACTGGTATTTTCAAACACGACATAACGGAACCTCCCAAATCTAATCTTGTGCTGCCGCTGTTTTCCCTCAAGGGAAGAACAGCAATCGTCTCTGGAGCTGGCGCTGGAATTGGTCTTGCGATTGCTCATGCTTTTGGTACGAATGGAAAACCCCGTTATCCAGGAACTTGATGTTTTCCCCACCTTTTTCTTGACTCTTGTTCTTGTCTTATACTTCTTCTTGAGCTTGTACTAATCGAAGGATAGTAAGTGAATTCCACCTTTGATATTTTTCATGAACGCCCTCGCAGAAGCGGCTCTAAGTTGAAGTGCACGGAGAAGTTGTCCTCAAATCCATATCTACACGCTTCCAGAAAGATAGGACAATTCATTTTGCTATATGAGACTAACAACTAGTAGGCTGAGGCGGGAGCCAACGTTGCGATATGGTATAACTCGAATAAGAAAGCTCTTGACGAGGCTGCCAATATCGAGAAGACATATGGTGTCAAGTGTGAGTAGAGGTCCTAGCCTTCGATGCTTCAACATGCCTAACTGGACTTCGACCTTTAGGCAAGGCTTACCAGGTCAACGTCACAACCTGGGAGACGGTAGAAGCTGCAGTGAATGAGATCGTCAAGGAGTTTAACGGCAGACTCGACATCTTCGTCGCCAATTCCGGTATTGCGTGGGAAGAAGGTTCCTTTATCGATGGCCCGCTAGACACAATGCAAAAGGTACTGAAGGTGAACCTCGACGGCACCCTATTCTGCGCACGAGCCGCGGCGCTGCACTGGCGACGACAGAAACAGGAGGGAACCACGATTGATGGACAGCCGTTAGAGAACTTCACCTACGGCAGCTTCATTGCTACGGCAAGCATGAGTGGTCATATCGTCAATATCCCTCAGCAACAGACCGTGTACAACGCGTCGAAAGCCGCGATTATCCACGCTTGTAAATCGCTGGCTATTGAATGGGTCGGCTTCGCACGGGCCAACTCGATTTCCCCTGGATACATCAAGACCGATATCTCCGCATTTATTCCGGCGCAGACTAAGAACGTCTTTAAGGACAAGATACCGATGGGGTAGGGTTTCCCCCCTTGTCGCTGTTCTGGGTTCCAAGTTCTAACCATGGCTATAGGCGTGAGGGAGAGCCTGAGGAGTTGAAGGGTGCTTACTTTTACCTAGCTTCGGATGCTTCGTCGTATACTACGGGCATCGATATCATCGTCGATGGTGGCTACTGTGCCCCATAGATCGATGTAGAGACTTTGCTTGACCGCTATTTGATTTTAGTTGCTAACATGAAAAAAAAAAAAAATCTGCGTGGCGGTAGACTGCGAACGTTGGGCCTTTCCCCGTCATTGCGTTATAGAGAAGGCAAGCGTCGAGGCTCTTGAAGCTTGTCAAGATACCCGTTTTGAGAAGGCTGTTCTTTTCTTAACATAGAGTTACGTTAGAGGGTCCGATATAATTGGAGTTGAGCTTTTACATCAAATCCCGCAGAGATCTGGAAATGTTCCCTTTAAGTCGATATTATTCGCTGGTTGGAAGGTAGTTAAGCTCCCCGCAAAGAGCCATCTGTCTCGGCCATGCATCTCACGTCATCTTATAGGGCGCTTTACGTAGTCCCACGGGGAGCGATCTCTGCACGAATTTATTCACCTGCCATTTGAAGCTCATATACTTTTAGCTGAACGTTGGCCTTTGTTATGAGGTATGAGTGTAGGCTGTAAGGCATTCCGTAGTTTGAATTCGGAGGCGGAAACATCGGTGCACTTGGTTCTCGTCTCTCCTTTCACCTTGCGCGTCGATCCCTTCATTAATTTCCTTGTAGACGTGGCCTTCGATTAGCGGCACCCGGGGGTTCTGGACAATGATTTCTATGATTTCTACGGATGTCGCTTTCAAAAGTTTGTTCCATAGTAGCGTTTTATACGGTTGAAATTATCTCAGCGAGCTTAGACTGCTTTTTCGAGGAGTGGGCCATAAACAACCCCCGGGTGCCGTTATTGCAGCTTGTGCTTGCCCGATTAACTTGTACCTCAAGTACATATGTACCGTACTTACCTAGCAGAATAGCGTCAGACTAAGTGCCCTACGTGCGAGCAATACTGTGATATACTATGCAATATCACGTACTGTATATCACAGTACTATACGCACATGGGGCATTTAGTCTGACGCCCTTCTGCCTAGGTGTAAGCTATCCCAATTGTTCTTATCCAAGATCTGCTGAACCAGGCTCACTTGCATCATGGATGGCAGCCTTACCGCCCGTCCACACCCCAGCTCATACGGTGGCCATGCGCCCCCGGGAGGAACACGTTTTATCCAGTATCGGTGGCGAAGTTAAGCTCTCTAGCGACTCCTATTGGCCCAGTATTGAACGGTCATCATGACCGGCAGCATACGGAGTGCTCCGTGCACTCGTTGAGTAACAAGAATCACTTTCTCGACAGAAATCCAACCACCTACCTAGCATCCCCCTTGTAGCAAATGTGACGGCTAACTCTACCCTCCTTACCGCGAAGGCTTTAGCTGCCACATTTGGTACATGGGGGTGGTTATACAACTCAGAAATCTCGACAACCGATTATGTCGGAGGCATCAAAATCGAGAATAAAATGTTGCGACACGCTCTGCTCCTCAAAGCTCATTTCTTCTTCCTCTTTCGATTTCGACAAGCGCACTGAATTGTGATTTCTCGCTCTCCTTCCAGCTTTCGACTTCATCGTCTTGCTTCTAGCACAACTTTCACAGAAATCTATACCCAATATGGGCAACTCTTTATCCAAATTCCAAATTGGTGAATATATCGCTAGGCCTAATCTCGACACCTGCAAACGTCTTGCTTTATGTGGCGACCCCAATAAATGCTGGAAGGCCACAGACACGCTGGACGGCAAGGACCCGGTAGATGGAAGACTCATCATCAGGGTAGCATTCCTCAACTCAAAATCCAAAGACAGAGATCAATTCGTGGAAGAAACCGCACGCCAATGGGAACTGCATGCAAACATCAAGTTCCGTTTCGTCCTGCCTTCGGAGCCTTCCGAAATCCGCGTCCTATATGGCAGGGAGTCATGGTCTTATGTTGGGATCGATGCCTTGGATTATGATCAGGAGGAGGAGACTATGGAACTTAAGCTCATTGAAGGCAACAACAAGGCCAATGAACGGATTGTCCTACATGAATTTGGCCATGCCATTGGCTTTGATCATGAGCATGCTTCTCCAGAGGCTAGGATTCCATGGAACAAGACGGCTGTGCTTGAGAAGTTCAGAGGCATACGATCCCGCGAATATGTTGAACACAACTACTTCAGGGTTGCGCACGAGGCCAATCTAAGGAGCCCCTTCGACCCTAAATCTATAATGATGTATCGGATACGGCCCGAATGGGTGACGAAAGATGGGCCCACGGCGAAGATGACAGGTACTAAGCTGTCGAATCTTGACAGAGAATGGGCTTCACGATTCTACCCCTTCCCCGACTCGGCGGAGAACTTGGAGCGCCAAGAATTGAAAGGTGGAAGTGAACGTTATGGATCGAAGCAGAAGGCTCCTAAGTACGGAGATCATTCTGTACGTCGAGTCAATAAGAAGCTCAACACTTATCTGAAGGGTCCGCTGAGGAGGTTTTTCGATGTGGGAAACCGAGTTGCAGGTCAGGAGGGATAGGTGATGGGATGCCTGCTTCGGTTGACACGACACTACAAGATGGCGAGTGAACGCATATGATCATGATCACGTATACAAACGTTAGGATGGCTTTATACAAGATAAAAGGAGTATACGAGATGGGTGGATATCAGGTATGCAGGAGGTGATGTTAGGTTAGGTACCTAGGTACATATATAATAGTCTCATGAAGCGTCATGCGTCTTACCTAAGCATCACGTGCAAGTGTGAGCTGGATGAAGTCGTTATCAAGCGCTGAGCATTACATGTACGCAGTTGATGGTTTGGTAAGGTACATGCCTACCTTGCAGACGGCTCCTTCTCGTGCAGTACAGTGGCACTTTACAAGCGCACGGCAGATACATGTATGTAGACGTCAGCTAACGTACATTCAAGCCAGCACCTCCTTACGCCACTGGCGCATCCTTGGTCAACGCTTACACCGTAAGTGCTTACAAGTGAGCTGGCCAGTTGGGCAGAGCGAATACATGTATCCTCTGAGCTGCAAAAGATAAGAAACTTAGCTTAAAGCTTGTAGATACTGTAAGCCATCAGACTCTTCAACTCTACCTATTAGTAGGTACCTGAAGATGAGTACATGAGGTACTTAAGCTACCTACTTATATGTATGTACATGTAAGTCCTATCAGCGAACTATATGGTCTCTATGTAGAAGATCGAGAATCGCGTGGCCTGAATGAAGCGCCCCTATTTCAGTGGTTCGGTGAGACAGAAAGATACTTGTAGGTCGTCGGGACGCGCACCAGAATTCGCAGGGCCAAAAGTACTCATTTAGTACTTCTTACCCCACTCCTCGTGTATCGTACCCAATGATTGCAGCTTTTGGCAGTCGGAGCACCGAGGTACCTTTTAGTGTAACACACAGCACGTAACGTGCTAAACGAGTAACAGGTACCTGTAGGTACCCCGAAGGTTTCCATGCCTTGCCTTGCCTTGCCAATCCTGCCTGCCTACCGCCGCCTAACTTATCATTTTCATTATTCTTCTCCAGTTTCAGCCCTCGTGCTCTTTTCACTTTTCACTTTTCCCTTCCCATTCAGCCTGCCGACTACCGCCAAGTGCGCAATAGAGATTCGAGTTAGCTTACTCTTATTATTTATTTATTCGCCCGTCGTTGCCGCCTGAAGACCTGCTGTAATATAATTCCTGCACGCAAAGTCGCATCGCCCATCATCCCCCATTCATCATGGACGCTGGAGAAGGCCAGGCGCCTTTCTCCCCCACCGTGGCGGAACAACGCAGCATCCAAGTCGATAATGCCATTCGCGCTATCAAGGAGAAGAAGCCGCTACCGGAGATTGACTTCAGTATTCATACTATGGAAGATGGCACACAGGTCAGCACCATGGAACGAGTCTGCAAAGGTACGCCCTCTTCTCCTTAAAACTACCCCGCCACTCAGACAAAAAGGTGACTGACTAGGTAACGTAGACGTTCAGGCGCCTGCCACATTCAAGCCGACCGATGAGCAGTTCTTCGAAGACGATACCCATACCAAACCCAATATCACTTTTCTGAAACAGCACTTCTACCGAGAGGGTCGATTGACAGAGGAGCAAGCCTTATGGATTATCAAGCAAGGAACAGAGCTCTTACGCGCTGAGCCCAACCTCCTAGAGATGGATGCCCCAATAACAGTGTGCGGCGATGTTCACGGCCAGTACTACGACCTTATGAAACTTTTCGAAGTCGGTGGCGATCCGGCTGAGACTAGATACCTCTTCCTTGGCGACTATGTCGACCGAGGCTACTTCAGTATCGAGTGTGTCCTATATCTGTGGTCACTGAAGATACACTACCCGAAGACTCTCTGGCTCCTGCGTGGGAACCATGAGTGTCGCCATTTGACCGACTACTTCACCTTCAAACTCGAATGCAAGCACAAATACTCCGAGGCTATCTACGAAGCCTGCATGGAATCGTTCTGTGCCCTTCCACTGGCTGCCGTTATGAACAAGCAGTTCCTCTGTATCCATGGAGGACTCAGCCCTGAGCTGCACACTCTGGATGATCTGAGAAATGTATGTCACTGACTCTTTTCGTCCGTTTTATAGATGTCGAGAGTGAGGATCGATTGCTGACCCAATATAGATTGATCGTTTCCGAGAACCTCCAACCCAAGGGTTAATGTGCGATATTCTGTGGGCTGATCCGCTGGAGGATTTCGGCCAGGAGAAGACTAGCGAGTATTTTATGCACAACCACGTCCGTGGCTGTTCGTACTTCTTCTCTTATCCTGCCGCTTGCGCCTTTTTAGAGAAGAATAACCTACTCTCGATTATTCGAGCGCACGAGGCGCAGGATGCTGGCTATCGAATGTACCGCAAGACTAGGACGACTGGGTTCCCGAGTGTCATGACCATCTTTTCCGCGCCTAATTACCTCGATGTTTACAACAACAAGGCGGCAGTACTGAAGTACGAAAACAACGTTATGAACATTCGACAGTTCAACTGCACCCCGCACCCGTACTGGTTACCTAACTTCATGGATGTATTCACGTGGTCATTACCCTTCGTTGGCGAGAAGATCACCGATATGTTGATCGCTATCCTACATACCTGCTCCGAGGAAGAGCTCAAGGAAGAGACGCCCATGTCGACATCTCCTGGCCCGCAGTCTCCTCCACTCGGAGGGCCTTTCTCAGATCCTGATTCGATCGAGTACAAGAGACGAGCCATCAAGAACAAGATCTTGGCGATTGGTCGACTGTCACGAGTATTCCAGGTACTCCGGGAGGAGTCGGAGCGGGTATCAGAGCTTAAGACGGTGTCGGGCGGACGACTACCTGCAGGCACACTTATGCTCGGCGCGGAGGGGATCAAGAATGCTATTACCACATTCGAGGATGCTAGGAAAGTCGATCTGCAAAACGAGAGACTGCCACCTAGCCATGACGAAGTCACGAAGCATCAAGAAGAGGAACGACAGCGAGCATTGGAGCAGGCTTCCAGGGAGGCTGAGAATGATAAGAAGCTGCAGACTCTGTCTAGGAGGCTGAGCACGTAAGTCTAGGTTCCTTGCTTAATGGTGACTGTCTACTAACAAGCTACGCAGCGATCGTAAGAGATGATGCAATGCGAGTAGGCATCGAGTTAGTCGCTTATAAACTGAGTCATTTTGACTCGAGGTTTTCATTATAGCGATTGCGCTAGTCAGTTTGTCTTGGCCTAGCAGATTAGGAAGATCCTGCCGTGGTTGCTCGTTGGCAATTGTTTCAGTGATATTAGGAGAACTTTGCCCAGATTATTTCTCAGATGGCACAAGATCGGAGAGCGGAATGGCTCAAATGAGATGGGTCGTGCAAAAACGTTTAAGAGGCTGGCGTGGAGTTGAGATAAAGACAGACGCCCAGTGTGCGCGAAAAGGCAGTCTTGACGTGATACTAGGCGAATTAATGAAAACTCAGCTAGACACCTTCGGACGGTGCTGGCCTTTCGATCACTTTTTGCTTATTCTAGTGCCTTGCTCTCTGTCTTCGCTGTGTTTGTTGCCTTGTTAGAATGCTATTTGGCTTCGTTTAATATGATATATAATTGAGTATTACACTATAGGGAGATTAACTAGAAGAGTATAAATAGTATTGGTATAATACGTGAATCGGACTCATGTCATGAATTGGATCTCTTGATTATCAACATTATCGACGGACATGATATCAGGACAAGATTACCTGGCTATAGATGTTCATCCCAAATCAAATGAACAAGAAGTCAAAGGGAACTCATACCTGTTAGAAATCATTCCTCGCTAATCGCATAGTGGTTTACTTGCCTTCCCTCCCCCTTTTACAACCCCGTAACCCTCGCCTCATCTATATACAATTGATCAGGAGACAAGTGCTAAGTAATCCCGTCTCGGGACGAGTCAAGCAGCTAGACATACGACCTATTACTCTAAAATATAGCAAGCACATTCGGCGGACTGGCCACGCCGCCCGGCACATTGCACGGCTCGCTCGACACGAAGAAGCTCCATCTTCCCTGCGCCTTGCAGTACTCGGCCAGCTTCTCTAGGTCAAAGAGCTCCCCGATCGGACACCCCCAGCCGGCGAGCAGCACCTCGTGCAGGGAGAAGGGGGAGTCGGGGGGCGCGGGCCAGCACTCAAAGGACGGCTGGTCGCCGGCTACCGCGCTGAAGTGCGACCATATCCATTTGAGGACGGACTCGGACCGCTCCACGCCGCCGAAGTGGTGCGGTACTATGGACTGGTGCGCGCTGATGAATGGGGCGGGCTTGGTGGCGTAGGTTGCCATGAACCCGGAGCGGATGAATAGGATGTCTCCGAATTTGACCTCGGTGCCTTGGGCTGCGAGACATGCTTGCAGGTCTTCGAGCGGGATCGAGAGGCTTTCGAAGGAGTTGTAGGGTTTGGGGTTGGGTTGTGAGAGCCGCCAGCTGTGGTAGTCGATTAGGATCCCGCGACCTACGATGCCTTGCTCGGCCCATGCTTTGTTGGAGTATTAGCTCGAGCTACGTTACCACTGCCCACCGTGCCTCCATGCAAAACTAGAAATATGATAAAAATGGTAAGAGACATCATACCGTGTATACCGTTAACAGTAGCCTTCTTCCCATCCTCCCCAACACCATGGATATCCTCCATAGTCACGCCATTATAAAACAGCTTCTCGCGCTGGTACGCGAAGTGGCGCAGACCATCCCATTGCGTCGATACCTGCGTGTTGAAGGTCCACACGTCGTCGTTGACGATGCGCGGGTCCTTGCGGATCAGCTCCTGGTGGAAGACCTGGCGCTGGAAGAAAGAGGATTTGGGCTGTGCGTCGAGAGGCCAATTGAGGGAGATCCTGGGACGTATCAGACACTCCTATCAGAAGCAACAAGAGGGATTAAGGTAATGAAGCACACCTGTGCCCTGTCTTGATCTCGTTCTTGGCTGCGGCTGCGACTCGCTCGTCTGTTAATCGGTTCAGGGTTCCCAGCTCGTCCTTCTCGCCGTATAGGCCCCATGCCGCGCGGTGCGGATCCGTTTTTCTCAGTGGGAGGGCTTCGAAGTTCGGGATGCCGTTTTCATTGAGCTTGAATCCGGTGACTGGCGGAGCCATTGTTGCGGCTTTGTTATGATTCCTTAAAGTGCAGCGATCTATAATCGAAAATGTATCTAATGTTCTTATATTGAGGTATCAATCGCTAGGTTTCACAGCATGAAGCATGAGATTGGATGTGTGATAGTACAATTCTAATCATGAAGAAGGGACGTTGTTCGCTCTCTTCCTTTGTATGAATGGAAAAGCATGTCATTAGTGCAACAGCCCCAACCTCCCCACGATATGACGCCGATTACAGGCCATTATGCTCCCCGCATCGGATGAGGGCCGCGGTTGAGATAGATCCGGTGTGAGTCTCCGCCTCCAGCGTTGGAGTCGACAAACTAATCTGATTAATATTCCTCTCCGCAATAGAAGCTATCCAGCTCAGTAGGTAGTAGCCCGCTTCGCTTCGCGGGGTAATATATAGCGAACTTTAGTTGCGAAACTAATGACGTTACCGTAATCACTTACGTACCCCGGCGTGGAGAAGTGTGTAGAGTCTCAGCACCAAAATAAAGAGGCAACGCTCTACACCAATTTTAAGTCGCGAGAAAATATAAAACAATATTCAGTAAAACAAGCCATATACCTATCGCTGTTTAATAATCGTGATTATTAAAGAGACTATTCAAGGACCATCCGAGGTGATAACAGAGGATTGAGCAACCAGTTTGGTAGAAAGAGACGGAAAAGAATAATAATCAAATGTCGCTGGTCCTTGTGAGCTTCTACCTGTTTAACACATTCCATTTCGGGGTCATAAGACACTTGTTCGCAGAGTCAGCTTTCCTTGAAAGCGACATATATAGGCAGATAGGTAGGTAGACATTGACATGATAGTCTGGGATTGAAATTGCAAAATTGCTAGTTCTTAATATTAGGTATTTAAGGGACTAGGAGCAGTCTCTGTCTATTGATATATCAGTTTTCGATGGCGTCTTATCTCCGAAGCATGCGGAGTTTTCCACCGGACACCGGCGGAACCATCAAAATGTCCACCAAATCTATCGTCCTGCCCATCTAGGTATTTCGCAAAATTGGATCGATGCTGCACGATACTTGCGGTCGTACGACATATTCCCTAGGAAACTACGATACCAAACTTCTCATAAGGAAAATTTTCCAAGTTGGGTAGCTGCTCAGCCCAGCCGTCGTCGACTTCCCCGCGCTGTTCATCGTTGCCAATCGGATATAGTGCTGTTCTTCCCGCCAGCACTTCTTTCTCCTTGCCCTTATACTCCTTGGCGAGCTCTGGATGCGGAACCCATACAACTCTCATGCCTGCCCGTCTTCCCGCTTCAACACCTAGTACGCTGTCTTCGAAGACGAGACACTGCTTTGGTTCGATCTTGGGGACACCATCGGGTAGCGACGAGTTGATGGACTCGAGGGCAACTAGGTAAATATCAGGTGCCGGTTTACCTCTACCGTGTTGAATTCTTGGATCATCCCCGAGTACTCGATGTTCCTTAGGAATAAGTTCTAGGACAGCTCTCGTTGTCTCGCGAGACGTCTTCATCTCGTAGTTATTCTTCTCACTACTCGAAGCAAGAGCGATCTCAACTGGCAGTCCCTGCGTAGTCTTTGCCCTCTTGAGATCTTTAAGAAGCTTCTCCACCCCGGGAAGGGGTTGGCATTCAGGGAAGTGGATCTGATGTTGTTCCGTTTGCTCCTTTTTGAACTGTTCCCTTGAGATTGGTACTTTTGCCCAATTATGAAATGTGTCGCCATTAGACGAGCCGGGAATGCCCATGAGCTGGGCTTTGACGGACCATGGTAAAGGGGGTCTGCCGTATTTGGTCAGGACTATGTTGGCGCATTTTGTGTATAAATCCTCGGTGTTAATGAGGAGGCCGTCCATGTCGAATAGACACGCCCGGATTGGGGGGAATCCTGTAGTCCCATTGATCTTGGCCTCGGAGATCGGCTTTGCTTCGTGATTTTCGTCTCCGGTGACCATGTTTGGGTCGGAAGTAAAGTATCTTGGTAACCAGTGGTTTAGATTCAATTTTGTGAGGTTACGTATAAGCCCCTGACAAGATCCTGGATGCAAGTGGTTCGGAACCACCGCGAGGATAACTACGGTACAGTATTTCTAAGCACGCGATTGCAGTAAACGTCGGAGGTTTAAAGACTTGGCTCCCGGTTCAAGTTATATTCAACCCGTCGGTTGCCGTAGGACTTCGAGGCGGAAGCTGCTTGTTTCACGTGTTGAGTTGAGAGGGAAGAAATACTAGAAGCTAGAAGTGCGATTAGTTACCTTTCGTGTGCCATAAACTCGAGAGGTTAATCTCGATGTACTGCGAGGACCGGCGTTCTTGCGCTATTGGCCGAGCTGCATACTACAGCCCCCCACTCATTTACATAGGTATCTGATAGCCCTTTATTGATTGCTTCGTAAAACATCTAAGAGTTATATAGAGCTGGTGAGCCCTTGCATTGTTTCTGATTATCCGAAAGGGCCGTTTATTAGGCTTTGCCTTCAACTTCACGGGTACCAGCTAAGATCATGGCGGAGGTCACAAAACTTGAACTCAGAACGGCCCTTGGCCCAGTCTATCGGGACGTACTGCCCAACCCACCTAGAGACTGTACGCCGGATGAAATTCCAGTTATCGACTTGGCGCCCATGTTTTCCAAAGACCTTTCCGACCGCAAACGTGTAGCCGCTAATATAAAATCGGCAGCGACAAATAACGGCTTCTTCTATATCAAGAACCATGGTATACCAGAAGAGACCATTGCTCAATGCAAGCAACAGGTTCTAAACTTCATGAGGCAGCCTCAGGAAAAGAAAGATTTGATAGCATCACGAACGCATAGTAAATATTTTAACGGATATCTTGGAAACCGGCAGAGCCAAATCTCCCGTAACGAGAGCGTCGATATTCGAGAGTCTTTCTCATTCCGCTATACTCCGGAACTTGACCCAGATCATCCGATGGAAATTTCTGAGGTACCCGAGGAAGTGAGGCGTTGGATCCGCGGTGAAGAATTTGTAGTACGTATATTTTAATCTTATTACCCCTTTTTTTTTGTTTTATACATAGCCTCTCCTGAACATATACAGTGATGGTGTGGGGCCATAAAACATGTCCAATGGCTGGCAATCTATCCCGGAGCCTCTTTTAAATGATGGGTGGCTAATTCCGAATGGTATAGTGGAAAGGAACAGCTCATTTACCAGACTTCAAGAAAGACTGTCTAGCATACTGGGGTAGCTGTCTGACTCTGGCTAGAAAGCTAGTCAGGATGTTCGCTCTTTCGCTTGACTTAGAAGAGGACTACTGGGATGATAAAGTCACACATCCTGGGGCCGACGGCGTTTTCAACTACTATCCCCCGAGATCCGCCGAGGAAGTTCAGAGTAACTTTGTGAGCCTAGGAAGTCATACGGATTTGCAATTGTTCACGCTTCTGTGGCAAGACAGCGTGGGTGGCTTGCAAATACTGTCAAAGGAGGGACAGTGGCTAAGGGTGAGTTAGAATGATACGATGCACCAACCAACGTTGACATTTCGTGAAGGCGCCCCCTATTGAAGGGACTCTTGTCGTAAATATTGGCGACTTCATGATGAGGCTTTGCAATGACATATACAAATCCACTGTCCACAGGGTCACGAACGAGTCCAACCTTGAACGTGTCTCTATGCCCTTCTTCTTTGGTATGCCATGTCCAGGCCTTCATACTTCCCGCTGTGTCACTCTCATACTGACATTCCTAGGCCTTAACTTCAACTGTGTCGAAGGCGTTGTGTCCTCGTGTACTTCAGAATCGAACCCCGCAAAATACCAACCCATGTCTTGCGGCGACTGTAAGTTTCCCCATTTGCCATTTGAAACCCAATTAACTGAGAAAAATCTAGGGTGTCAAATGAGGTTTAAGATGGAGAGAGAAGATTTCTTCAAAAGTGAAGAAGCGAAGAAGACGCTGGCCCCGAGTGCTACCGTGGTTGCTATGTGAGGAGCTGCTTATCCGCTCACTTAAAATTTTCTTTTTAAGTTTCGCCTTTTGGTGGTTCAAAAAACTTTTTGAATGAGCTCAAGGACGTCAAAGAATGCCTCACGGTCAGGTCTAAGCGTTTTAAGACCGAGTCCGACGACCAGAGTTCGTTGCTCGTCTGAGTTCCGCCTGGCAATATGACTGGCGATTTGGACAGCGTACAATTGTGCTAGAGATTCGCGTTCTTCCCCGCCGCCACCAAGTAGTGTTTTTGGCGTTAAATGAGACATAGGTAGCAAACTAGGATTTGCTAAAGCCATATCTACCGTAGCAGACGACGGTGCTGAGAGCGGGACTTGGATCTATTGCAGAATTAGTAATATGACATGAGATTAGTATTTAATCCTGAGATGAGTTACCCATTGAGATAGTCTGCCTTCTTGGGATAAAGTGAGGAGTATCTTGTCTGCGAAGTATAGAACAGAAGCTTCGGTGGGAACTCCGTCAATAGGCCCGCTAGCAACTTTTGACTGAGCCGGAAATGGCTCCTCAACTACCCGCGAGGCTTCCATAGCTTCAAGGGTTCTCGAGAAAGACCGCAAGAACAGATAGCTTATGTAAGTCTCCCGATTATTCACTTCGCCTCGTAAGTCTGGAGCAAGGCTATCCAGAGATGTTGTAGCATTAACTGTTGTAGAGAGCAGCTTCATTAATAGCTGCTGAATGGTAGTGAGCTGATAGCCCATATAAAGTGGAACCGCGGCGACCGGGACTACCCCGCGCTAACCGTATTTGACTTTTTAGTGGAAATTCTGCCAGGCGGTCAAAATTTCAATATCATTCTCTTCCTGTACCGTCACTTTCATTTTACACCATCGACAACAGTGAAAATGCCGAAGAAGTTCGTGCCGCGGCAGAGGAAACATAAGGTTCTTGCGCGTCAGAAGGCGCAGCAGAATGGCACCCAAGAAGGTGGAGATGCACCTTCACAGCTCGACAGCAATGCGCTGGAAATTCTGCCGGACGCTCAAAAAGCAGAGCGTGAAGCCAAGAGGGCTCAGCTGAGAGAGGAACTGAAGGGTCAAGTCAAAGTGAGCGGCAAAAAGGCCAAACGACTTGAGAAGTACATCGACAACAAGCTCAAGAAGGATGAAAATCGAGCTCTCTTGGCTGAATTAGCCAAGAATAAAATTGACACGAGCTTGTTTTCAAGCAGTAAAACTCTTGGCCAAGGGAAAGAAACAAAGCGACAGGCACTTAGTCGCGCTTTAAGGGAACGGCAAGCTGGTGTTAGCCAGGGCGATGAGGATGTATTATTAGAAGCAAGAGACACTCTCATGAGTGATGGGTCGGGCGATGACGAGGAGACTCATTCGAAGGCTAGCCGCCCCACCACGCGAAGTAACGAGCTTTCGCAGAATGCTGCATCAGAATCCCACGGTCGTAGTGCAGATAGTGCAGACAAACCGCTGCTGGAAAGACCAACGGTGGCTGTGGGATCTGGGTTAAAACGCCCCTTGGAATTAGATGACGAGGGACGACCAGTCATACAAAAGAGGCAGAAGCGCGGTGGGGTTAAGTCGAAATTATCTTTGAAGCCGCAAATTATACAGCCCGAGGACGCTTCTGAGGACTCAGATGAGCAGTTGGATGGCGGTGATAGTAGCGACGCTGATGAGTGGAGCGGCTTTAGCTCTGATGTGTCCGCCCACGAGTCAGCCAAGTCCCATGATTCCTCGGAAGACGGATCTGAAGACGAGTCGACGGATGAAAACTCGGATAGTGACGAAGAAGAATCTGAAGAGCAAGATGATTCGAGGAAAAAGGAGAGGTCTTCAGCTTTCAAAGCATGGGCTCACGAGCAGCGTAATGCGGCTCTTGGCTATCAACCCATCGACAATAGTAATTCTGTTCTAAATATTACGGTGCCGAAGAATTTCAAGCCACGCCCACTTGAACAAGATCCGTTACCCCAGGAATTACTCCCGACAAAGAATTCCGGAAGGAAAGCTTTTAGTGTCCCAGTTCAGAGGACACCCGAGATCCAGGAAGCGCGACTCAAGCTACCAGTTGTAGCCGAGGAGCAGAAAATCATGGAAGCTATTCACAACAACAATGTGGTGGTGATATGTGGTTCTACTGGTTCAGGAAAGACGACACAAGTACCTCAATTCCTATTCGAAGCTGGTTATGGATCCCCTGACTCCCCCACGCCAGGCATGATTGGAGTGACACAACCACGAAAAGTCGCTGCCGTCAGTATGTCGAAAAGAGTAGGACAGGAATTAGGCGATAAGTCAGACACGGTTGCGTACCAGATTCGATTCGAGGGTACAGTTGACGAAAAGACGGCTGTTAAGTTTATGACGGATGGTGTTCTACTTCGCGAAGTTGCTAATGATATCGCTCTTCGCAAGTATTCCGCCATCATTATCGACGAAGCCCACGAGAGGAGCGTCAACACTGACATCCTCATTGGGATGCTTAGTCGAGTAGTTAAACTACGAGAAGAAATGTCCCAGGAGGACGAGAAGCTAGCCCCTCTGAAATTAATTATCATGTCGGCCACCTTACGGGTAGATGACTTCATAAAAAACAAAACATTATTCCCAATACCGCCACCGGTTCTCGATGTCGAAGGCCGCCAACATCCGGTCACCATGCATTTCGCTAGGCAGACTCGGCATGACTATGTTGACGAGGCTTTCAAGAAGATTATGAGAGGGCATCGAAAGCTTCCACCTGGCAGTTTCCTTGTATTCCTCACAGGACATGACGAAATACAGAGACTGAGCAAGAAGCTCAAGCTCGCGACCGGCGGTTTGAACCCGGCCGCTTATCCTAAAGTTCGGATATCTGCCAATGACGCACCTTTGGAAGTCGAGGATATCGAGTTTGGAGAAACTAACGACGCTGGAAACGACGATTACGATTTACCATTCCTTGACGAAGAGGAAGAGGAGGCCGAAGATGACGCCGAGTTCGATGTGCCGCAGGAGGAAATTGGCACAGGGCCCCTGAAGATGCATATCTTACCACTTTACTCACTTTTGCCAACGAAAGAGCAGATGCGGGTATTTGATGATCCACCTGAAGGCTCTAGGGCCATTATACTTGCGACCAACGTCGCCGAGACAAGTCTGACTATACCTGGTATCCGGTACGTATTTGACAGTGGGCGATCAAAGGAGCGAAAATACAACAGAGAAACGGGAGTGCAAAGTTACGAGATTGGCTGGATTAGCAAAGCTAGCGCGAATCAGCGAGCTGGACGTGCTGGTCGAACCGGACCAGGTCATTGCTACCGGCTGTATTCATCCGCTGTGTACGAGCGAGACTTCCCCGAGTTCGCTGACCCTGAGTTATTGAGGATGCCCATCGAGGGCGTTGTGCTACAACTCAAGGCGATGCGGCTGCAACACGTGGTAAACTTTCCTTTCCCAACACCACCGGATAGGCACAGTCTTGTGAAGGCAGAGAAACTGCTCCAGTACCTCTCTGCGATTACTGAATCCGGACAGGCGACCCAAATTGGCCAGACGATGGCTAAATTCCCTCTACCGCCTCGTTTTGCGCGGATACTTCTTGTTGGGCATCTACACGAGTGTTTGCCCTATACAGTCGCGCTTGTCGCTGGATTATCTGTAGCAGAGGTGTTTATCCCAGAGAACCAAGCCATACCTGCTCTATCCGCAGATAATGAGCACGATTTCCGCACCAACGAGGATGTAGCTGCGGAGAACCGACAAGCCCAAGTGCGACAAAAGTTTCACGATGTACACCGAAATTTCCGGTCCCTGGATGATGCCTCAGACGCCATCAAGCTCCTTCAGGTCGTAGGGGAGTTCGCACACGACCCGACGGAGCACTGGTGCGAGAGCCATTTCGTCCGATTCAAGGCTCTCGTGGAAGCGCAGAAGCTTCGAAGGCAAATAACGAGCCTGCTCCAGAAAGACATCCCCGCCTTTGCAAACTTGACCTTTAAAGAGAAACTGGACCGCCCTAGTCCCAAGCAGGTCACAGCCCTGAAGCAAATGGTAGCAGCAGGCTTCATCGACCAAGTCGCTATACGCGCGGACTTAGCCCCCAACCCACCGGAAATCTACCGCAAACCCCGCCGCGCAATCGACGTCCCATACATACCCCTCCAACCCATCGAAACAGACTCCCGCGACCCGCTCGACGGCCTAGTATACATCCACCCCTCATCCTCCCTCGCACACTTCAGCCCGCAGGAATGTCCCGAGTTCATCATCTACGCCAGCCTCCAACGCGCCGTCTCCACATCCTCCTTCGACCCCACGGCCAAAAAGCCAAAGACGAGAATGCTCGCATTAACCGATGTGACGGGCGCGCAGCTAGCGGCACTGGCGAAAGGCACGCCGTTGCTGAGTTATGGGAAGCCGATTAAGGAGGTTGCGAAGACGGATACGACGAGGGAGTGCTGGGTTGTGCCGTATTTGAGGGCGGAGGGGAGTGCTGGGCAGGGGTGGCCGTTGCCTGTGAGGAAAGTTGCGCAGAGGAAAGTTCCGGGGAAGGGATGGGTTACGGAGTGAGGTGAAGGTTTGGGTTGTCTGGATTGGATGAGATTAGATTGGGATTAGCAGCGGCTATTTATGAGTAGGAGAAAGAGATTATGGTCAAGAAGCATAAAAACGAGTAGCGAAATACCCGAAGGGAGACCAAGGGCGACTTCAAGCAAAACTGAGTTGCCGCACGCGAGGCTTGCGGTTGCTAATTGCATGGTGTTGGCGAATAAGTGGGATTATAGAATTAGGTGAATACATCTTGCTCTAATCTTCAATCTGGGCTCCTCGATATGATTACTTCGATGTGTTTTCGGGTCCGGGCGAATCATTCAATGAAATCATGACTGTATCAACGTGCTCATTCTTACCTACCTGGTACCTACTATAAGGCTCCTTATAGCAGTATCACAGCCAAATCAAATTGAGCTATGATAGTGGAGGAACTGTCATGATAAGTCAGTCGCAGGACTAGACTACAGCTCAATCATTCGTTCCCAAGTATCCCAAGCAGTCGAAAAGTTCTTAATGCATAGCTCTATTGTACGTACGATACCGTTCTATAGTAATTGGCCTGGTCTACCTACTATACTATACAACAGTGTGCTCATCGTGAGCGAAAACGTCTAGACGTGAATCTCATAGTCGTGATCGTGACCATCTACGCGAAATTTATTTGCCTCGTACTGCATGCTTTGTCCCCTAACGCCTGATATCCTATAAACAAGACACTAGGTCTTAGCATCATGGGTTGCTTGAGAGAAATCTACCGATTCTATTTCGGTGGTGATGGAAGAAAGGAGACGGACTAAGAGAAACATTCTTAACACCGTGCGCATAGTTATGTGTTCCGCCGCTTAAGTCAGTACCTCGTTCGCCTCTAGCGTCCGGGGTACGGCGGTGGCGCGGCGCCGAACATACCACCAGAGGGATCGTGTAGGGACTGGTTCGACAGTCTTGACGGCGACGAAGCGCCGAATAATCCAGGAGTCGGTGCATGTTGGCTTGCGGGGAGTGAAGCGCCGGATGGCACAGGAGCAGGATCAGATCTCGCCTGGTCCGAGATTCCTCCTATTAATTGTGCTGCCTTCAGCATCATCTTAGGGAAGTACTGTTGGATGAACGATTCACTGTATTCCGTTAGTATATGATGCAGACCCGAGTATGTTCGAACAAGGAAGACTTACGTGTAGTAACTGTGATCCGCATTATGCGGATGGACGAGATTGTGAGCCAACTCGTGGGCTATTACAACCCACCACCAGACCACTGCCGAAGCTCTGCCTTGACCCGCCGGTTGATCTGCGTGAAGTTGCATGAAGAACCGCAAGTTGCAGAATATGCTTCCGTCACGGTTGAACGCGATGGTGTTACCACTTTGTTCGTAGAAAATGTGCATTGCGGTCCTGTTGATCGAGTACACATCACCTACTTCTGTGAGAAGCCCTGCAAAGGAGTTGATCGCTTGGTGATTCGTCGACAGGAACTGAGCCGGATCAAAATTTGGGATTGTGTTTGATACGAATACGCGTATCGAGTTTGAAGCTTCTGCCACGAAGTACAGATCCTTTCCTATAGTATCGTCGCAATACGTGGCTTGCTCCTTAACTTCCCGAGTTGACGGCGGAGAGTAAACTTGTGAGGAGTCATGTGCTCTAGTCGATCTAATGGCATTGAGAAGGTTTTGTTGGATTATAGCAGGATTAGTGACTTTTCCATCATCCTTCCCTTTGCCAGATTTGGAACCTTCGTCTGGCGGTAGCTTGACGGGCTCAGGGCTGTCCAAGTCCATGAGATTATTCAAATTCTCCTCTGCTTCGTCGGACGTATCAAACCCGAATCGTTTAGACAGATTGGAGAAGAGTCCTCTGGGTTTTCTATCCCGTGATGACGAGGGTGGTGGCGCCGGTGGTAACGCTCTATCGTCATCATCCGGCGAGCCAAACCCACCAGGCATACGGGGTGGCGGGGTTCTATTATGCTGCTCCCTTGTCGATGCAGCTACGGCCTGACCATGTCTTCTAAATTCCTCTTCTCGTTCCCTGATCCTAGCTTGCTCAGCATCTAAGGCTTTGCGTCTTTCTTCCTCGGCTATTCGGGCTTCAGCGGCCTTGGCCCTGAGGATACGATCGACGTTGTAACCACGAGCTCTCAAGTCAAGCAAATCGAGCTTGAGGAACGGCTCAAAGAAGAAATAAGCTTGCTGGCTTGGCCGGTTTAGAATAAGTTGGCACACTGCTTGGCCGACTTGGTACATGTCAGGACGAGAAGACTCGGCCGCAACATAAAGAACCCAGCCATTTTTACCCTTGGAACTTGCTGCCGACCTCTTCTCAGTATGTGACTGGCTTTGGTCACGAAGTGATCGACGAAGTGAGACGGATCGTACAGCTTCTACTGTTAGATTGTTCTCGAGCCATTTTGCATCGTGTTTGATCGCATCGCGCGTGTATCTGGCATACTCGTGAATGAAGATCTTTGATCGCTCGAGGACGTGCTTCCGAAGCCAAACTGCACCATCTTGCTTTTCGCTATGCGGTCCGATTTTCAGATGCTCCTGAACGATAGCCGAAAGAGTTTGAGAGCCGAGCGCCATATAAAAAGACTCCAAGGCATCCTCTTCAGGTGCACACACCAAGTGTTCTTTGAACAAACGGTAGCTGATGTAGTCATCTAGAATGACAATGCTAGCCGGGGCCGCAAGTTGATATTGCCTAATTGTGGCTTCTTCCTCTTCGCTTTCCGATGCCTTTCCTTTTCCAGGTGCGCTGATCTCTTTGGAAGCTAGTAAAAACGGTGAAGACTTCATCTTCCTCCAAAGTTCCTTATCCCGCTTAAGAGTTGCCATATCCTCGGCTAGGTGTCTTAAGAGGTTTAGGTACTTTTCCGAGCTTTGGAGAACACTAAGCAGCCTGGCCGGTTCGCCCGCTGCTAATTGGGCAATTTCCAACTTGGTCGGCTCTGTCTTCGACCCACAGGCGGATAGGAATGCGTTCGCGGAGCTGCCAAAATCGACGAAGTCAAATATCTCCTCGTACATCGTCGAGTTGCCAAGATAGCAATGGCGGGGGCTTAAGTGAATTACGTTGCCAGCTCTGCTCTTTGTATCCGCCTGTGTCTGAGAGATCGACAATCTTTTCCCCCGTACGACCGGTACAATAAGGGCGTCACGAAGCTTTGCGATCAAGTTATTGCCTAATTCATTGAGGCGAGTTGCGAAGTATCCAAATAGAGGTACAGCCTCCTCATGGGTTTGAGGAGGCTCAGCAATCAGACGCTCAACGCACTCCTGAATAGGCGGATCTGCGGTGACACCGAATTTCTAGTCATAGAGTTAGTGAAGATATTCAACAGCATAATGAAGGCATACGTGTTTATGAGAACTTACGGGAGCATGGCTATGGAGGTCTTTCCTTAGAATATTGAAACCCAATATGGCAGCAGCCTCATTCGTGAAACATTGAGAGGGGCTCACATATTTCTTAGGGTTGCCTTGTAGAGGAAGAAACGCTTTAGAAGTTGATCCAATATCAAAGGATGCGTAGCGGTTGCTGTGATGATAAGAGATGAAATAGCTCATGGCGTTAGCTCTCAGTGTCAGATCAGACGAGGCCATCATATCTACAAGCTCAGGAGCCGAGGGGTGAGGACGCAAGCCGAGATCGATTAAAAACTTTCCCTCGGCGCTTCCAGGTCGCAAACCGACACTCGGCCATTGTATGATCTTCACGCCAAGCGGGCGAAGAGGACCCTTAGGTTCATAGAGCTCAGACACTTTGTATAGCTGCGAACTTGGTATAGTAGATTCTAGACCGGGCGGTCCAGCTTCTGCTGGACATATGCGTGATTCCTTGAGCTTTTTAAGATCATCGCTGGGTATATCTTGTCGTACGGACGCCAAATACTTGATAAGCTCAACGTGACTCCACTTTGCTCGTCCAGAATCATTTGCTTCTGCTGAACGATTGAGCAAGCGTGTAAAGATGGTGTCTAGATCTAGAGTCTTCCTGACACCAATGGCAGTGAGGAACTTGTCCTTCAGTGCCGAGCATCCCTCAATGGTTGGGAGATCGTCAAAGAGTTTTACACTCTGGAAAAACGACTCTGTCGGTTTCCTCATCCCTAACTTGGTCGGCATAACAGTGTGGCTTTGTAGTAGTGATGCAACAGTTGCTTTGGAACTTTGGCTAAGATTATCCCAGCTCTTCGACACTACCGTCAGAATTCGAATCGAAAACTCGGGAGACTTGCTTATGTTCTGCCCATCCGGTCTCCTCGAACTGGTTTCAATGAGAAATCGAAGCCAGGGGACAATTTCAAGGGATTGCCAGCCCAGGGCTTGCAACTCGGTCGAACTGCAGTTTCTGGAGAATTCATAAGGTATTGTTGTCGGTGGAATGGGCAATCCAGCTGGGATCTTGTTTGGACTCAGGTAACTTGTGATGTTTCCAAGGGCAATAATACCACCCTGGTCTTCTGCAGCCTCATTGACAAGACCTACTGCAACGTCCAAAAGTCTGTCTCTGCTGGCCGCATCAAGCTCCCCCTGAACAGCCTTCTTGCCGGCCCATTGAATAAAGTTGATGAGCTGGTCCTTATTTAGTGGCTTCCCAGACAACTCTAATCTCACATCATCCACAGTTATAGGAGACAGTAGATCGAAATCGGTTAACTTCTGTACAAAGCCAGTGGCTTTGAGCTCAGGGGGAATAACTGGGATACCATCAACGATTTTAGCAAGATCCTCGGAGCCAAGGCGGACCTTGTTGGTCGGAAGGACGCCTCGGCTACTGTAAATCTCTACGAAGGGGGTTTTGTATGATGTCCAGAAGGCTTCCTCAATTATTTGCGAGACGTGAGCACTAGGCGTAGAGTCTCCGAAGTTGAAAGCATTCAAAGTGTGTAACGCTTCGGGCATATACTTGGCCACCTCCTTCGACGTAATACCGGTGCTCGAGCTTTCTGCAGCCCGTTGCAACTTGGTTTGCAATTCGGCCATCTCGTTTGCAAATGCAAGTCGGGTCATGATACCAGCTGCTCGTAACATTTCAATGTTCCATGTTCTGACCCATCTCGCATTCAGATCGATTGCCTCCCGTTCAACAGTAGGAATGACCGAGGGCGCTGAAATGTGAATACCTGCACCCGTAGTTTGGGTAGTCGGGAACCCAATAAAGATTCGCCCGCCTTTGTTGGTTGGAAGCACTGATGCAAAGATATCAGTGGCCTTGGAAACGGCCTTAGAACTTGCAGAGCTCTTCGAGGCCTGCGTCTCATCGTACGAAGACGTCAATATCGATAATTTGGCAACTTTGGGCGGTGGCTTTTTAGTGGCTCGCTCTAATTCCGCGGAGAAATTAGCAGTGACAGACGTTCTGATGGACGCAGTAGTCACTCTGAGGAATATGCTGCTCGACGACAATACAGTGATATCTTCGGATATTGCCTCCTGGGCAGCCTTTTCTTCTCTTGCCGTCTTGTTAGCCTTTGACGTAGAGGTGTTCGCGGTGAGCCTGGAAAAGAAACTTCGTAAGGATGGGATCTCCGAGCTACCAAACCCGTAGGACTCATTTTTTGCCGTTGTCGCTACTTCAGGCTTCCATCCGATGGCGCTCATGAATTCAGCATCAATCTGGGCGCTTGAGCGGTCAACACTCTGCACCTTCATAAGACGGTCCTTGGTGGTAGTCTCAACATCTCTTGATAGAGCAACCTCAACACTAGGGCTAGTCTTCTTTTGTAGGTGGAGGATCTTGTAGTCATCGATCCAGAACTCAATATTCTGGAGCGATACAAATGTTAAACTGGTAGCTAGGAACTGGCCGACTGATAACAGATTCGGCAATGTGGTCGTCGTGTTTCGGTAATCTAGAACAAAGGCGGTATCCGGGGTGCGCTGATCTTCGGGGAGTTGTAATTTTCTCGTGAAGAGAGCGTTTCCTTTCCAGTAGAAGGCCATAGCCTCCGGGCCGGAACTGACAAAGGGTTCCTCACAATCTGCGAAAACACTATAAAATCCTACACCAAAGGCACCGATCTTGGTCTCGTCAGGGTTACCCTCGGCGATCCTCTTCAACCTGCCCCAGTCAGTCTTAGTGAATGGTTGGCCATTGTTCTGGACGACGAGTCGACGGAGGGTATGGTTCGCAATTATGTGTTTGAGTATTTCGGATCGGTCTGTCGTGGTCGGTAAAGGCACTTGAGTCGAAGGTAGCGTCTCCCACTTTATCTTGACGGTAGTGGCTTGAGCGTCGGCGGCGTTCTGAATAAGCTCTCGTAATGTTGTCCATTCGCCCGAATATCTCGCCAGAACCTTGTCAATCAGAGCTCGGGTGTCGACAGTCACGGCTTCTTCGTCCTCGCCATCCCGCAGGGCTGCCGCCCGAAGCCTTCCGTAATCCATTATAACAGTCGGTCAAGTAAATGGTTTATTAGGGGGACATTGTTGTGAAAGAATGGAAGGTGTACTGTGTCTAGAATGAGAGACAGGTGTTTATAAATCCACCAAAGAGATTCGTAAATAAGAAGCGCGTCGAGTCTTCTATAAAGAAGACATCCAATCTGAGAGTGGCAATTGTTGAGACCGCCTCAGGAACCAGTAAGACGTCAGTTTCTCAGGCAGCAGTTTCAAAGATCGATGTTGCTCAGATAATATCTGGAAGACAACACTAGGCACGCGGAACGCCAAATCAATTTGTCCACGAATGGCAAAATAGAATGCATGCACACGGCTTTAGGGACAAAGGCAACAGTAGGTAGACTTTGGTGGTGGGAAGTTTAGGGAATCTTAGGACTCGACTTGATTTGTCTTAGATTTGCTGATGATGCAGGTCTCGCCCCAGATCCAGGGATTTACGGGTCAGAAACACAAGGTACATGTAGGTACATGAGCTAACCTTATCTCCAAACTCCACTAACTCCGCAGTCTATTGAAGGAACGAGCAAACCTCCTTCCGTGATACGTCAGCCCTATGGTACCTTACTGTCCAATGTGCGTGGGGTTGATAGCGCAGGCACATGCACATGCTTGGACTTTCTGCAATAACCGTCCATCAACTCAGGATAACCAGACGTGACTAGGCGCCCACTTCGTTTGCCTTCGTAAGCGACTATTTAATACGGGGGAGAAATGACCGGAACGTACTTGATATATCGGGCTTATTTAGGTCATTATTTCAGATTATGCACTGCTGTTTCTCAACCCTGCGGTTGGCCCTCTGTCGGTCGAGATGAATAGTATAGAATAATAAACACTTTTATCACTCAATAAGAGTCATCTAGAGAACTCCTTCTCCGACGCGGTTCAGGACTCCTGCTTCGTCGTGGTCGTCCATCTCTCGACCTAGGTCTGTAAGTTTCCTTGCCATCCCTTCTCCGCTCAGAGCTATCAGGGCTGCGCGTGCGGCTACGCTCGCGTCGATGACTCCTTCTATGTCTGTAATCATCACGCTCCGGGCTGTAGCTTCTTCGTCTTCGATGATCATGCCTATCGTCTCTATCATCCCTCGGTCTGTGTTTATGGCGATCATCCCTCCTCCTCGGTGACCTATCGTGGCGTCTCTCTTGGCTTCTGCTTCTGCTTCTATATCGCCTCCGGTGACGTCTCTCGGAGGCATCATGCCTCTTTGATGTTTTGCGATCATTACCTGCTGACCCTTCTCCATCTTTCGCAGCAGCCTTAGATTCACCGCCACCCACCGCACCTCTTCCTTCGCCTACATCGATAGTATTCGCGCCTGTGGCCTTCCGAGGAGCAACAGGCAGCCCTAGCGCACGAGCTAAGGCGTCTTCCTCCGCTTCCTTGATTCGCTTAAGCTCCTCTTTTCGCTCCCTTTCGGCCTTCTCTTGTTCCGTCTCTGTGCCCGAGGCTCCTGATGCATCGGCTTTTGCGTACCAAGTGAGATCTCGGCTTTTTGCCCAGCGGCCAACGGGAGCTTTCAGACTATGACCAAGGTAGTTCTCTCGATGGTTTGAGTTGGCTACGTCCTCCCAGTTAAAATTAACGCCACCGCGCGAGCCCGTCTTGCGGATGCTCGAGACGAGATCCATGGCGGCAAATGGGGCTGACAATGGTAATTCACGCAGATAATGTATGTTCGACTTTGTTGCGCTATTCCCTGAATATGATTGATAGGTGTCTCGTTTTGCGAACCGCGAACTGATGTCGATGTTGTTGATTGCAGTTGATAAAATGCATAAGGCTAGAATGTACCTAACATGCAAACGGTTCGGGGGGTGACAAACGCCAATATGTACTGTACATGCGCACGTACTCCACTGTGGAGAGCCACCCGCTATCGATAAGAAGCTTCCCCCAACTTCTAGGTACTCCATTATGTAAAACCACTTTCAACTTAACTCCAGCAACTCGTTTTCATTCCCCGATCGTCAAGCCTCAATTATTACACAAGATCCGCTGCCGACTTGTCAAGAGTCGAAAATGGCGACTACGAACGAGCCTCCTCCAGATGAAATCCAATGGCGCCATCCAAGCGAGGCACAGAGAATTGGAGGCATTCACTCCAATTCGGTGCTGTTTTACTTCGCCGAATCACCCTTCTTCGACCGCACCTCCAACAATGCCGTCATCTTCTCTCAGGCCATTTACAACCCAAACATGGCACACTTGATCTCGACCCGTGAGGCATTTGAAGGACGGCTAAAACAGATGTCTGGATTGGAGTTCATAGTGGCTCAAGAGCCCGCTGAGATGGGACCCGGTATGGGCACTGGTGTCTGGGTCATCAACAAGCAAACGCGACGCAAGCGCGAGCCCGAAGACGAGATCGTCGTACATGCCACGTATTATGTCATTGGAGAGAATATATACATGGCCCCTACGTTAGCGGATATCTTGAGCTTTAGAATGGTCATTGTCCCGTCTACTATTTCGCCTACCCTACGAATCCCAATATCTAACTTGTTATGTAGGTCACGATAACCGATGCTCTACGCAAGTGTTTTGCAGCAGCGGACAACGCACGAACCTGGTCGCCTGCCCTCGGACACGGCTACAAGGTCGCACCCAGCACCACGAATGCCAAAGAGAAGGCGTCAGAGTCGAAGGGAACAACGCCAATGCCCGAGGCGCAAGGGAACAAAGCCGCCACGGAACCGAAGAAGACAACTCAGTCCGCCCTTGACTCCCGTCTGATTGAGCACTCCTTCATGATCCACATGCAATACGGCGGGGACTACATGGATGAGAATCCCATAACAGGCAAGCCCGGCGAATTCCATCTTTCCTCTACAGGACGCAAAGACAAGCTACAGACGCTTGCATTACCAAATCTTGATACGTCCTTCAAGAAGTCTGCACTTTCCGAGCCGGAGAAGAAGGACGTGAAGGGAGAGAAGACGCCCAAGACGCCAACGGGGATGTCGAAACTGAAGCGCAAGAAGAGCAAACCTGGCGCTACACCAACTTCGGCCTAGGAAGCCGAAGGTAGACCACAAGAGAGAAAGGTCAAAAAGGAAAAGAAGGCCCGTTTTTTGTAGGCATTTAATTGGTAACGCGCGGCGTTTGAGAGGATTAGAAACCTAGATTTTTGATACCCCTCTCCATACCTAGGTAGGTGCGCTGCTTGTGTTCGGTTTCTGCAATGGATTGGTTCTTAATCACATCGTTGTCTTGTTGCGAATTCATGATTCGGTGGTTTTCCACAAGTACCTAGTCTACAGCGGTCTAACTTACCAAACCAAGCCCAGATGATGACGAAAATGAACCACGACTTGAGCAAAGAAGAATATATAACCTATCTTGCCGGTTTACACTCCGGCACGCACTATTTTACGGGTCACTCTCTTCTCAGGTCGCCACCTAAACTATGGCTTTTTGTTGCCCTCGCTCCCATAAGCGACGCCCCGCTTCATAAGCGGACTTTGCTGGGCCTTTTCCCAGTTGTGGACCATGAACGAGTTCATCTCACTAAGACGGACCTCTTCTCCACTCCGCGGCCGCATCTCACTCTCATATGCGTTGATGAGTTCGGCTTGCGACCGGTTTTCCGGCTTAGTCAGTAGCTCAAAAAGCTTGAAGATATCGTCAATGGAGTGGTTGAGTCCTTGGCCACGATCTAGGGTGTACAATGTTAGTACCAAATAGGGGTAATGGGTTACACAAGAGGGCCATTCGAACCCTCTCATCGAGTCGACTTACGATAAGTCATGGCGTGTGCCGCATCACCAACTAGCGTCACCCGACCATTATGGTTATCCCATTCGTGTTCTGGCAAACTCGGATCCCAGTTTCCGTTCGCGACATAGTACACCCGATCGAGGTCATCGGGAATATTCTCATAAGCAGAGCGCAAGGGCTCTGCAAAAAGCTTCGCCTTCTCCTTGGACTGCAGCAGCCGTTCGCGAATCCCCATCCCAGCCGCAGCTTCAGCCTCCTGCTCCTCGACGCTGCACGGCCGCGACACGTAAAACGCGAACTGCCAGTTCTCGGGATGGTCCTTGTCGGCCGCGTCCAGGGTCGAAAACATGCCCATCATATTATCCGGGTGGATGAACCCGTTGATGATCGGATGTACGCTGCCGCGCATGCGCAGCGCCATATCCCGGGGGAACGACGCCGTGATGAAAGTCGCAGCCAGTGGCAAGCGCTTGAGCTGAGCCTTCTCGGGTCCGAGTAGCAAGTGGCGGACCCGGCTCTGGCTGCCATCAGCACCAACGATCAAGCGCCCCGTCTCGGCGGTGCCGTCTTCAAAGTGCGCCGTCACGCTCTTTCCATCTTCGGCGTATTCGATACGCTCGAGCTTCTTGCCGAAGTGCAGCTCCGTCAAGCCCTCCGCCATTAGCGCCCGCAGGCGCGATCGCAGAAAACGGTGCAGATTTGGGATAGGCGCCGCGATGATGAGTTCGCCCGTCTTGCCGTTGTATATGGAGAACTGGTCGAGCTCCTTAATGGGGAGAGAAGGGTCTACCAAGGCCTCGCTGTTGCGGCTCCATTTCGCTTCGCCCATGAGCGAGGCGAGGAGTGGTACCGACCAGTGGCAGGCGATACCCCAGTCCCGTCCATTTCGTGGAGAGAGAGATGCGTCCCTCTCGAAAAGCTTGTATGGGATGCCTTTCTATTCCCGCTTCTGTTAGTTTGATAGTTGACAGCGGGAATAAGTATGGAGATAAGGGGAATCTACCAGCTGAAGGCTGTTGGCTAGAGAAAGTCCACTACAGCCTAAGAGATAGTGTAGGTTAGCACTCTAGTTTCGTAGGAGTCCTGGACTAAAATATTGGTTCTCTTACCAGCCCCGATAATGAGCACGGGAAGCTCTGCTGCTTTACTGCCTTCCGCCATTGAAGTATAGTAGCAACTTGTGATAAGTCGAAATGATATCTCTATATCGTAAATCTCGTAATTCGAGACTTAATAAAGGATGGATTCGAGATGACTGAATGAGTGCCGTAGGGCTAAGGATGCGGAGTTGAGAGCAAAATCCATTTCGAGCGCCAACCATGTTTAAATATAAATGCACTATGGCCTACATGAAAACACCCTCGCTATATTCGGGCTCACCACACACGATCGATTTGAAGGAAGAGTAGCGGGGCTTCCCTTGCGATGGATCGGAGTTCTATTCGTCCCCTGGAATCCTTCCAGAGAGTGGACCGCCGCGATCGAATCCGAGAACCGACTAAACCGAAGCGGAGTACTTGATACCGTCAGCATCCAATAACGAATCAGGGAGCTATCCTAACACTCGCTCTTCGCATTCTCGCTTCATGGCGAGGACGTGAAGAGTCTACATTTCGAACTTCATCGGCCACAAATTAAGATATTTGTTAACACGAGATGCCGGGCAATGACTCTCGCGGTTAGGCCGATGGAGAACCAATTTCAGTGAGCATCTATGCCCGTGGTCAGATCTATACGAGTTAAATAAATTTGTTACTATGGGAGCACCCTGCCTCCTCGACGTCACTCATTACTGAGTTACCAGGTGCCTAGGTCTGAAGGAGGAGCATACATATAGGTAGGAATCTAAGCCTAATGCTTTTCGTGATCTTCACTCCTTCCAACCGCATTTTTATGACTATCCCTCTCATCACCTTCCTCTCCCTTCTTCTCATTTTGTCTCTTACTTAAGTCAACGTTCTTGATAAACCACATGGCCAGCAGCGTGGGAGCCCACACGCAGGTAGCAGCGACAGCAAGCAACTTCTGAGTCTCCCGATACGCCTTGTAGATAGCTAGCCTCTTACTAGATCCGACGGGAAACTTCTGTGCCACCACTATCTACTGGAAGGTGCTAGCAGCTTTGGATTCTGAGTTGATGGGAAGATATGCAGTTAGCTTACAGAGCAGGTTCGATCGCCATATTGCGCCGGAGATACTGTAACAAGTTAGAACACGTCCGTCATGTTTCAGACAGACAAAATTTCCAGGTAGAGAATCTTACCTCGTTCCAATAGCACTTCCAAAGTTCATTGCTGCAAAATACATCCCAGTGGCTACTGCAACTTCCTCTTTTGTTACCGCGGCCTAAACGCATACCTGCGCTACTGTTTGGTAGAAACCCCTTCTCACGCCGACTAGAGTCTTGGCTGTGATGAATGATGCCTCAACGGCGAGAGAGCCTATTCGGAAAACTACTCGAAGTGAGTTACTAAGACTCAAGTCCATATGCCACGTTAAGCTAAAGGAAATCCAATCTGCACGATATATTCCTCGCCACATTTATTCTTGAGCGACCACTCCTCGACGGATCCAAGATTGAAAGGGGTAGCCCAGCTCAACATGGCTCGATGCTTCTATGTTCGCGAGGGGATATATGATGAGAAACGATCCAAGGATGAGCTTGGTAAAAGTATTGTTGGCAATTCAAGCCTTTAAGTCAGCGATTTTCGCTCGCCTTAGACCTTTAAAACACAATTAGGTGCTAGACTTAATCTAGGGACTTTCTTGGGAAAAGGGGTATTAATTAAGGTTAATAATCACACAATGACGAGACAAGGATGTTTAAATTGAAAAATTCTGTACAAAACGTGAGACAATCATGATATCTATCAGATATATGTTTTAACAAGAACAGAGGCGGATCTGACACATATTTAAGTTGAACATGAGACAGTTCGCCTAAAGGTCTTCTCTGTTATATGATATGCATGACCGTGAGACAAGCCCAACCTTTCTTCCTGGCAGCTATATAGTTTAGGTACTTTTGCCGCACCTCGGTGGTATAAAGCCGGTAGAATAAAACTCGTCAACCAGATGATTATAATTGAGCGCGGCACAAAAAGCTGGTCCTACGAAATGTGCTTCTCGTGGGGGTACTGACTGAAGTCTCTGACCAGTCGCGTTGATAAAGACTCTTGGTTGAGAACTTAGCAACCGGTTTAATGCGTTGTCCTCTTCTCCAGTCTCTCCTCGAAAAGCAGTGATGCTAGATGTTGGTCTTACACACATCATTGTTTCCATTCGAGTACCGTGAACGGTGTAATTACCTTTGGCTTTGTAATGACTAGGTATTCAAGTCATCTAGAGAGACGAGATATATGACAGACGGCATAGGGCAAACTCTCTCAGCAATGTACCAATTTCCTCCGGAAGCTGGACGGCGCTTTGTCGAATACTATGTGCACCTTGAATCCCGTTCTGTATAGCTACCTAACGGCAAGTATAATGAATGAGTAATGATTATCCTCTTCTAAGTCCAAAGGGCGCTATGCGCCTTAGGTGGCCCCATTTTTACCCCTAACAAAGATTCCACCTCAAAGTCGAGTTCGGAAATGGGTTTAAAAAGATTTCCTGCTATAGTATCGCCCTACTAGAAAAGCGAACTTATGAGACCCAATTTGTTGACAAGAGACGTCGCATAGGGAATTGCCGACAACTCACAGGCTCTCCCTTGTTCAAATTGTGCGACTGCCTCAACAGAGTCTCGCGCGCTTGGGTGCTCTATAAGGTTAGTCTTCCTGCTTTACGACGTCCTTATAGGAATTCGGACCAGGGACTCCATCCAACAAATCCGCAAATCATAAGTTGTGCTTCTGATAGCTTGTGGGAATACTTAAGTAACTTGAGCCATAATGAGCACCTGGTATTTCACCTAGAATGTAATCGAATCAAGGTCTAGGATGGATTCGTAACATAATTTCGTCGTTAATTATTTATTTCATTCCTCCGTTGATCACTACAGGCCTAGCTTGGGGGGTATATCAAAACGCCAGAGTTATTGTGAGATAAATCGGGCTTCTTCTCACGATGCAAACCTTACCTCCCTATGCAGGAGGTACAACCAACGTTATTGCGTGAGGGACTCTAAACCTATCTATCGGCTCGCGATATACATGTAAGAGACTATCGTTTTTCCACGCTGTCTTTGACTCCCCCAATAGACTTGGACTTCGAGCGTGCAGGCCCCATCGGGTCGAACCCTGACAGGTCACTCATGACGGTTGACATGTATTACTCATGCTATTCTGATGATATTCACCTGAAGATAAAAAGAATTCCAACGGTACTAGGTCACCTAATTTTCATCAAATTCTAAAGGCTATTAGATATCTCGTGTCAACATGTATTTGGTGGTAATACGGATCAACTACTAGTATTGAAGCATGAAATTCTTACCCTCGCACAGTCCGTTACCCTCTATCTATACTCTGAAAGTAGAGTGAAGTTGAAACAAAATAATCACGATCCTAACGTTTACCCGGCTTACAGCAGCGGTTTCAAACAGAGACGGAGGGTCGCATCAATGAGTTGCTGACAGAGGTATGAACCGGCAGCAACCAATCAGCACCCGCAGGTCATCGTACCGGCGCACTGGTTGTGGCTGGGTCGCCCGCCTACTTATCTCGTCCAATCCGCGATCAGCAATCGGGAACCCGGATTCTTATTGCCAATCGGCCCGGCGAGCGCCATGCCGCTTGTCCAAGCCACGCACGATCAGATCCTGCTTTTGCCAGTCATGGTCGGGTAATACTGTAATACCAAGTGGCGAAAACGTTCCTACACGTGGTGGCAGTACCCTAGCACGCAAATCCGAATCCGGGGCCTGGCCCCCATTGCAGGTCCGTGTAACGCTCGTTGCCTATTGCAGGATGCACCACGATGCGAAGAATGCCTAATTGGGGGTTTGAGGCTGAACGTATGTTCGAATACGGCGGACAGTCGCCTGGTTACCTGCAACTGTGGCAAGGCAGAATTTGTTCGGGTTAGTATGGGCTTGTGGCTTGATCTCGTAACGTAGCAAGTGGTGGCACGAAGAGAAGTTACTCGCGCCATGCGGCTGACCCTCGCATAGGCTACCGGCGTTGATATGCAGAGTCCGGGAAGAATGGATTCTAGACCCCTCGCAGCCGGCGCCTTCTTCTGAATTTCCGGCAGATGGGATTGCACTGTTTGATTGCCTCTTGAAGGCTACTTACTATCGGTTTCAACCCGCGAGGCTTGGTTCGAGTCCGATGACTCTAGTGGCTCTCGGTGTAAGGCTAGGAATGGCTTCGATCGGCAGTTTCCTGAGTCAAGTAGAGACAATGTAGTGTAACAGCAATACGGCGTATTTCTCGGATTGGTCAAGGGGACAATCACATAAAAAATCAACGGCATTGCGTGTTATACGATGCTATAGATTGTCAATTCGGTGAGTCCTCGTAAATGTAAGGCTTGAGAATACGTCCGTGGGGGGTAACTTAGAACGGGAAGGACAAGCTACGTAGGAGGCTGTCCGGATGTCTCAGTTCTTTTTTAAGAGGGTTGTTGAATCATGTACTACTTCGGTCATGGGGAAGCCATTGTTAGACAAAGTAGGTAGTTCAGGATAATGCCGGTTCAACTGACTGGCTAGCTTCTTTCGTTCAAGTTAGAATGAGAATCAATCTGAAACACAACGGATAATAAGGCTGAGACACAAGCATGTGAGCGTCAAATTTAACCTTTCAAAAGCAGGTATTTAATGATCGCCGAATGGTCTGTTCTTGTGATAGACCAGGGGTTCCTTGAAACACCAGTGTATTCTAGTTGTCCTATATATCGCGAGGCAGAAACAGCCGAAGGATGATAGCCAGGAGTAAATGTAAATTTAATGAAGCATTGTCTCTAAGTTTGTATTGATGAATATGGTGATAACCCTTTTTTGTCCATAGACGCCTGAATTAACTGTATCATGTGATATGATATCGAACTCCTAATTCAGGGGTAATAGCAAGTTCTTACTATTTCACAGGTACACTCACCCCCATAATGCTAAAACCTTTAATAAAGGTACTGGCACATCTAGAGGTATTTGTGAATTAGGATTAATAGGCCTCGAGGGTACCTAGGTTGACCAGTGGCTGTTGACCGTGCCGTATGGACAACTGCATCTCTTTTGTTCACCTTCAAGCATGCTGCCCAGCGGCATTGAAACATAGATCACATTAATGTGTAGTAACCTGGAAGCTGCACGTCTCTTAATATCAGCTGCTTTTAATAACCTCCCTTCCATTGGCAAAGGTGGTTCTGGCCTCTAGACCTAGGTATACTGCTTCTGGAGGAGCCTCGTACGGTTACCCTTGTAATATAGGTACATGTAGTGATGAATAATATAACTGTTTACCTTACGAATATCTGTTTTGGTAGGCCAATGGCTCATTAGGATAGAACCAACCCTTACCAACCCCTTACCAAGGTTACACAAGCGGCCCCTATACTACACGAATTAGCCATATTCGTTCATGTTAAGTTTATTGATATTCCGATTGGATATAATGCCTTCGGTCCCGAAAAAGTACCTGGTTGTGAGTGACATTTGACATGCTATTTATTGTATTTGCAGCAAAATTCGTTTATTCCAACTTCTGTGCCCGCTTCCTGCGTTTAGGATATTGAGATGCCACACAACTGTTTAAATGATGAGTTGGAAATTCTTAGGATCTGTTCCTATTATTGCTATAGAAGCCTATAGAACAAGTTGCGGTGTGCTAATCTGGGAATAATAGGATCCATGAACGCGTAGACCTTGATGCGATTCCCCGACTATACGATGTATGCATTCCATGATGTAACATAGCACAAACATTGCATAATAACGTTGCATCTGAATCATGCATATGCATTGCAATTTTTTCTTCCCTTTTTCGCCTTAACGGCTAACGCTTCGTCTGACCTGGCAGTGCCGTTCCTGCATTGTACTTACAGCAATAAGGCTTCTGATTGACCGCGTACTGAAACTGACAAGTCGGCTCCTTATGTACAATGCTTATGGGTGGTATTACAATATTTGCGTCATGCCACGTGTGTCCTGAATATGCAATGGTCCTCTCCAGATCTGCGGGGGTTTGGCGAGTGGCACCGCCGTCGCATGTGTGGTGGCCGCTGGGTGTCCCACCCGTCCAACGCCTCCATCTCAATATCCATCTCTCGGTGAGAATCTGGTGTTGCCCATAGGTGACGTCTTAAAGAAAACTTTCGAAGCTGGAAATGCAAGTCACAACTTTGGCTGTCAAAAGGTTTATAAATGAATGGGTAGTAGCCGCTAGTCCGAGATACGGATTGCCACGCGTCGGAAAAACCGCCATGTAACATAGTGGCTTAACGCGAACTCAGCTGTCCACTGCAAAGGACGCACGTAGAAAGGTCGGAGGCCGGTAAATCTGAGCCGCACCCGGGGCCCAGATGGCTGGGACTCCAAATTTGCGTTGTATCGACAGATACCTTTTGACGTAGTTCGCCGAACGGTCTTTGCTGAAAAATATGTCCTGTCTGTTCGCTTACGGTAACTCGCCTGCGCAATAGAGAGCTGGACCCCCAATGGCAACTCGATACCTGAATAGGGGGTATCCTAGGAAATCTCCAAATTAACCCGCTCCAGAATCTGCACGTTGTGCAGAGGACATTAGATGAAACATCCTCGCAAGGCTACAATTAGGACGAAGTATTACCAAGAAATTATCAAGCTGCTGTGTAACGTATACCGTCTAAGCCCTACTTTGATTAGATCGTCGGCGAAAGCTGAGAACTCGTGGGGGATGACAAGTGTTCTCCAGTTGCCTGATCTTTCGAACAATGGTTCCTAACTGAAATGAAGAACCAGCACTTCATTAACTTTGGCGCTGGGCGAAGAAGGATGCCTTGGGGAGACTGAATTTGAAGCAACTACCGAGCCTTGTCGCAATCAATTGGATGGATTTTATCGGACCATGTTCCTATATCGAATTGAGCTATATCGCCGAGAATATGCGGCGTTGGGGTCCGAAAACCAATCGTGCCGTTATATGTAGGTAGATTAAGCCTCGCCGGGACGAGTGGCGAGAACATGAAACAAACGCCTACCGAAGTTGAGGCACTTGGGGGCTAAAAGTAGTATCAAATGTACATATCAAGTGGATATAACATGTTGATTAATCAGAAAATCAATTGGACAAAGCGGTACGACTGGATCTATCCATAGCTCGCGGATACCCCGGGGTGGCCTGACTCACCGTCAGTTTGAAATTACGCAAATTGAGTCATGAATTGGAATTGTATATCTGTTCACTCACGCCAAGTAAACAAAAAGGCCGATAAGCACAAGAGTATAGAGGTATGACGGTGGTCGCCGAACTTGTATGAAACATGACTACTTTGGTTATACCAGATTCTTCAGATTCTTATTTCTAATGATGGACAGCAATGCCCTCCTGTTGTCACGCTTGCAGCTGATCTCTCTTACATAAGGCTATGCTGAAGAGCAGTCATGGTTGGTGATACAGCGGATGCTAGTGGATGGAAAAAGAGAGAGGAGGGAGGTATAGCATGGAAAAGTGGGATGCAGTGCATGTACATGTAGATGGTAATGGGAAAGGCGTTGGATGATGTCGAAGAGGGTTCATAGTAAGAATGATTAAGAATGATTACCTTTAGGCAACGGGAACCATCCGTGACGTCTAAATTCGTGTGGCAGTGCGAATGCGAATATGGAAAAAGACCGCTCTTTTTCAATTGGGTCGTAGAGCGACTGGCGACTGGAGACTGACTTGCATAGTACATAGGTGCATCCATTGAAGCTAACGAAGTACCAGCTGCTGTGCTCGCAATGATGGATGTTCAACGGACAAAAACCAAGCAAATCTATTAATAGGAGGGCTAATTATCCTACTTTAGCACTGCGATAAGGTAAGCGCTAGATTAGCCCCGCCAACCAAAGACCCCGGCACCCTGACTCTAACGAATTGCTGCAAGGTGAGTGGTGGTGTAGTATTCTTGGCACCTCGTGGCATTCCCTGTAAAACCCAAGCATGTTCAGAGATGATGAGATGGTGATTGTAGATTCAGAGATTAGATTGGTCCCAAGAGCAGCTGCTGTGCATTTTCAGCTGCATTACAGTAATTGTTTGCCGCCCGGATCTCAATTGACATGCGTTCTGCTACCACGAGCCATGCTGCGAGAGAGATCGAGAGATCATGTCTCATCTCGTTTACTGATACGACATCGATCCAAAAAGTCCCGGTCCCCTGTTTTCAATTGTACCTGCAGACGCAACCCCTCTCTGCCCGGTGCGGATGAGCGGGTACGCGATATTGAAGCCACAGATGTCCTGTGCATTCTTCGTCCGACCGGAGACAGGCTTGACCTCCCCGGGGACCTTGTTCCTTGTGCGAGATTGGTTGAGGCCCGGTCCGTCTCATTTTCGCGAGTAAACATGAGCTGAGTCACCGGGCAGGCGATGACAAATAACGATTAATTAGCAGTGTATGGATAGAATACTGATTTCCCCCCTCTTCCCCCCTCGGCGCAATGGTTAATGTGATTATTAAGGTATCCAGAGATAAGCAGAGAAACAGCCAAGAAATTGTATTACAGCCAATTTCTGTGTGAATATCCTTCAGAATGACTATACTCGGTATTGACCGAATAATCATCATCTCTCATTGCCTATCCGAGTATGGTGAGCCACGTTCTGTAGATGTATTATGTCTGCAAGAAAAGAGGCCCCCCCTGCTGTCGAGATGCAACAAATAGACGGAAAAGGGCCGTTCAAAAGAACTAAATTGGGGTACCTTGCAGTCGAAGAATGAACCACGATGATGCGTGATGCTGCAATGCGGTATGTATGTAATGCCGCATAGTAATTTTTTCTGGTATGGGTGTAGAGGAAATACTACCATACTTAGGTACTGTGTCGTTATTGGGGATTTGCGTTTTAACGGTAGCGAGTTACTTGGCTCGGGAAAATTGTCGCTTGATTGGGTGAATTATTGAAAGGCGAATGAGAAAAAAAACCTATGAATTGTTATTATTATTATCGCCCAGCCAATGAAATTAAGCCCCCTTACATCCTATACGTACCAAAGAGCAATATTACAGCAGCCCATTGGTGAGGGTAAGATGTAAGAGTACCAAAGAAAAAGAGAACCGACCACGAGGGAACCTCAGCCCTATGGCAACATGGGTCCAAAAACGGACTAGGGCGCTGCCAGTGGCCCCCAAATTTAGAAGGTTATTGAGGTACTGCTGGCTTCCATGCATTTTTCTTCGCGCCTTCTATGCAGGTCGGTCCCCAACTAGCCTATCAACGGCCTGCAACCCGCTTATGACCCTGATACCAACAGTGTGGTGCCGCAATTCCCAAAGTAACTTCGTAACCACCCTCCCTTTCAGCAACGCAGCAACACGAAAAGCGCCATATAGCCCAATCCAGAAATGGCAACCCTCACTTTGTACCAAAAATGGCCATAGTGGTCCCGAAAAATATCATAGCCCTGGCACGGTTGCTTACATTACGTCGGGACCTTGCTGACACGGCTTGCACACGGCTTGCAAGGGTCCAACGTGGTCTCGTACTCTTTGCGTACACCCCCAAACCCACATGTCTGAGACTCGACCTCTTCGGTACGGATCCTAACCAGGCGTGACTCCCCTTCGAGGCTGAAGGAACCGCAGCAATGAATGTCATCACAACCGGCAGACTGGATTCTCAGCCGGGGGGGGGCCTTGCTCACCAACAGGCCCCTGGGCCCGGTCAGCTTGAGTCTAGGAACGACCCGCGGACCACTCAGTTCATCGAGAGATGGCTGAGTCCGTCTAGAACCCGGGCAATATATAAGCTCATGGCTTCCCTAGCTTTGAGGCATCATTCCTTATCACCATCACAGAAACAAGAACAATAACAACTACAATACAACCAACTGTATAAACACTTTCATCTAACAAGCCATCTAATTCAACTGCTACTGCTTTCTCATATACCATTTTCTTCTCACCATTTCATTCCTCAATATCAACAACACAACCACAACAGTCGCAATGGCCGGTCTCACTTTCACCACTACCTCTCAGATGGCCAACTTTGGCCGAAGCGGATACAACAAGGACGGTGACAACGAGGATGACAAGCGCAACTTCGGACGCAGCGGCTACAACAAGGACGACTCTGACGACGACAAGAAGAGCTTTGGTCGCAGTGGATACAACAAGGACGGCGATGATGAAGACGGCCGATGCTTCCTCAACTTCGGCCGAAGTGGATACAACTAAATCTACAACGACTTGACAACGGCGATGAAAAACACAATCAGATCCATTAGACCAGATGGTTCTTGCCGCTCGCGCGGATACCGGACCATCTTAATATCTCGCCATCGCCATCGCCTTCATGCCACCACCAGCTCAGCCCATCACTCCTGCAACGACTGAAGGGGCCCTGTATACCTTGTATACCACACTCGATCAAGTTTCCTTTGTTCTGCATCATAGCGGCGTCCAGCATTTACACCTTGTACTATTACGGCTGTACGATACCATGGAGAAAAGACCAAAGATCATACCATAGATGATAGATACGCGCTCACGCGCATAACCTTGTACGATTAGCAAGCATCAAGAATGGGATAGATATCTGATGACGGAATGGGAAAAAGCATTGACAGGACAATTGGAAGCATAAAGACGGCGATTTAGGCGATTCACATCTTTTCCATTCGTATTGGATTTCAATATTTTATCAATTCAATTACTTTCCTACACAAAACCTGCCTCGAGTTAGTTGGTGAGACTAATGCAATAAGTGCCGGCACTTACTTCTCGAAGATGACGCCAAGGATCTCCTCCACATCGCCTACTTCTCCGCGTCCAGTTATTCGCCCGAGGTAGTTAGCGGCGTAACGAAGATGTTCAGCTGCCATAGTGATATCGGCGTCGTCTGTATGAATAATCTCGTTGGACAGACCGTCTCGGCCCGCTAACTCAGTAGCTCTTACACTCTCAAGGTAAGCCTCTAGATGCCCCCTGCACTTGACTAGGAGCTGTCTCTGACGCTCGGTAACGCCATGGAGGTCTTGTAGAGTGGCGGGAAGCGATGTCATATCTCTAAATGACGATACCAACTGATCGGTTACCCGCCTTATTCCCCCTGGATCGATCTGGTCAGAACCTAGATCTTGCGCCTCCTTACATGAGATGAGAATCGGCTGAACTGTCTTAAGGCCATTGACCTTGGTAAGCACCTCTTCCGTAAATTGCTTCACGAGAGCACGTAGTTCGTCTTCAGGGACAGCATCTCGCTTGTTAACAACCACAAGGCGCGCCTTACACTCTGCCGCTAGTTTCAGAGTCTCCATATCGAATCGAATATGGGGTTTGCCAAGAGTATCCGCCTCTACGGAAGCGAGGACGATGATGACATCAGATTGGGTGGCTTTGACCCTCGCCCGCCGGATTCCCTCTTCTTCAATAGCCCCAATCTTGGCCTCGGATCCTTGCGGGCCCGTGTGATCCTTCCCAACGACACTTCTGAACCCGGCCGTATCCGCAAAGGTACACAGATACCCCCGAATATCTAGATTAGCCTCAATAATATCTCGTGTAGTTCCAGACTCCCCTGAGACGATTGATGCCTCCCGGCCCACTACTTGGTTCATAAACGAACTCTTGCCGACGTTCGGCGGCCCCACCAGCGCTATTTTGATTCCATTACGAAGAAGTTCACTCCGTTCGCTTGCTCCTTCGTGAACGTGTATGCTCTGAAGGATTTGCTTAACCTGCTTCGTTACATTACCCACAAGAGAAGTGGGTGATTCGTCAAAATGCTGGTCTTCTGAGAAATCGATGAGAGCTTCCATCTCCGCTCGAGCTTGCAGGAGCTGCTGACGCCAGTCCTCATACGTACGGCCCAGCGAACCGCTACTGCCGCGGACCGCCGCGCGTCGCTGCTGCTCCGTCTCAGCCGCGAGGGTCTCGCTCAGAGCTTCGACCTGGGCCAAGTCGAGCCGGTCATTGAGAAAAGCGCGCTTGGTGAATTCTCCAGGCTCGGCATACCGAATCGGTCCTTCGGCGTCGCACTTGGGAATTGCTGCGAGGACAGCTTTCACGGTTGCGCTGCCTCCGTGAACGTGCAATTCCAAAACATCATCGCCCGTAACTGTCCTTGGGCTTGGAAAGAAGAGCACCAGGGCTTCTGCATCGAGGATCTCAGACCCTTTCGATTCCGGATGATACAGAGTCCTTATGGTGGCATAGCGGGGCTTTAAGGAAGCTTTATTTGGACAGAGACCATCGTATATCTTAGTAAAATATCAGCCATGGTCGTCAATTGGAAACGAGTATGCCATACAGATTTACACGAAGGCCCCGAGATCCGGATCACCGCGATGCCGGCTTTACCTTCAGCTGTTGACAAGGCGTAAATGGTGTCATCGCGCTGTTGGAGAGGAGATTGGCGAGGAAATACATCTCTATGGTCAGTCAAGTTACGCCGACAGGATCCTGTGAAAGCCCGCGAAGGCGGGAAAGACTGATAACTTAGATGGAGGCGTTTGATATTTCGGGGCCACCTCGAACAGGTGAACAAGCACCTTCTGGCAAGGTGATACATGAGCCAGGTAACCCCCCTAAACCCCAGTCAAGGAGCTTTGACTAAATGGCGAAAACCATGAGAAAAGAACTGATTAAGAAATCTAGGTAGTCTAACACTAAGGATATCAAACTCCTAGAAATACATGATTCAAGTGAATGTTAAAAGTGATCAAGGTTGACAGCACAAAAAGTTGAAGACGAGAGCGGTACAATATGAAAGTACCAGTGGGGCTAGAATTGCACACACTCTGATTGGTCCGAGCTAACGGCAGCTAACCATTTTAATTTGACCGCCTTTGACGGCCCACTGGAAATGCTCTCCCGCAACGGCAGAATTTTTTGAAAAGTTTCCCGACCCGATAATTTCTGAGTTCGGTTGCTTGCCTCTTCAACTTAGCGATTAATCGTCGCTCAATCTACCTACCTGTCTTGCGGATCAGATTGACCTCGATATTCCAGCAAGATGTCGGACGAAATCATTTGGCAGGTTATTGATAAGCAATTTTGCAGCTTCAAGCTGAAGTGAGCTTACCACAGATGTCTGTCCTTGAGTACGAGTGCTGACTTAGTGCTAGAACGACGAAAGAGAAGACTTTCTGCCGAAATGAGTAAGAAGCGCACTTGGAATGCTATACTCGTCGAATTCTACTGATCCTGGTTTAGGTACAATGTGACGGGTCTTTGTAATAGGCAATCATGCCCTCTCGCCAATTCTCGCTATGCCACAGTCCGAGCGCATCCCACGAAGGGCACCTTGTACCTATACATGAAGACTATTGTTGGTCCTCCTATATCATCTCTTGTTTTTTGTTATTAACCGCCTATAGGAGCGAGCACATACACCGGCGAAGCTATGGCAGAAAATCAAGTTATCGCAAAATTATGCGACCGCCCTAAAGCAGATCGATGAACACCTCATCTACTGGCCCAAGTTTCTGATCCACAAGGCGAAGCAGCGGGTTACTAGACTCACGCAAGTGGCGATAAGAATGAGAAGGCTAGCTAAGGAAGAGGCACGCTTAGGCGAGAAGCTCGTTCCTAAGATGGCACCCAAGATCAGACGACGAGAAGAGACCCGAGAGCGCAAGGCAGAGGCTGCTGCCAAGTTAGAGCGCACGATCGAGCGTGAACTTATACAGCGACTGCGCGAGGGTGCATACGGCGACCAACCGCTTAATGTTAGCGAAACCATCTGGAAGAAAGTTCTCAATGCTATGGAGCGCGAAGGCGAGGGAAAGAGAGACAAGGATCTCGACCAAGGCATCGAGGAGGACGAGGATGAAGAGGAAGATGAGCTTGATTCTGAGCAAGAAGAGGACGATATTCCCGATGGAGCTGTCGAATATGTCAGCGATTTCGAGGAGAGTGAGGACGACCTTGAGGATATTGAGGATTGGCTAGGAAGCGACGAATCCGACAAGGAAGAGGATTCAGACAGTGAAGGCAGCGAGGTGGAGGCAAAGAAGAAGGCTGTTGGCGACAAGAGGAAGAGAGCGCGCGTCATTACTGCGAAGCCTAAGAAGAAGCTTGCTCGACGCGAAAGGGAGATTGAGCATGAGCACGAGTTTGAGCGGCATAGAGACGAGCTTGCTTTTTAGAAAGCACGAATTTTGGTTGAAGCTCAACCATACAGCATGTCTCACTGCAACAAACGTATTTAGATACCCTTTCCATACATGCATATATCTCACGAAAACAAATGCGCAATCCTGTCTCTCTCGTACGCAAAGTTATGGCTGAACAAAATGTATCTATTCTCAACTCGAAATGAGAAGTGATTAATGATATGGTCATATTTTGTGTGTTGTAGATCTTTATTTGTCAATTCGTGGTGTTTTGATATTCTGTCAATTATTGGTCTCTGGCAGGTCTCTGGTAGCATTCAGGGGAGATGACTTGCTAGCTTGGCGGGGCATCGTCCACTACATTTACCCACCAGCATGGCATTGATGTCAATGCAATCAATCATTCTCGCTCAACCAAGCCCCTTTGAAACGCATTCCTCAACACCCTTTTTTCTATAACACACCCACGGAGAGCTAACAGGTCTATCGTGTCTCGCGACCAAGTTATTCTCTCTTTTTACCAAAATTCCCCACGTACCTACATGTACCTAATCACTTACAATACCAGTTCAGGCCAAACAACATAGGCATCTACGCGAACCAGCCTCCTCGCACAAACGTGCACCCCTCGGACGCATCTAACCGAGATTACGGTTTAACCCAAGCCTCCTTCTGGAGCACAAGACAGAATACAACATGTCGGCCTGGTATAGCAACATTGTCGGTGCAACGACATCGAAAATATCTAATCTCCAACGAACGTTCCTCAGCAGCGAAGCCGACGGCGACACCGAGGACGATACACATGTCTGCCGAGTACTACGATCTTACTACACCGAGAAGGGCAAGCCATTCCCTTCATGGCTCCCTCCCGATCCTAAAGCACCTCCTCCCGTCGCTGCAGTCTATTCACAACCATCGGCAGTCGGATCGAGGTACGGGGGTCTTACTCAGCAGCCGCAGGGCGGTCTAAGCTCGCTCTGGGACAACAATCCCGTGTCGCAGCCGCAAGATGCGCAGAGTCTACGGAGAGGCAGAGGCGCGCCCCCTACCGCGCGGAATAACGACCCGAGGAGTAATATGTTCCGCAGTTCGGACCCGATAGGTCCCGGACGAGACGACGTATCGGTTAGACCACTACCAAGTCAAAGAGCCGGGAGTTATCAAACCGCGGGAGTGTTTGGGAGGGATACAGGGACGGCCCCGCCAACGTCTGGCGGGTCAGCACAAGACAGGTTGAAACAGCGGCTCTTTGGCGGTTCGAGGACTGCGAGTCCCGCGGGAAGCGGTCCCTTCAATCCCCCGCCACAGAATAATGCTAGAGGCAATGACTACGGTGGTGGAAGCACTGGAGACTACGAAGATAGGTTTGCGCCTGGAGGCATGTATGATGGTTCTAGCGGAGGTAGGGACGACAAACCTTTCATGGCAGCGAATTCACCATGGGCGACTAATGAGGCTGACTACTTGGGAGCAGGAAGCGGGGGTAGACCCGGTGGAGGCCGACGGCCTGGGGGATTACCTAGTGGTCCTCGGATGCGATGATACTTTCAGAGGAGTTACATGAGTTGCAAGGCAATTCTGTGAAGTTGGATGATCATGGGGGTTGGCCACCACGGCTTTTCAGGCGTCGGTGCTAGGAATCGCGGCAGAGGCTATGTGAGGCTAAATTGAGGGTCAAGGTGCGGCTGTTATAGTGTGAGTGCAGCTGCCTTCGCGATCTTCTGTTCCGCCTATGGCTGCGCCTCTTTCGGCCCGTTCAACTTTTTTGTTCCGCCTCCCGCCCGCCATACGAAGAGCCACCGAACGCAACGACTGATTACGAGCATGGAAGAGAGGGCGATAGGAATCATAAGCTGCATTTGTTGTTGGCTACAGAAGCCTGCCACTGGAAAAGAGGATTGAAAGACGATGCAGTGTTGGATCGTGGAAGCGCTACGACTCTTGGCTCTTGCGTATACTACTTGTACAATAGGGGCGGAATGAAGGACATAATGCTGTTGCCTATTCTATATTGCGTGTTCGATGCGTCGCCACCAACTTATTTGATCGTGTCCACACCCCTGCGTTATGATTTGACTCGTCATATACGTATAATACATGCATTCGTGCGGAAAGGTACGGTGAGTTAACGCTCCGATAAATTTAGGAGGCCATTCCGTTTGATGCGAAATACGCAGGTTGGTGGTTCCATTCGGACAACTATAAAAATCAAATATCATGAGCATGATTTGTCGCGCAGCCCCCTCCAGGGCAGACTTCTAGCCCCCAGTGGATGGAATGCAGTTGCAGATGACAGGGCAATTGCAAGCTAATGCTGCAGGTCTTAGTACCCGAATTTAGCTCCTCCCTAGCGGACGCTCCAGGTATTCTATACTCCACTAATGCAAACAGTGCACAGGTTGGCGCGTGGTGGGGCGAAACGAGCACCTGCTGTCTTATTCCAATTCACCACCTACCCCCAAAGCTCTCAACCACATGCTCACATGTTCCTTCACAAATTTAGCTTTATAGGATTGCGGACGCGGAAATCTCAACATCCAGGGATCTGGATCCCGTAGTTTGTACCATCTCGAGATTGATCTCTCGCCAACCTACAACATCCAGCTTATCCGGGCTGGATAGCCTCACACCCCGCCATGACATCAGATCCCCCACCGGATCGGGCCAGCTCGCCGACAGGCAGCTTCTACGCTATGAGCGACGACGAAGAGAGCGAGTATGGCACCATCACGCATACCGAATCGGGAAAGGGAGTCAAGCTCCTGTATTCTAAAAGCAAAGTCTATATACATCCGACACCATCATCAAAGGATAACATTCCGGGTTATATAGCATTACTACAACAAAAATCGCCTCACGGCGAACGACCAACTTCCTCCTCCTCCGCGAGCTCGAATTCGCCAGCTTCTGCGGATCTCCTGCTTGCTTGGCTCCCCGAATCTTCCCTTGGCGAGGCTGCTAGCATCTACGTGAAAGTAGACTTGACTGATGGCGATTCCCCACCGAAACAGAGCTATCTCGTACCACCACCTCCCACCGTAACCACCCACAAAGGCTCAATCGGCCATTATGCTTTCGCCATACCAGTCAGTGCCATCTACTCATTGCTGGTACGCCCACCAAGCTTAGGATGGTGGTTCGGATCTCTAGTCATCAACACCCGGGCTGGCGACAGCTTCCCAGCTTTATTCTTTCACGACAGTGAATGCCAGTCGACCATACTCCAGAAGAAAAAGCGAGCTAGAGAGAGCTTTGATCCCTTCGGTGAAAATGGCCAGATGTTTTGGGGAGGTGATGAAGTCCTCCGGTGGCTGAAACGCTACATTCGGATCGAGAGGAGCGAAGCTGAGCCGAATATCTACCTAGTAGAACCCACCAAAGAGGATAGTGAAGCCTTTGGTGGGAAATTGACGTCCAGCACACCTTCGTCGATTGGCAGACGTGATAGTTCTCAGGGTCTGTCCTCACGCCGTGCTGCTGGAGCTTCAGTGGCTAGCTCTAGCGGCCAGAACGACGCGGGCATGGACCCGGTCATGAAGTTTGTGAAAGAGACGGGATGGAACCTCCTAGAGAAGTTTAGTAAGGTCACTACGTTCACACGAAGGACTGCCCAAAACATAATCGATGATCCAAGAGTCCCACCTCAGGTTCGGAGGTTGATGAGGAATCCTGAAGTCCAGACTTTACAGGACGAATTTGATAGCGCTAGGATATACCTCGCCAGGTGGGCAATGGGGATCGCAGAGCAGAGCGAGAGAGACCGAAACCAGAGGATATGGACTGCTCGTGATGTTATGGAATTGGAAGATACGGATGTGGGAGAGTTCGAGTTGCTGGAAACGAGCTCTCTGTCTCTAGAGGAGCGCAGAAAAACCGTGACGCTTAAGGAGTGGAACACCTTCTTTGACCCTCGAACCGGCCGTCTTACAGTTACCGTCGACGAAGTCAAGGAGCGGATCTTCCATGGTGGTCTAGATCCGGATGATGGAGTTCGCAAGGAAGCTTGGCTGTTCTTACTCGGTGTATATGATTGGTACAGCACCGCTGAGGAACGGAAAGCACAAATCGCATCTCTTAGGGACGAATATGTGAAACTAAAGGGCGCCTGGTGGGAGAGACTGGTGGATCTTGGTGGCGAAGGAGACGATGGTGAATGGTGGCGAGAACAGAGAGGCAGAATCGGTAAGTCTTGCTATCAATGTTCGAAACTCATGATACTAAACCTCAAATCTAGAAAAGGATGTGCACAGAACTGACCGCACAGTCCCAATATTCGCAGGAGAAGATCTTCCTCATCCAGATCCTGACTCTCCCTTTGCCACAGCTGGCACAAACGTTCACATGGAACAGATGAAGGACATGCTCCTTACTTATAATGAATATAACAAAGACCTCGGTTATGTTCAGGGGATGTCCGACTTGCTGGCGCCGATATATGCCGTCATGCAAGACGATGCAATCGCTTTCTGGGGTTTCCAGAAATTCATGGAGCGAATGGAACGAAATTTCCTACGAGATCAGTCTGGCATGCGAAATCAACTTCTCACCCTTGACCACCTAGTCCAATTCATGGACCCTAAATTATACACCCATCTTCAATCCGCCGACAGCACCAACTTCTTCTTTTTCTTCCGCATGTTACTTGTATGGTATAAACGCGAGTTCAAGTGGATGGATGTTTTACACCTTTGGGAGGTGCTTTGGACGGACTACTTGAGCAGCAGCTTCCACTTGTTCATTGCTCTGGCCATCCTGGAAAAGCATCGAGATGTGATAATGGTCCACTTGAAACATTTCGACGAGGTCCTTAAATATGGTATGTTTTCAAGCGCCCCGTTTTTGATTATTGGTTTCTAATCAGTTTGTGCTAGTGAATGAACTGTCCAACACGATCGATCTTGAGTCTACGCTGATCCGAGCGGAGGCATTATTCCGCCGCTTTCAGCGGTTGATCGAGGCCATTGACAAGAAGCAGAACTTCCCGCCGCCAAGGGTTCGCAAGGATTCACCTTCGCCAAACTCCGCGTCTGGTTCTAGGCCATCAGGAGCATCTCCACAGTCAGGGGCAAGTCACGGGAAAGCACCAGAACAGACGCAAAAGACCATTACTCCCGAGCTGCGGAAATTGCTGAGTAGGCAGGTCGAGGTTCTACCCCGTAAGGCGGTCCAGAAGAAACCCGACAGCATCACTTTGGATGGTACCTAGGAAGTAGTCTACCAGGGTGGTAGCCTATATTAAGTTTTAAGATAGGTGTACTTTTATTGAAAGAAACATGGTTTAGGACGCATTGCAAGAATACGGCGGATGGCACTTAGGTTTTTGATGGATGGGGCGTTATGATTGTGCAATACGGTTATAATTAGAAGCGACCTTGATCATCCAACAGAGCTTTCTTTACCGTCCGTCCTAACCCTATGGGGTTCGTGCAATTGACACTCGATAGTTTGCAAGGCGATTCGTATGCGCACATGATACGTTGTGAAAATGTTGCACAATAGAAGGATTTAAGATATTCGTGATGATTTCGATGATGCTCCGAAAGATGTGACAGCCTATGCCAACCCAGTAGTAGCCCTTGCCCTCACTCCGTTGAATTCGCATAGCATAGCACGCGTACGCATATATTACAATGTTGCAACTTGCCTCTTTGCCCTTCTTGACGTACACTCTACCCGCATGTCGTGTCTGCTGCCGCTTGTCCAATCCCCCCATGGGGTCAAGTCATTAAAACTCCTGCTCCTCCTGGAAGAACATGCCGAACGAGATAATAGTCCCGTAGATCAGTAGGCCTCCGATGATGCACATGATCATTGCCGGGATGCCGATGAGTGCTGAATGCGCTAGAACTGCGGGCAGAGCTGGAGATTTGGAAGATTATTTGTTAGCATATAGTATTCTTTACGACGTATGTCGAGATGTACGCGTAATGCGCTCAAACACCGTCTAATCCACGCAGCCAGAAGAGAAATGTGCCAACCAGACGGGAAGGGAGGTCTTACCAATTCCCATCACAACCAAGAAACCCGTGCAGAAGCGGCCCAAGTCCAAAATGCCATTGCCGGCGCTCTCGACGAAGTCATCCGGATTCGCGCAGCGGCCGGCAATCCAGTTGGGTATGGGCGCCAGCACGTAGGTGGCGACCACGAGGAGCGGGTAGTAGACCTTATATAGCGCGCACGATAGGATGACCAGGAGGAAGCCGATGGCTAGCACGAAGGACAGCGCGATGATGGTCTTGAGCCCCGCGGTCGGCATCGTGGGCTACGGCGGGCTACTCGGGTTCGGTACGGTACGGGAAAGGGAAGGCTGGAGGAGGGAGGGCTACTCCTGCGTATGGATTTTGATGGGTCCGAGTCTTAAAGGAATATTCGCGGTCGGATCTTATTCCGGGACAAAGAAAAGCTTGCTGCGTCGGTGTGGAATTGACGTTGGGGTATCGTTGGTGGTGTTACAAGGTGTTGTCGTCAGACTCAGCCTTGGATCGGGCGGCTTGCCTATCACTGGTTTCCCGGGCGCTTGGGGTCCGGAGCTTGAGCCACAGTTTAGGGTCAATTTAACGTTATTGGCTGTGGCTGGAGATGGTTGTACTTTGTATCTCCCCCTTGCAATCCAAGGATCCACTTACCTAAGCATGGAGCTAGAGCATCCGCACTATTCCCAAAAGAGAGGTGCGACGAAGCTCTTGAGCTGCCTTGCGGGTTTGCTACCAGACCTCTGTAATTCAGGATAGCTCCAGCCTAGCCTTGCGTCTCCCACTCAATATCCAACCTGCGAATACCCTCCCACCGCGTCCACACCACTTTTCGACTTCCCACCCGTGAGAACTAAAGATTCATAATATTCAAAGTCTGGCATCATGTTCAGAAACAACTACGACAACGATTCAGTCACATTGTAAGCTCGAAACAATCGGACGAATAACCCTTGTCGGTCGGTATCGCTAACCTCGTCCAGCTCGCCGCAAGGGAGAATATTCCAGGTTGAATATGCCGCCGAGGCTGTGAAACAAGGTTCAGTGGTGGTGGGCTTGGTCAGCAAGACACATGCAGTTCTAGTCGCCATCAAGGTACGAATCCCACAAACACTCGAGACAAACCAGTCATATCAGAACTAAGAGCTAACTGTAATACCCGCAGCGAAATGCAGAAGAACTATCATCCTACCAGAAGAAGCTATTCGCAGTAGACGAGCATGTAGGCCTGGCCATTGCGGGCCTGACATCCGACGCCCGCGTCCTTTCCAACTTCATGAAGCAGCAATGCCTATCGCAGCGGTTAACCTACGACCGCGCCATGCCCCTCGAGACCCTCGTCTCGCTCATCGGCGACAAGGCCCAGCTCAACACCCAGCACTACGGCAAGCGGCCGTACGGTGTGGGGTTACTAGTCGCCGGCATCGACGAGACGGGCCCGCACCTCTTCGAGTTCCAGCCCAGCGGCATGACCCAGGAGATGCTGGCCTGCGCCATCGGCGCCAGATCCCAGATGGCGCGGACCTACCTCGAGAAGAACCTGGACAAGTTCCCTGACTGCGGCAGGGATGAGCTGGTACGACACGGTCTGAAGGCGCTGAAGGAGACGCTGGTCCAGGACCGCGAGTTGACGGTTGAGAACACGAGTGTGGGTGTTGTGGGACTGAAGGAGCCGGGCAAGAAGGCGCTTGAGTTCTTCAAGGTGCATGATGGTGCTGAGGTCAAGGAGTGGATTAACAGCGTGGCGGACGAAAATGAGGGCGGCGAGGCGGGAGAGGGTGAGGGTATGCAGGTGGATGAGTAGACGAAGGCTCAGACTCAGACTCAAAACTGTTTCGTGGTAAACATGGAACCGAAATTACTTGCATTTCACTCGGGCGTAAGGACTCGGTAAGGTGCTATAGCCTGTGTCGCGGCACCATCTAGATGTATCAATAGATGACGATAACAAATCACGAAGAAATCGGAAAACTATGGCTCTAGGCTCTAGGCTCTAGAAGAACTGGGCGAGAAACTGAGTAATGTTATATTTCATCTTCCTCGTCGTCAAAGTCATCCTCCCGTCCCATCTCATACAGAATTCGACCGCCTTCGCCTGCCCCGATATCCTTCTGGGCGTCGAAATACGGTAATACGATGCCCTCCCTATCTCTGCGTTGCTTCTCCGTCAACCCGAGGTTGAACGTAGTTTCCATTTCCCCATCTCCTTCACCGGCCGTACCTCCCTGGTCGCCATCACTCGGATCCCTGAATGCTGGGTGATCGGATAGTAGATACAGCTTCGACGTCTCAACCTTCTTATTCTGCACCTGGACTTTCACAGTCGTCGGCACTAGAACAAACTTCTCGGCAACGGATCTCCCGCTCCGTCGCCTTAACTCCATTTCTACCACAACACCATCTCCCGCTGCAACTTTCTTCTCGCCGCCTAGTCCAATTAATACGCCCTCCCGTCCCTCGTCTAGCCCCCATTCTGGCTCCTGCAAGCTTCTGTTTTGTGCCTTTCGGCGCTCGATAGCTTGGTAGAGGCTAGAGACGCGCAGGATAGCGGTAGCAAGGTGGGAAAGAGTGGTGAGGGGATGAGGCTCGTACTCGTTGAAGGAGCGGGGGAGGACTAGGGGTACGTCTGTGTGGTACACGCCGACGAGGGAGACGGCGGGGGTGATGAGAGAGGAGAGGAAGAGGGCTAGGTTAGAGGGGGTGGAGGAGGCGAGGGAGTTGAGGGTATCGATTATGAGTAGCACTTTATGAGCGTGCCCAGCTGTCCCTGACGGGTAATGCGATGTTATCTCAGCACGCAGCGAGTCCGGCGTCTTCCCCCATCCTTTGATGAAAGTGTCGACCCCTTGCGGCTTTTTGAGAGCCGCGAAGGAGACGAAGATCACTTTGCTCTTGGATACCTATCTTATCGTCAACTCTTGTTCACTTGTATACTTGTAGCGATCAAGACATGCAGAAAGAAGACATAACGCAATAAATAGTCAAGACAATAAGACAATGAAATTGTCAAATATTCAGATAGATCCTCAAACAGGACAAATACGGACCTTGGCTCTGCTCAGAAACTCGTGCACCAAGGGGTTGGCGCTCTGCTCGAGAGTGTCGAGGACCAGTGTTAACGGGCTGGCGCTATCCCGTAGGTTGAGCAATTTCTGCAGTAGGAGAAGCGCGTGCGATCTGGCGTGCGACTGCGCGGATGACGGCATCGCCTTGCTGTAGGTACCTGGCGAGTATCTGTTGATGAAATGTTTAATGTCCAGAAGTTGAATAGTATCGTCAATAAGCTTGGGTTAATTCATCAGGTGTGTAAGGCAGATAGGTACTATGGATGAAGTATCTCGAATGCCCAAAACCCATATACCACTGGACCGTGGCAAACTTTAACAGTGGAGGTACGTTTTCAGGGTAATAGGTGCTGAAGCTAGCGCTCCCCCGCAGCCCTAATTGCGGGAATTGGAGATGCGGCCCCCACTATTTTACAGCGAGTAAGATCCGCTCGGGGTAGATTTACAGTTGCGGCCCTCAGTTTCCCCAGAACATCCGCCCTACTGTCTCTGGTATCTTCTCTAATGTCAACTTTTCTCATTCGACCTTTTATAATGCGTAATATACTTGATGTTGCGCGACAGGTTACTGCAATACCACGGGATTCCTGCATTCAACGTCACTTTATTATCTCACTCTGTACTAAATCAGCATAAGCTTATTGAGATAAAGTGAGAAAGTCAATGATCATCAAGCTCGACACTCCTCGCGGCTACGACGCTCCGTTATCCCTAATACAATAAGGCAACATGGCTCATCTACGCGGACCCCACGCGGCTCTTCGCTTGAATGGGTAGCATTGATATATAGCATGCTTATTTCCTGCTTGGCTGAATATACCTACGGGTCCTTCGTAACCTAGTCGGATACTCTCCCTAGTCGTTTGCGACATTATAAAGGGGTGAAGATGAGATGTACAAATGGGTAGAGCTTGGGACCCCTTTTTAGGGCTCCTCTCATCTCCAGGAGGCTCGGTTTTGACCTGCGCTGGTTGTGTCTAGTCGACGTCCTTTATTCCTGAGCCTATTCTCAATTTACGCATATACCATGGCCAGCCAGATTTATAAAACACGCTCTGCTGGGTACCTATCTTACCCTTGGACTCGTGGCTGTTGTACCCGTCGACCATGTGCTGGAAACCCGCAACTTTGCTGCCGAATCCGGCCTGGCTATCACAGATAACTGTCATACTCTCGCGAGAATTCTGCACCAGCCGGGTCTTTCACAGACCTTCGACGTTCTCCGGCAGAATCGGAGAAACAAGGCCATCATGGATGATATTGAAGATGATCCAAATGACCCAGAAGGCGTCGATACATTGAGGGCTGAGTTGCGCCAGGGTGAGTATATCATGCAAGTAGGCATTGGAGCAGAGAAATACTATATGGTCCCCGATACTGGTAGCAGTGACACTTGGATCGTCTCCGATGGTTCTAATGCCTAGACCCTTACTACGGGCAGGATATTGCTTAAGAGGAGTGTGCCGTTGGCCCCTTATTCAAGGGAGATTTCCCTGACGGCAAGGTCGATAACCAGAACCTGAATATCTCGTACTTGAGCGGCGATTACTTGAACGTGCCCATGGGATTTGCGAGTATGCATCACATGAAACCTAATATGAACTGTTATATGCTGACAATTTCTCAAGTATCACCGTGGGCAATGTAGCCATCCCGAAGCAGCAGTTTGCTCGTGAACGTAGCTGCATTTGGTGGTGATGGAGTATCGAGCGGTATCCTCGGCCTTGACCTCCGAGGACTCACTACGACCTTCACAGGCAACAGCCTCCGTAACGACAGCATACCTGTGGTATGACCTGTATGTATCTTGCAAGCCATGTGAAATTTTCCCCTCTCCAAACTCAAAATTCATACAGATCTCAATCCGATCGAGTATCGAACCTTTTTTTTTTTTTGTTTTTACCATTCTCATCTTTCTTATTCGTTGTTTATCCGCTTCAAACTGGCTTGTAAGGCACCTTCATGATTTGAGTGGTGACTCAGGGGTTGCTGACTAAGCAAGTCCGGTTTCTCAATGGTCAAGTTTCTGCGCAAGACTATTGATGAATTCGCATCGTTTCAACAGTCTCTCGTGTTGGAGTTCCTGTTGCCTTTCGTGAGTGACTGGGGATTTCATCTCCCCGAACTGCGCGCTATCAACGAGTGGGTTCTGCATACTATCGCTTTGAAAAGCGAATCCCGCAGTCTCATTCTTTCCATCACCAAGTGGCAAGCTCCAGAACCAAGTGGACCTCCAATTAATTGAACATTGATACTGGAAGGACTAGCAGATTCAATGTGGTCGGAAAATATCTCCGGCTATGGTTCTGAATTGTCATGATTTGGGTTACCAGTGTAGGTAAATGAACCAAGGATGCCAGTATATCATCGGAGAGTTTCAGGTCCAGTTCTGACATCCGATCCGAGTCATATCTTCGGGCTTGGTAATTTTTAACAGCTACCTCAAAATCGGAAGCCGGGTAGAGGGAAAATAGGTGCTGATAGTCTCTATCGGTAAGAGCGTAAGCGAAGTTCCTGATGGGAGTTTTTATATCTTCTTCGGTCTGGAAGGTGGGAGCTGGTCCGGCGTTCGTGGCCCCATCGTATTGTACCCACACATACACTATAGGGATACCTTTGACGAACTTGCCAGCTTTGTATAAGGCTGACTGACGTTGGGGATGGAATGAATGTGAAAGTGCCAGCTGCCGGATGATTTGTTACTGAATAAGCCAATGCGGTTTCCGTCAAGTTGTCCATGGGTACGCCTCTCAGACACTCGAGGATATATTCATCACCCTTGTCGTGTCTGTACCCTAACTCCTTCATAATGGGATAAGTACCTAATATATCTCAGTAGCATCAGAAGATGTATTGAGGCTGTGCTAGGGGGCCCTGGCATTACCCAGATATGCGTAAAGGGGACACCTTGCTTGCCTCCATGTCATCAGATGAAGTGAAGCGAGTGTTCCCCAAAAACTGAGCCCGAAAGCGGTGATCCTATCCGGGTCACAACCAAACGCGGCGATGTTATTTTTAACCTATTGAAAAGTATCTTTTTGATCTTGCATTCCTATATTTAATGATTTCTAATCCTTTAAAATCCCAAGACGCGCAAATCCATAGATGTTCAAGCGATAATTGGGGACGACATATATGATGGGTTTGTCTACCTAGGGATACAGAGTGTCTGATGAGGTTGGCGGGGTCGAAGTTCTTGTCATACGTAGAGGCCTTAATAACGCCACTGCCAACAAGATGGACAATTGCCGGCAGCCTGTCCTTTGCTAGTTGTAACCTTGTGATTCCGAGGTTGGGATAATCTTCGCTTTGGTCAGAGATCTCGTCAAAGTAGGGTAGGAGGCTTTCCTTGGGCTGGGGGCATGCTCGGCCGTGTGATGTTGCTTCAATTTCAGAGCCCTGCGAAGGCGAGTAAGGGTTCAGGTGGAGCGAATTGTCTCCATGGTACCCAGAGGTATCTTTAGCGAACTTGATGTTGTGAAAGTCTTCTACTGAATCGCCAGCGACGCCTCGTATGTGACCTTGCGTTCTCCAATTCTGGCAATGGGGTTTCCGGTGACGATGGCATTGGTCACCAAAACGAGAAAAGCCGCGCTGAACCATATACATTTCTTCATCTTGGGGTGGGCGAAGATATCAGCAGGAGAATAATTCTAGGTAGGTAGATGGGTAGGGACAAGAAGTTCCCGGCCCAACAAAGAAACCGTGTTCATGCCTAAGTCAATTTTCCCTCTTAACCAACGCCTCGACACCCGGGACGGACTAGGTGAAAATCTTGTACAACGTGAGATGCAGCGGGCTTCCGTAGCTGAGATGTACCTAATTTCCAAAGTCAAAACAAGTTTATTATTTGTGTAGGCTCCTATCCATAACGATATAAGTAATGATAAGGTACCTATGGTCACTATTTAAATTCGTAATGGGTTATCATTGGGACACATATTCCATTTATTTTGACCTGTCCTTCGGGACCTTAGCACTGTTTGTATGGCTGAGGTATGGCTGAGGTATGGCTGAGGAAATTTCCTGAGGTTGTCATGAAACCTCCCAGCAGCGAAAACTGCTAGGAGGGATGGAAGGCAGGACTGCGCTTTGTCTACGAATGGCTTTTGCTTCATGGTCTGTTGAAACCTCAGGTACAGTATTCCGTCGCCTCGGGAATGGTGTTGAGTCTAATTTACCTATAAATACCTGTCTTTGTGAGCGTTCGATGAGCACACCGAAACTTGTTCACTTACAACAACTGCAGAATTACCTGCCGGTAGCGAACAATTGCACAATGGACAAATGCGAGGACCCTGCCGACAAGCAGGTCGACCGCCAAGTCGATGAGAAAGCTGCTAAACAATCTGCGGAAGATGCTGCCAAGTCAACTACCAAGCCAACTGCCATTGAGGCTCCCGCCGATTATGGACTCAACGTCGACATGACCCAATACCTAGACAAGGTCGACAACTTGGCTAATGCTGTGAATAGCCTCACTGGTCAGCTGAGGAAATTGCTGGCTCTCTATCCCCCTGGTATCCAGCAACCCGTCCAATACCCTGCTGGTCAAGGTGCGAACCAGTCAACAGCAGCATCTTCGGTTTATAGACTCGAACGAGAGTATATTGGACTATTCAACCCAGAAGCAAAAGACCTCAATGAAGTGGGTTATACTGTTAGCGGCAGCACGTTGGTCTATACGGAAGTGTGCTACTTTGCCGACCGCGTTGAGTCTTTTCTGAAGCACCCGGCCACAGCGACCAGCAACCAGCAACTGATTTTATCCATTTTCCAGACCTTGTTAAATGGCCCTGCAGTTACATGGTGGTTAGTCGAATTGACTAAACTCGGCCGCCATAGCCTCCGTACCTCAGGCGTCACAGCGCTGCTGACAGCCCTGAAAGACCGCTTCGCAATGGACACGGTTACTGCTACTACCAAGTTCACGAAAGGTACCCTGTCCTACGAAGAAGCGATCGCTAATGAGAATATGCTCATGCTATTTGTGCAAAAGAAGTTGCGATATGCCCGCGCTATGAATATCCTCGGCGAAAACTACGTGAACTGGTACGGCGTGATGCAACAGATATGGTGGAGCATGGACTGGAAAATCCAGTGGTTCTTGCATGCTCCTACTCGAGAAACATCATGGGATTGCTACATGCAACAGATTAATAAAGCCGCCCGAAATATTAAGCATCAACCACCACCACCGTTTCAACTCCCTTCCCTGCGACAAGCTGCAGCGTTTCAACCAGCATTTGAAGCACCGAGAGATCGTGAAGATGACCACACTGACAAGGAGCCGGCAAACCCTAAGGATAATGGTCCTCGGCGTAAACTTGGGTTTGCAAATGCACATGGTGCAATTCCTGCACCAGAGTGGCCACCAAAACATGAAGGGAAGAAAAAATAGTATAACCCTAACTAATAGCTTCGAGTTGTAGTGGTAGATAACTCACAAAGATAAAGGGAGTATTCTCTAGGTTAGGGAGATGAATGAAGCTAGTCCAGAGAACAAAATTTGCATCCAATGTGGTGATAAGAATGGTGTAAAAGGGTTAAGTTGATCCAGCTAACACCGACCATGAGCCTCATTCTCCTAAATCTAATAAGTCTTCTATGAGTAACGGGCCAACACGTGATTCCATGGAAGTATCATGACGGGTGATTACCTATGAACGAAGGCATTTATATACGAAGTTAAGTGCCTCGTCTCCTTGATACGTTTGAACTTTTGGAAGTGACATATTCAGGTAGCCATAGGATAGCGCAATGCTCGATCATGCCACTTCCTTATATTTGCTCTTTATCACCCGTTCTAACTGGAGACCACCTACAACTCATACGATTATGAGCAAACGGAGATCAAGAAGGTCCACGTCTCTTTAATTGGCGGTTACGCAATGAGGCATATATTACCGAAACAATGACATAAGGTCTTCTCAACATTACCATGGAAGTCCTTTCTTTTTCAAGGCTGATAGATGACCAACATTACAAAGCCCGCCGTACATGTGCATGATACCTTTAAGGTCTGTAGCCAAATATATATTCTATAATCAGCCACCTATACGAAGATTGAGAGAAAGTGTTGCATTCCTGCATTTCCCATCACTATTTCTTTGTGAGCGAACATTTGAGTAGTTCGACAAACCGGCGCTCAATATCGCTGAGATCGAAACCGGACAGGATATGAAGGAATACCTATAGACTCGAAGTTCCCCAAATATCTCTGTATGTGTGAATCTGCGTAAAACGAAGTGATCCGTGCCTTTGAGGCCATGAAAGCCATCAAAGGGAATGAAACGAGATAGAGGTTATAATGGGAAGCTAATGACAAGAATCGGGTTTCTCTCCAAGTACTTCTACTTTACACTGGCAGAAGCTTGTTGAATCTTCCTTTCCGATTGATCAATCACCTTTATTGAGTTTGATAACATCTCTTGGACTAGCAACTAGAATATCTTGTCTGTTAATTAACTTTGATAAGTCAACCCATCTCTAGATAACCGTGAAAGGGGTAGTATACAGATAACTTCATTTCGGGATTAAACCGTCCACACGCATAAACTACAAAAGCAAGAGGTCTGGGAACGGATTTGCCGTGAGGACCAATATATGAAGGCTGATTACGCAAATGCCTGACGACGAGTATGTGTTAGACTTGACATAGTACTTTGTAACCTACTCCGGAACAAAAGAATGAAGTATCTTACGGCAATATAAGATCAACATGTATCATGATCTAGTGTGGTTGCCGCGAACACTCGTCTCCTAATGGCGTCTAATTCATGACCTAGGGCAGTCCTGCTGGGGACAGTCCTCCTGTACAGTTGTTATTGCACCGGTCGTCCCCCCAACTCCCTACACACATTAATCGGCCACATTGTTTTGCCGTGCATCATCGCAGCGTGTACGTACACATACTCTCACCGCCATGCACTTGCTGCCAGATGCTGGCTGATTTACATTCAACGACGGCCGGCAGAATTTCTCGGGCTATAAATAAAAATTTCCCTTCCCCCTTCAAGGCTCGCCGACCTTTCTTCACAACACAAATTTCCCTTCTCTCATGAGCAACCCACCCAACTCTCTAAAGACAACACCAACACACTATTTCCTCTTCAAGTTGACCTTACACCTGTTACTCCTTCATGTTTTATTTTCAGACTCGTCATCATTCATCCCTTCACTCCTTCTATCTCCCAATCGGAAAACAAACTTTCCTACAGTGACGGCCTGGAGATTGTTGTCAACTAGGTACCCATGGTTCGATGATGTCCTTAGATGGTCGGTTGAGACCAGATTGAAGTTGCTACCCGCCTTGGTCAACCTCTTCGGAGATGAGACGCGCGCGACGAAGATCACAGTCCCTTTCACTATCCCTTTTACTAATTGACACGCAATGATCAAAGCCTTCATCAAATCCTCCAATTCGGAAGGCAAAGAGCCAGCGACTCAAAAGCTGAAGGTAAGCAAGCAGTTCACCTCTATATCCAACATTCAATAGGTATTTGACTAACATTACGAAGACCTGTAAAGGAACCAGGTTCGGTGTCCGATAGCTACACGACATCTCTCCCCCATCCTCGTCTGCTAACGTGAGCGGGACTCACCCCAAATTGGGTTTGATCTTCCCGATTCACTTCATATCGTGACAGATAGACTCGCGCCAGGAGGCCGCCACGCGTCAAGGTCAGACGTTGGCAGACTACGCAATATTCAAAGTCTAACCCTGTGGTAAGCATTCCGGAGCCTCCCCCGAAATAATCTTCCCCTTGATATTCATTTCCTGGAAAAGCTCTCTAAGTGTTGGTATTGCCGCAGCTCTATCCCCACAAAATTCCCCGTCGTTTGTGCTCCCTGCAGGCATATAACAAAGGCCACACAACCCAAAACAAGAGCGACAATACCGCGAACACACCTACGACTGCATCCACCTACACAACCCAGATAACCCAACAGATGCAAACGGCAACGGGCAACATGCCTATCCGTGCACCTGGCAGAGCTGTAACTGTTGCTATGGGAACCGAACTGGAGCAAATCGCCATATACCTAAACAGTTCACGACACATTAAAACCTTGCAGCAATGCTCACAACACACTTTCGGCACCTTTTACATAGCAATTGCAGCACATCAGCCAGTCTCTCCCCTCCTTCCCCCCCTCCCAACAACCACAAATTCTCCCAGTGCAGGTTTCGACTCAGCCTGGCTGATCTCGACTCAACCCATTCTACCACCTCATGGCTATAGCAGCAGCTTAATAATCTCGGAAGCGCATCGTCTATCAATTGTCACGAATCTGTCAAGACGGAGGAGTCAACCGAAACTAATCCTGTGAACGATCCGTTCTGGGCGCACGCCCGCAAAGCAATCGAGACACGACAAGCAGAAGCGCCAACACCATCCACCATTATCTATCTCACACTCCAGGCCACCCCAACAACTGGGCATTTAACCTCAGCTACTAACGCCAGCATAAGCTCGGCTCCAGGTGCAGTACGAGACTCGGATTTGCGATTATCCAGGCTAGAGCGTTATAGACACACGCGTCTAGTGAGACCCCACGCGTCAACCCTAAGTGATGTGATCACCCAGGTGATTCTCTATGACAGGTGCACATACAGGTGTCACCGAGACGACAAGAATTGACAGGTGCAGGTGCATTGTTTTTCTGCCGGTGATCCTTTTCTGCCGGCGGTCAACAATTTCACAGCACCTCGGCAACTGTTCGACATAAAAACAACCGTCTCCCAGTCCGCGTCACTAAACTTTCTTCACCTTCTTCACACATCTTCATCTTCTTCTCGCCACACATGTCACACTCTACATCGCCGACAAGAGCACGGCTTGTCTCTTGTCCCTGAATCTATGGAGGCCAACATGCGCCTGACTTTTTGACAGTATCCATCAAGTAACATTGTAAGCTCATACCGTACTTCTTTTCACATTCTTCGACTCGCACCCTTCCACTTCAACACCCTCCTTTCACATACTCGTCTACCATTAGACCTGTCAACTCTAGGGCAGTGAATACTGGTAATGAGCTTGCCATTCATCGGAATGTCTGTGGTGAGGCATCAGGCGGTTCTCGGCACCGGGTAAGCTCAAGCAAAGCACGTCGAGCAAATTTACCCTGCATCTACCCTACACATTCACACCATTATCTCCCTACCTCACTCTAGGTCTGTACTGTCTGGCAGAATGTGCATCAAGTTGGTAACCACTACAGTGCCTGGTTACCAACATGATGCCCAAGCGTTCTGGTGCTCACCAGCATGATGCATGTTCTGCCAGACAGTATAGATCTAGCACAATGACGCCGCCAGCGCGCCACCAGTGTGCTGTGTTGTTTTCCGCGAGAACGTCAAAACAATGGCTAATGCCAACACAACAATGAGGCAATCGCCGACTGAATGATGAACGACGCCCACACTTCAAAGCAGACCTAGAGACGCGACCTTGAAGACACCCACCGTACAAGGGGATGGTGAAAAGCTGCTACGTGGGACGTTGCCTCTACGAATTCGATAATCACTGGTATCACAACAGCAACCATCGCGACATCATGACATCCACTACCAAAACAATTAGGCTCATCGCCGACAACATCATGAATACCACCTACACAACAGTGAACATCGGTAACTTCACCGGAGCTTGGCCGGCTCATGTGAAGGGGTGCCGGACCAAAACACGCAGATCCCGAGTTCGAACGCTCCGCAGCAACCGCAGCGCGAGGTGGTCATCATCTCGGAAGTCTTCGAACTCGGGATCTGCGTTGTAGACATCAAGACCGGTACCTTGTACATTGTTGAACGCGAGCAGCAGCTATAAGATGCGCCGCATATTTGTCTACTTCAATGTACATTACGGCCGTATGGCCAAGGCCTTCGCCGAGGGCCGAGAAGAGATGGACTTCGACGTTACGCGCTGAGCCGTAGACAGCAGTGCGAGACTATTACGAGCGCCAAAAGCTCAACAAGCTGAAGTCATTCCCACCACCTTACATGTGACCCAGGCCCTAGATACATTGCCAACATAGCGAACAGATCATCGCCGACAGAGTGAAGCTTGTCTCTGCTGTCTTGCTGGAAGTTTCGTCGAAGGTGCCATCCACGAAGCCTCCTAACAATCCACCACGACCAACATCATTCAAGATGTCTGGCTATCCGCACACCTCTACTTCGAGTATCTCTGATAGCATCACCGTTACCTCAAGAGAAACCCACACCACATCTCGAACATCCGTCCACCTCATCAATCTAGACACTCAAGATGCCGTCTTTACAAGCTCCACCATCCAACATCACAATTCGAACTTCTCACGGTCCACCAACACAGTCGCCCAGGCCAGGGCCAAGGCACGGGGACAAACACAAGCCGCCTCAACATGTGGGTCAGCATCTCCAATCAACATTGCCGTCCCTTAAGATGAAGGGAAGCGTATGTTGGTCGTCAATGGAGAGCATATCAATACTCACTCCCTTATCCGAACCTCTACACTTATACATACCTTCACACTACCTAGCCACCACCAACTTAGGGATCACTCCCATATCATCATCTGCCTGGACTGGTAACCGACACATAAGGGTAACCATTATTATGACACAACAATCGCCGACACAAGTATGAGACTTATTGTCCATAGAAAGACGGCCGTCGCTGATGCAAGGACGGCTATCGGCAGCATGACAGTATCCAAGGTAATGGTCTTAACCTTACCATGGAGGTGCCGAACCTGGAGTGAATTGCCAACGTGAAGTGGCAAGGCAACAATGACCTAGGTAATTGTCTGAACCTTACCATGGAGATGCCCATCTTGGGGTGGATTGCTAGCAAGACATTGCCCACGACAAGGGCCAATACTTCACAACCACGTCAATCCAGACCTGTTAACAATACTCAGAGAATCTGAACGACTGAGTCAACCGAGACACAACCAGCACTGGTGTGCCTGCGGTGAACAATGGACCAGTAGGTCAAGAATCACGGGGCTAATCCCACTACGATAACCATAAGGGCAGCTATCAGCTACAACACCTACAAGGAATCGGCAGATGTTCTTGTCGGAGCCCAAGAACGTCCCACTGTCGTGAACAATGGACCGGAGGTCAACAACAACTGGGCTAAGCCCATACCAACAACAATGAAGCGCACAATACTGAGGCTGCCAGTGCCTTAACGCAAGTGGATCTGCAGGTGCTTCAAGGTGGGACTCCTGGTCCTACCAGTCCTTCCTTGAAGCACCCGCAACAGCGAATCCACGGGACGCATGGGTAACCACGTCCGGATCACGGCTAAAATGTACGATGAAGATGGACGATTCTGTCCTACAGTGCGCCGTCGTTGGTCGCCCCGAAGACCTAGCGCACTGTGGGCACGTTGCGCATCGGGTTGGGCGTCTGGGTAGATGAGTAGTAATCTACCCACCGCCTAACCCGATGCGTAACGTCACCGACGGCGGCCAGGCCGTCATCCTGGTCACACGACGTCTTCGAAAGCTAGACGTCATGTAGCCATCTGCTACTAAGGGTTCGATGAAGACGGTGGCTTTTGGCCAACAGTGCGCCGTCGTTGTCCACCCCGAAGACCCGGCGCACTGTTGGCACGTTGCGCATTGGGTTGGGTCTGTGGGTAGATGAGTAGTAATCTACCCACTGCCCAACCCAATGTGCAACGTGACGGATGGAGGTCAAGTCCAAAGGACTGGCCAAGGCCAAGCAGCCGGCCAAGGCAAAGGGAAAGACCAAGGGCAAGCCGAAGGAGTGTGGGTGGCGTCCCGTTTGAGTCTTCGCTATTTCGAATCACCGTTGAACAACTCGATTTTGGATAGAAATGACTATTCTTGACTGCGGTCAGAGCGGTATGTCACAACCGCTGCTGATTCGTTGCCGGGGGACACAGAGCCTAGACGAAACCCGTAGGGTATGGGAAGACTTACACAACAGGCTGAGAAGAAACTCAGCCGAGCGATGATTTCACTCACACATTCTCAGTCCATATCAGCACAGCTAGTCAGATTGCGGTTTGGTCGGTCAGCGATGATGGCGTTAGGACGACTGGAGCTGCCGGACGGGACGCCGTCTGCGCTTCGTCAAGCTCACGGTGGGACAAGTGGTATGATATGGACCGCAGACGGCGTCCCGTCCAGCAGCTAACAGACTGTCGAAAGGTAGTCTACCACAAGATATTTGGGATATCTGGAATCTTCAACGTTCATTGACGATTGACCCTGACATTTTGTTTGTGTTGTGAATCGCTCCTCGATGATGATCGCCGAGAAACAGTGTGATATTCAAGTTTGTCAAAGCTGCTTTCAGATTCCTCGGCGAAGTTGGACGACGACCTGCCGATAGGTAGTGTCACAGTGGAAGACGACGATGAGATTTGTGAACACTGGATAGTACCGTCACAATGAAAAAGAAAAACAACAAAAAAAGAAGAAAATAAAACAAAAAAAAAAAAAAAAAAAAAAAAAAAAAAAACCGAAAGAAAAAGGAAAAAAAATAAAAAAGAAGGAAAAAAAAAAGGAAAAAAAAAAAATAAAAAAAAAAAAAAGAAGGGGGGTGGAAGGAGAGAAAAAAAAAAGGAAAAAAAAATTCATTACATAGGAATCACGACAAGACACGGCAACAATCTGACCAACAATGAGGAGGGCCCTCGACAGCTGAGCAGAATGGGCCCGAGACCCAGGAGCATCAAGTAGCGAGGCAGAAAATCGCGGAATTCTCGCGAAAATCAAGACCATCCAGCCTCCTACTCGGTTCCGAGACGACATTCTTGAGACTCGTAGGAAGATACCGACCTGGCAGCAGTCCGTAACATGGCTTCGACCTACACTACATCGCGTAGAGTCTTCCAGATGATAGAGATAACCAGTATCTCTCATTTCTGAGCCTTGTTTCTTGTATAGCATTACATTGCTCCCTCCATGAGAGGTGAATGGAGAACAATACGGGTGGTGTACCGCCGGTATGTGTCTGAAATATGCTCCAAGTTGAGGAGCTGACCTCAGTCATCATGATGCGCCAGCAAGAGGGGTTCCGTCTCCTTGGTATCGTCAACGTTACCTCTTTCCCTGTTCCTTCACTTACACTGTCAACGGCTCGATGTCGTTTCGACCCCAACTACTTCACGACTTTCACTGCTGCCAACTTGGCTGAGATTCAGGAAGGTGACTTATCCTTTGTTAGCAACCCCGAGATCACCAACATCTCGATATCTTGACTGGAAGGTATTGGAGACAGTGTTAGAGTCCCGGATATACGTATACATACGCCTCCTGGCATCACCTTAAATCAGTTACTTCTTGCCCCATCGATATCCTTGACAGATGGCTTCACCATTGCCAACAACACTGCACTCGGAAAGCTGAGTGGTTTAGGCGTCTTCAATGAAGGAGGTATAGCTGCTGGGGCCCGAGGCTCTTTCACTGATGTCCGGGTCCCTGCTCTATACCTCATCGAATTAGCACCTTGGCTCGTCTAGGAAATGGACTTGCGTATCCCATACTGCTCCTCGACTCTCAAGCATACTTCACCTTTAGCAAGGCGTCAAATATTGACGGATTAGTCACCAATTCTAACATCCGCAACCCCATAACAATATCCCATTCTTCGTCCGGTATCCCACGTCTCTCCACCCGCGAGGGTATCTTTCTCGCCTTCTATCGCTTAGAGTCCATAACCCCAGACTCTAGGCGATAGAAGAAGGACCATGTTCCAGTCTCCATGGTCGGAAGTATCAAAGAGTTTACTCGATGGTAACGATTCGCCGGCGAGGGCCCTAGTGCCGATCGAGGAACAAGTTAGATCAATCGATAATCCAGTCGCCCAGAGACGACCAGGAGCTCAAGAGAGACAAAAGAAGGCTACTCCCGAGAGTCTACTAAACGGCCTTCGCGAGCATGCACCCCGGATGTTCGACGACCCTTCAACCGGTTACGTCCGATTAACGGTGCGATGCAATCGTCTACTACTATCCATATTCCAAATGTTGCTGGCGGAGGTAACGTATCGTTAATTGGACGTAATCGGTTGCAGGGTCGTCGAACATCCGCGACGCATGCTCGCGAAGGTTGTTTAGCAGACTCCTTAGAGCGGCACGTACCCCTTCAAGGTACAGCCAACATCCCGCCCGGCGAACGAGACATGACCGGCCGCGTGATGGAGTACGAAGAAAAGCCCGATCTAATGCGAGAGCCCGACGCGGAAGGCAGGCGTCATGCCTGGTGTTCAGAGCTCTTCAGCTTCGGCTGACCTTAACCTCATCACCTATAACACCAACTCCCTATTCCCCCCTCTCTCTCAGAGTCTCATCTCTCAAAAATCTCGATCAAGCATCTATCCTTCCCTCCCTCCCTCCCTCTTTCCCTCTGTCTCTCTCTCTCTCTCTCTCTCTCTCTCTCTCTCACTTTTCCACACAGACTTTCTTCTCTTCTGATCGCCCTCGCCGAGCCAAGATGCCTGCGAGACATCACCGCACCTTTACGACAACGACGTACCCAACCCGAATCACACCACACCTTCAACCAGATCCGCCGCATACGCGAACCGCGAGCTGAATGAGCGGGATGTGGTGAGGGATGAGGAGTACTGGGGGGAGGGGGTGCGGCGGTGGGAGAGGGGATGATTCCTTGGTTGAATGAGGAGTGAGGGAGGAGTGCAGACATGCAAGATAGAGATAGTGCGACATCCGCTCGCGACCGGGAAACATACCTGAAAAAGGAGTACTTCTGAAAGTTTAAAACGATGTCGCAACACGACGAGGGAGACAGTTGACTTGTTACGGCGTGATATAGTGGGACTAAAAGACGGATGTTTAAACAACGCGGGCTCAGGCCCAAGCTCAGGTCCACGCCCCAGGCCCAAGCCGAGAACCAGCCTGAGAACGACCAGCCTGACGCCCAAGCTCCAGGCACAGGCTCAGAAGCAATCCCAACAGCTCTGAGTCAGTGCACTTATCAACACTGCAACCAGAGCTGAAAAGCACCAGGCGCAGAAAACACTCTTAACTTCGAAAGCATCTGTCCTTCGACATTTCCTCCCGAGGACGAGCGTGGGAATTAACTTTTAGCTCGACTTCGAAAGATGACGTTCAAGAACACTGAAACCAGCAACTCAGAGCCGCGTGTCTTTTTGGATAGTTGATACATGACCTATACTCTACCTCGTGTTTCCATTCTGCCCCTAGTTTCTGAATAGCTCAATATCAGCCTAGGAGACCTCCTTGCTAAACTTGGGAGAAAGTCGTCGCAGTACTGTATGGGGAGGATCGTGTATCTAAGTTGTTCTTTTGAGCAACAGATTGGTTTTGGTTAATTAACAACTGTGATTGATTATCAAATTAAGAGTACCTGACCTTAGTGCTATGCAATTCATCCGTAGACCTCTTCAAAGTAACCTCCCTCATGACCCGGCTTGCCCTATAATAGAGGTAATAACATCGTACGAGAAGTAGCTATCGCGTAGGACTTAGCGGCCGGTTGAAGCCGCCGACGCGGTTCATGTATTGGCGGTACTCGGTCTTCTTCTCCTTCCTGACAGCACCGGCATTGTTCCCCGGTATATGTGTGCCCTTCGTAGTGCCGAAGCCGCCGAATCCCATCATCGCCTGCATAGCGCTGAGTCCGTCGTCCTCCACCACGATATCCTCCTCCTCAACATCCTCATCCATAGCATCTCCCTGTTGTGAATTCGGCGTCTCAGTTCTTCTTCTGTCGTCGGAATCTTCTGGCGATCCTCTGCTATCGTGCGTTTTGCCTCCTGCTGAACTCTTTCCACCACGAGCTGCCTCGTCATCATGCTTTCCGACTTTGAATTGCAGGGATGTGCTATGTTCTGGTTTGCTATCTCTGGGTCTCGGTCTCGTGGGAAGAGGCGAGTTGTGTGAACTGCGGTCTAGTTTTCCAAGCGGACTCCGAGCTGGTGATGCAGAGCGCCGGGGACTTCGATCTCGTCCTGAACCTGCTTCATAGTTAGCCCTTGTCCCGAATGCCTCTGAAACTGGCATCTGATGGATAGCACCACCACCAAACGTACCCTTGGGCGCAGGATCGTCCCTACCCTGTTGCCGGCCTCTTCCTCTGTCGCGGCGATCGTCCGCTCTAGGTCGTGCCTTGTCGTCTTCGCGCGGCCTGACCCTCTCCGAGTCGCGATCTCTGTCTCGACGGTCACGGTGCTTGTCATGACGATCTCTTCGAGGCGATCGCGATCTAGATCGGTATCGACGGTCTCTTTCGCGATAACTCTCTTCTCGATCCCGACCGCGATCGTCCTTTTTATCGCGTGCGTTGGGCTCATGACGGTTGCGACGTTCGGACTCATCCCACATCTGCTTGCTGTCCGGGCGATTTCGACGCCGACGAGGTTGGTCGGCCATGTTTGCGTGAGTCGCAGAGGTTATTGGCTCCTTTAGAAGTGTATTAGAAATACTGGGCTGTATGGGACGTAGAAATCGATATAGCAGATGTTGTTGAACAGTTGAAGAGCTGCGATGAGAAGAAAGTTATGGAAGGAACCGTTGATAGGCAGATAGGTACATCGAATAAGGTTATCGATGAGGCTGCGCTAAATAAGCTCAGTTACAGTTGGGCTCTAGGTGGGGTTGCCCTGAAATACCGAACCCCGGGGTGCCCTGATTCACCTAAAACTGCGAGGGAGCAGGGATTAGAGCCTGACGTCAAATCAATTGGGAGCTTCTCCAAATTCCAAAACCGTGTTCACTTTTTCTTGAGCTTCGTAAGGCTGGTCCGAATTGGAAAGCTCTAGGATTTGGCACCTTATTATTGCACCTTCTACGTTCTGTGAAGAGAACCCGCTCATCCGATGCTGTTATGGCATTCACGAGCCAATTGACGGCGCTGCTGTCGTTTCTTTATATTTCGTTATTCGTTGCGTCTTCCGTCTGTGAGGCCCCAGTTGAAGGTGAAGGTATACTCAACGCCGAAATTGGTCGCCTGAACAATCAGAGCCTATTATGGGGACCCTACCGCCCGAACCTTTATTTTGGCGTTCGCCCTAGAATCCCCAAGAGCATAACAACCGGTCTCTTATGGTCGAAGGTTGACAATTATGTTGATGTCCAGAATAGTGAGTCCAATAAGCCTGATGTATTTGAAAATTAAAATGAGCGGTGTATATTGATTCGGATATCTAGGCTTCCGCTACACTTGTGAGCAAAATGAGGGAATGGCCGGTTATGGATGGGATGAGTACGATACCAGGAAAGGCGGCGTCCAGCACATTCATGATGCTGGAAACAAGATCGATATCACCACTGAGTTCGTCAAGATCCCCGGTGGCGGTCATGGCGGCAGCTGGGCGGCCCGCATCAGAGGCGAACCTCGGGCTGATGCACCCCCTGAACTCAAAACCACGGTATTATTCTATGTTGCTTCCGAGGCCCTCGGTGATACTGTTGAGATTGTCAACAGTGGTGATCCGAATGGGTTCGAGGGGGATGTGACTTTCATGGGCAAATCCCAATCCCTAGGAGACTTTAAGCTCGTCATTACTAAGGGTGAGGGCGAGCATCCCACCAGTAATCATGCCATCTCAAATAAAAGAGAGCTCGACAAGACCACTGTACAATCCTTGAGCATACCTGAGGAGCACCTCTGGCAGGCTAAGCAGATCCTATTCCAGCAGCTCAAGGCGGGTGTAGATGATATCATTCAGAGCTTCGGAGCTGAGAATGCACCGCCACCTTGGCAAGTCTACCAGCTTCCGAACAAGCCCGGCACCGGAAACTTACACCTTGTTCAAAAGGTGTTCGAGGGTCCCTTTGAGTTCGACATTCTATTCTCAAGCGGCTCCGCTGGTAAGGACGTCGAGAGCGCGGATTTAACTCGAGAGATCAAATCGACGACTGAGGCTTTCAACGAGCGTTTCGCGGACGTCTTTGCACCCCAGGCCCCGTTCAAAGCCGATAAATACCGCAAGTTTGGACGAAGCATGCTTTCCAACCTCGCCGGAGGTATAGGGTACTTCTACGGAAAGCATGTTGTAGACCGGTCGTATGCTCCTGAATATGATGAGGAAAACGAGGGCTTTTGGGAAGAAACTGCCGAAGCTCGCGCGCGCAAACAAGAGCAGCTTGAGGGACCGTATGAGCTATTCACTAGTATCCCGTCTCGGCCCTTCTTCCCGCGTGGATTCCTGTGGGATGAGGGCTTCCACCTCCTTCCCATAGCTGATTGGGACATCGACCTTACTCTCGAGATCGTAAAGAGCTGGTATAATTTGATGGACGAGGATGGTTGGATTGCTCGAGAGATGATTCTGGGTGACGAAGCCCGAAGCAAGGTGCCTCCGGAGTTCCAGGTTCAATATCCTCACTATGCCAACCCCCCGACGCTATATTTGGTCCTTGAAGCCTTCATGGAGAGACTACAGAAGACGAATGGCAGCCAACACGTGGGCAAGGAGCATCTGGCACTAGACGCTGTTCTTGAGAGCGCCCATGTGGACAACCCTACTTTGGGTGTCGAGTACCTTCGCAGCCTGTACCCTCTCCTCCGACGCCAGTTCCTGTGGTTCAAGAAGACTCAATTCGGAGATATCAAGTCGTATGACCGGGAGGCATATTCAACCAAGGAAGCCTACCGTTGGCGCGGACGCTCCGTTCAGCATATTCTGACCAGCGGTCTCGATGACTACCCACGCCCTCAACCTCCTCATCCTGGTGAGTTGCACGTCGATTTGATGTCGTGGATGGGCATGACGGCCAGAGTGCTGGCGAAGATTGCCGACTTTGTCGGTCTACCTGAGGACGCCCAAGAATACAACACGGCATTCGATGGCATCTCGCACAACCTAGTAGACCTCCACTGGTCCGAATCCGCAGGCTGCTTCTGCGATGCCACTATTGATGAGTTCGAGGAGCATACTCTAGTCTGCCACAAGGGCTACATTTCTCTATTCCCATTTTTATTGGGCCTATTAGAACCCAATGACCCTCACCTTGGTAAGCTCCTTGACCTGCTAGGAGACGAAGAGGAGCTCTTCAGTCCCCATGGTATCAGGAGTCTGAGCAAGAAATCCGAATTCTACGGCACGGACGAGAACTACTGGAGAAGTCCCGTGTGGATTAACATCAACTACCTCGCCATCGTGCAACTTCGAGTAAGTTCTAAGTTCTTTCTCTACAAGCTACCTCACATTCCTTCATGTCCTCTCATCCAGCAGCTCCGCCATTCTCCTAAATTGCATTTACTAATAAAAACCACAGCACTACGCTACCAACCAAGGCCCCTACTCCCAGCAGGCCAAGGACCTATACGTCAAGCTGCGCAAGAACATAATCGACACCGTATACGACAGCTGGGAAGAAACGGGCTTCGCCTGGGAACAGTATAACCCGGAAACCGGCAAGGGCCAGCGGACGCAGCACTTCACCGGCTGGACGAGTCTCGTGGTCAAGATCATGGCTATGGATGATTTGAGCTGGTGGACTGGCAATCATGTGCGGGATGAGCTATGAAGTTAGTCTACCTTACCTATATAGAAAGTACCTAACCTAGGTAGTCTTAGAGGCCTAGACTGCGTCGATTGAATGTCATGGCGAATAATGAGTTTGAGTGTAGAAAAAAATAGGAGCACAGATGATAAATGACCTCAAGAATGAAAAGGATTCAAAAATGTAGTCTTTATGCCATACCGCGTGGTATCCTACCTAATTCTACTATGCGACTCTATGATGAATGAGCTGCGAATTCCCCGATATCCCTCCCATATATGCCGTTGAGCTATTTTACAACAATAAATGTTCCGGTAGAAACACCTTTTTTTATATGCTAAATCCCTCCCTTTTAGTTCGTGCGTTGAAACACGATAATCGTAGACCGTCGCATGTCCAAGTTAAATAATGCATGTATGAGTTGAGCATCCATTACGCCTCATCATCAAATACACCAAGCGGTCCCTTAAGCTTCGTAAACATCTCATCGCGCTCGCCCTCAGCTGTACTCAGTGCCGTCACAGCACCACCGGCACCAATATGCCAAATCTCAAGGTCTTGCTTCTGATCCGGCGTCTGGACATTCTCATCGTCCCAGCGGAATAAGCTTCTTATCGTAACACTCCAGTCCCCATGGCCGGCGGCATCCATATACCCCACAACGCCGGAGTACAAGCTGCGCTCCCGCCGCCCCTCAATCTCATGTAGGATTTCGCAGCTGCGCTTCTTCGGTGCGCCGGTCATACTCCCTGGCGGCAAACTCGCAGCCAGGACATCGAGACCGGTTTTCTTTCCGTCCTCAGGTAGCCGACCCTCCACAACGCTAATCATCTGGAACACACTAGCGTACTCCTCGACAATATTCAGCTTCGGGACCTCGACGCGGCCGGGCCCGCACACGCCGTGTAAGTCGTGGCGGACCAAGTCCACAATCATCAGGTTCTCCGCTTCTTCCTTGGGGACGTGGAGGATTTCCTCTGCTTGAGCGAGAGTGGAAACGGCGCGCGATTTGCGTACCGTGCCTTTCATGGGGCGCATCGAGCATAGGCCTTCCGAGTCGAACTCGAGGAACCGCTCCGGCGAGCTGCTGATGAGAGTTGCGCCGCCGAGCCGGATGTATGAGCCAAAAGGTGCAGGTTGGCGGGAGCGCAGAGAGCGGTAGAGTTGCCACGATGTCTGGGGCGGTTTGCCGGGTTCCTGAGGAGCTAGGAGAGACGAATTCGCCGTGGATGGGCTATGGGGTCGGGTGATGTGTGTTTGGTCCGTAAGACATAGTTCATACGAATCTCCCGAAGCGATATAACCCTGACAGGTGCGGACTTTGGATTCATATTCATCGGCATCTGGTACTTGTATTTGTGCCTTTGCGAATGTTGTCGGTGTCGATGGTGGCGTGAGTTGGCTTAGCTGTGCGCGCTTGTTGAAGTTTGCCCGAAGCCCATCAGACCAGATTGGCGAAGTTGTGAGTTTGTTGGCAAGAGAATCCGCCCACGTTCTTCCACCAGCTTGTGACGGTGCCAGATATTGAATGCGTAAAGTGCCTTCCGTATGGTCTATGACAATACTCCTGGTTACCCATGCGAAGCATAGGTCCGGCCTATTGTGGCATCTTTCCTGGTGGGATTTGACATCAATACCTTCCAGGCCCAGCTCGTAAGTAGTATATCCCATGAAGCCGCCGAGAAATGGTTTCGAAGAGCCATCCACCACTACCCTACGTTTGCTCCAAAACTCTGCTAGTAATTCCCATATAGTTTGTCCAGGCCCAAGCTGAAATTTTTCGAGCAATTCTTGCGAGGATCCCCTCGGAGCTGAGAAGCGTGCAGTAACATATCTGTCTCCTGTCCTATATTCTAACCTCAACGCTTCATCGACGTCTAGAGCGATAATGCTATACCGCCCTCGCACATCAGCTCCAATTCTATTAGCTTTCGCGCTTGCCGAGTCAAGCATGATTAAATCCTTTCTATCACCTTGTAATAGCTCGACGATGTCGGGAGCCTCGATATGAATTGGAAGGTTTAGAGTTCTTGAACCGTAACGGTAGTTAATCCCGAAAGACGCTAATTCGTGATTGCTACAAATCCAGGAATAGCTGTCATTCAGACCGTGCTTTTCTGAATGACCTATGTTTTCTTCGATACTATGTGAGCCACTTTTTGGTAAAGTGGCGAGAGCACCAAGTGTGGAAGGATTAGGGTCGGTTATGCGGCCGGTGCTATGATTCCATCGCACAGCCTCTCTGAACCAATTCCTGATAACTTGGTGACCCGTGAGCTCAGTGCATATCGATTCCGGATGATATTGCAAGCCCCAGAATGGTTTTGTTTTGTGCCTCACACCCATAAGAATTCGTTCTACGCAGTCGCCTCGATCTTCATATGCCCATGCCAAGGGAACAACGTCTGGAAGATGAGCGGGGGAAGCCCATTTCGACGCCACCCAATTGTCCGCAGGTACAGAGTCTTGCCCGATGTCCGCGTGAAGACTGTGGTAGAGCGTAGCCTTGAAAGGTGGAATGCCACAAAAGATATTGCCCTCCTCTAAGCTAGGCCGTTCTATTGCATGGTCGATTTCTCGAATCATGCCGTGAAGGCCGGTCCTCAGCTTCTTCACAACACCACCACAGCTCACGACCAGGCTTTGAAAACCCAGACATATTCCGAGTACCGGAACTAAGTCCGCCGGTTCAAGTTCCCATATGTATTTCATGAGCCCCACATCCTGAGCAAGGTCCGGCGAACCGGGTCCTGGACCGCATACAACGGCATCATAATGCCGCAGCAGGCTTTTCAGCTCATGAGCAAAATTTGAATTTTCCGGATTGAGCTCGGGCGGATCAATGGGCAAGATGTCAACATGGGCATCTAGGATTGTTGTCAATAGAGAAACGATATTATTACTAAAAGAATCATAAGCGTCGATGAAGAGAATTCTTGGATGATTCATATTGGTCTCTGTGACAAAAAGCCAACCTTGACTTGGCTACGCATGATGAAGTCCCGTATCTAACGATTTAGAGTAGGCTATGTTGTATAGAGGGATTTATTCCACTTGTCGAGGATGAGGATGATAGGCCCAACCTGGAAGAATTTTGCAAGGGATGAGGTATATGACTGATGTTCGCAGCTGACAACCGTAATTCGAACTACCTGTGGTAATGTATAAGTACATTAGGATTAGGTATGTACGGAGTAACTATTTAAGCTTAAAATAGGGGCTAGAAGCATGGATGGTGGACCGAAAGGAAGCGGCTTGAACCGGGTCCCTTCGGCGATCGCCCTCGTTAGACTCCCTTACTTTTTCAATGTCCAGGAATATTGTTGAGGAGCTATTTCCTGGTTAAACCGAGTGCGTGGCGAGAGATGCTTATTTATTTTCTCGAGCCTTACTCTTTTAGAGTACACCTATATTTCTAGTAGGATGGTGAACTTGAGGCCCAGTTGCTGCTCACAAGAAGTGCGAAGTCGGAATCCATACCACATAGTTGAGTCATAATTATAGCGTACGCCAAATAGAGAACAACATTTGCCACGGAGTGCATTTTGAGATATGTCTAATGGCAATAGCTCGAAATTGGCAATAATTTGGACTTATACTTGTCAGATCTGTTCACGTCATAGCAGCATAGCTCGGACTGCCAACTATGACGACACTAAAGGAAATAATAACCGAGCAGTGCGGCATCGCCAGCCATGCCAGACATATCGGCCAGAACGAGGCACTAGTTTCGCATTGAGGGACACGAGTGGGGTCCTTCGACTGTCGCAGGTTGACTCTGCGTTATCTATACAACTTTGGTATATGGCTTCTGCAATGATTCTAATGCAACAACCCCTTTACTCGCTACCCCAGTCTAAACCATACCGCGCGTCTGAAACCTTGTACTCCCGTAATGCCCTGAGGGCACCCTCGGCATCTGTTGCCGTAACCAAGATATCAGCGTTGCCTGCCTTGACAAAACCTTCATCAACAGCCGTCTTGATCCACTCCGTCAAGCCGTTGTAGAACCCATTGATGTTCAGTAAGCAAACGCCCTTGTTATGGATGCCTAATTGGTTCCATGTCGCGGTCTCAAGGAGTTCTTCCATCGTGCCGTACCCTCCAGGGAGCGCAATAAAGCCACTTCCAGGGCCACCTTCAATAACTTCTCGCGCCATCATTTGTTTCCGTGTATGCATGTCCTTGACGACTGTTGTCCGCCCGTAGACCTGCTCCTCTGGAACGTGATAGCCGTTGGCGTCCGTGGTCGAGGAGTACGTTGCGTCGCGCTCCCACTTGACGAGCGCCTCGGGAATGATGCCGTGGACCGCATCAGGGCCTCTTATAGATACTATCGTTTTGGCTACCTCTCCCATCAAACCTACTGTGCCGCCTCCGTAAACTAAAAGTATAGTATTAGTCATTTATTCGAGCAAACGGGAGAACCCCGAGTTCGGACTGCAGTAAAAGAGACACCGGGGCACAAACCCAAGGCAATGTTGTTCTCCGCCATGAGCCTACCCAAATCTTGGGCTGCTTTTTTGTATGCCGGATTCTTCCCCGGCGAAGAGCCGCAGTAAACGCAGATCTTGGCCTGGGCCGGCGTCGCATTGGGGTTCGGGCCGGACGTCATGGTATAGTAGTTTGTGCCTTGCAACGTCTTACAAAGGCGGGGTGTATCGAGGTCGACAACTTAGAAATTGGAATGCGACTATAACTCAAACGTATTCGAGGGATGAAATACTCAAACTAGTAGCTAGCTAGAGAAGAAGAATAAAGTTGGGCATAAAGTGGAACAAGCTCAAGCTAACAGAACTGAAGGGGCGAGAGCCACGATTTATCTTTAGCTCTAGAGCTAGAGAAGTTGGCTGTAAGTAGCTGAATGGGCTGGTTGTTTCGGGAGGAATGCAGTGTGTCGAGTCACCCGCAGAATTCAGCACTGGAAAGAGAACGAGGAGTTTGTGTGTGGCGGGAAGCGGCATCATGAATCTAAGTCATGGTGGGACTTGGGCGTTGAAGCATTTTTGCTGGCCTCCTGGCAAGACAATTTTTTACTTGGACTGGAGTCACTTGAGTCCATCTCACCAATGACGTAGCTTAATCGATCTGAATTTGGCACCTCGCTCTGGCGAGACAGCTAGAGGGAGAGGACGCATAGGCGGTTGCATTCTTGGTTACCGAGGGACCAATTGTAAAAGTGCTGCTCCGTTATTATTATTGACGAAAAGAATGTCTTGGATCACGGTAGCCGCCAATGTCTCGAGTCATTGTAGCAACCCGCTCTGGGCGATTATGAGGAAAAGATTGAATCATTATTGGCCCTCTCCTTGCCAGCTGACACGGAAACGGCTTACACAAGCTACGAAGTGAGGCAAGGTCCCAATGGTTGTACTGGACAAGTTGGAGAGGCAATAAGGGGTCCGAGGCGGTCCTTCTAGGTATAGGCTTATGTCGTGCACCATCGTCGGCCTATGATTCGCCGATCTACCCGCTGTCGGAAGGGTCTCACGCCCAACCAAAGCTGCCTAGACCTCAACCGACCGGGGTTTCGGTACCTCCAACTACACAAATCTTATCAGTACAGGTACATGTACAGTACTATACTCTTTTTTTTTTTCCCCTGCCGACGTCCTACGAAGGAAAACCTGCCAGGCTTCATCGCAACGCCAGGCAGATTTTGGCCGAGGCAACGTCTATTCTGATAGACTTATACTGCATAGTGTCTGAGTCCGTATCACAATTCGGCATCATCGATAGAGATGCCTGAAGCAAATCCTCCCGCGGCGGGGGACGCTCGCGAGGAGCAGGGCGTAAGTCGACGCGTCGCAGAATGTCTCGTTTACTATGTTTGATGCGGCAACCCGGAACATGAAGCTAATTATTACCTCCTTAGCAGTCAATTATTTACAAAATCGTCCAGGGCTTGGCCATATGGTTTGGTATGCAATTGTTGATGAAGCAGCTCACCGGCGGCAACAATGCGCAAACTGCTACGACTAAGGATGCTTCTGGAAATATTGTTCAGGTTCCCGCGAACACTGGTGAAATACCTGCCTACCAACTAAGACCAAGCAGCCTTGACGAGGGCGCCGTCTGGAACCCTATTCCTCAGCGACTCGCCCCCATCTGGCCTTCTGATAGCTCCGTCGATATCGTTGTTACACTGTCGTCCTCCTTCGTCCCTGTCAAGATCTCTAGCGTACCTGAGGAGTACGTGGCCCTCAAAGAGAAAGGTTTCAAGCTGGGTAACTCGACCGATACTCGAGTCGCAGAGACTACCTTTACTGTGCCATCATCCGTACAGAAAAATGGAACACTCTGGGGACATTTCTACGTTGGACTTACTGGCTCTAATCTGGACCCTAAGGAGCCTGGATTTGACCCAGCTACGGCCTTCCACTTCGTGTATCCTCTGACGCAGTACCTTCCCAAGAAAAAGGAAGCAAAGACTCGTAACTTGCTGGAAGATAGGCCTGAAGTGGAAGAAGAGGAACCCGAGGAGCAGATCGCTGGACCGATCATTGCTAACTATTACCACCCTAACACCAGCTTGTCATTTGTTCCTGACACGGGTATCTTCAACTACCCCCAGACGCATCCGGCCATTCGGCAGTTTATCCATGTAGAGGTATAATTTGATATCCGTCATGAAGTCTAACACAATACTAACGTAATCATAGCCTACGGGTGCTCGCGATGGTTCTGGTCAGAACTCTTGGTATTGTACGTTACCCCTTACTATGGCTGGTTGACCTATGTCCTGGAAGACTAATATTGGTTGTAGATCCGGTCTTGTATGTCAATACGTTTTGGCAAATGAGGAGTCATATGGTTCAACTCAATGAAACAGTCAAGACCCTCCCACTCCGCCTTGACTTGAGCAATATGAAAAACTGGAAGTTTAACATACTGGCCTCCGTTGATTTCAACTCCAAGCAACAAGCGCTCCAAGCGGCGTACGGCAGTCCCATCGCAGGTGGCGGTGACGGAAGTGAAATTGAGATCATTAAGGAGATGTTCCTTGATACGAACCCCTACCTCCTTGCTGTGACAGCGGCAGTGAGCGTTGCGCATCTCCTCCTTGAGATGCTCGCATTCGGATCCGACATTGCCCATTACCGCAAGAAGAAGGACAACGTCGGCATTTCGGTTCGCTCGATTCTGGCCAACGTCTTCATGCAAACGGTCATTTTCCTCTACTTGATTGACAACTCTCAAAATACGAGCTGGATGATTCTTGGCTCTCAGGGTATCGGTATTCTCATCGAGTTCTGGAAGATTACCACAGTCGTCAATGTAAGAGTGCGACCAGCTCCGCCGGGATCATTGATACCTTATCGGGTAGCATTCGAAGACAAGTACCAGCTCAGCGAGACTGAGGAAAAGACCAAGGAGTACGACGAAATTGCCTTCAAGTACATGTACATGGCAGGTGTCCCTCTGATTATCGGCTATGCCATCTGGTCCCTGATCTATGAATCACACAAATCATGGTACTCGTATGTCCTTACAACTCTAGTAGGGTCAGTGTACGCCTATGGCTTCTTGATGATGGTACCTTCGCTGTATATCAACTACCGCCTCAAGAGTGTCGCCCACATGCCGGCCAAGGCGATGATGTATAAGTTCCTGAACACCTTTATCGACGACCTGTTTGCCTTCACCATCAAGATGCCGTTCTTATACCGTTTGGCTACGTTCCGAGACGACATAATTTTCTTCATCTACTTATATCAACGTTGGGCGTACAGGGTTGACTACACTCGTGTCAACGAGTTCGGCCAAGGTGGCGAAGATGAGCCCGAGGAGAAAAAACCAGAACCCAAGTCACTGCGAGAGGCTGATGGTCCGGTTGAGAAGGTCGAAGGGACCGCAAAGTCGAGCGGTACTGACACGGGTGCGGCGAAGAAGAGGAAGTAGATAGGAGATAACTCTAGAGGATGACTTCACTAGACTTAAGAGGTTATGAATTATTGGCATAGGCCTACCGGTGTAAGCTATTATACCAATATGAAAATTTGACGAGTCTTCTGTTGTCCAAAATAACCGATGTTAAACGTATTGGCCCCTAATCTCATTACTCGAGGGCTTCGCTAGGTTAGATATCTAGTGTAGGTGTTGAAAAGTCGTACTATCGCCAATTATCGCTGAGCTAGAGCACCAAGTATGCTAGTTGCATACATGTATGCCTCTCAGCCCTAAACCGCTAACGATCTACCTAGTACTTAGTGTCCGCGATAAGTTCGCGCTAAGTCGAGTAGACACCGCCAGTACGTAACCTATGTAAATATGTCATGTAGGTCTTCGACACGGATGTCTTGGCAATGGGAGCTTCCGCTCCATATTGGTCGTACACGTTACAGAGTTCAGACGACAAGGGCATTTCTCATTTCTTTCCAATTTCTTACAACTTCATATCCACTCCAGCCACAATCCATCCAATACTAAGGAGAACCACTTAAGCAGCTATTTACCGTGGGAGTAGAAGTGACAAGAGCCAGTCTGCCCCTATAAGCTTCTTACATTAAGCGGATAAGCATTATCTTATCTCGACCCCTTGCATCATCGGGGGTCGGCAGAAACTCGTCTGCCAGACTTGCGTTCATACTAAGTTTCCACGTTCTGCAAGTACATGCAGAAGAATAGACGGGAACTATCTTAGAGTGCGCCGAGACTATTGAATCCTCCCTGGATACTTTTGCTTCGCATCCTCTTCCGTTGTTAGAGAAGCAGGGGAGGAGGAGGAGGTACCGAACGACCAGAACGAGCTTACGTACCTATACTTCATTGATGACCGGCGCCATCTCCACTGATCCAGGGGAAAAAGCAAAAAGTAGGACATGAGCCACGAGACCGTTGGCTCGCTCCTGGCCGTCATTGCGAACTCGCTCAACGATGGCCTGCGCATCCTGATGTTCGCCGACAAACGGGCCTGGGGATCCGACGAGTTCGAGCAACTGCGGCTCCTCGAAGAGACCCTCGACGAAGCGAAGAAAGACTTCCAGGAGCTACCCGCGCTCGTTAACGGACGGTTCTACTATGAAAACGATCGCATAAGTATGCTACCAATCCATCCATCTACCTAAGTAGAGCTCAGCATTGTTCCCCAAAACAAAACCATTCCCGCCCTGAAAGAGAAGTTGACCTAATAAGCCTAATTCTCCTTGCGAACCGAACAGGCGAGTCCCTCGAAGACCTCCGCGATTTATGTACACGATTCGAGCTGCACGCGCAAACCTTCAAGGACTGGGTACGCCAGGGCGGACCCATCGACCCCAAGTTGGCGCACGAGACTATCACCCTGAAACGCGATTTACATCGCGCCCAATGCCGCGCTGCGAGACGCATTCACGCCGCCCAACAAGTCGATTCTACAACGGCGAGCGCGCGGTGTCTGGGCGCGCTCCAGGTATACCGGGTACAACAGCGGCCGAACGTGAGTGTTGACGAAGAGCGGCTGGTATGCGCTCAGACAGGACGGTTTGAGAGGTTCTGCGAGCATGATGTTGCCTTCGTGTGCGATTTCTGCGACGGGTTTCTGGTCTGGGAAGACCTGAGAGCTGTACCGACGATGAGACTGCAGCAGCACCAACCGCGGCCGACACAAGATACCAATAGCGATGGTAATACCAATACCAATGAGCCTCGGTCTGCGACGAACACGACGTTCCCCCCATCGGCAAAGGCTAGCAGCGGTAGTGGTGAAGGCACGACCGCCAGCACAAACTGGCAAGCCCGCGGCATAACAATGACGACAGGCGAAGCCAAGACCATTGTGTTTGCACCTGTAGGTATCGCCAACCACCTACCACCCGAGCTCGGCGACTTTCGGTGCCGAGTCCTGTGTCCCCAATGCGACGAGTACTACTACGAGGAGCAGGGCGAAGACGATATGGAGCGCGTCCGTTACGTGCAGGATGCTCGGGGGTTCGACGATGTCAGGGCTCTGCAGGAGCATCTCGAGTGGAGCCACGCGTCCATAGTGCCGAGCACGTCGAGCTGCCAGATTATGTGAAGTGAGAGAAGAATAGAGAAAAGGAGGCTTGAATATTTCTTATTTGGTATGTTAAGGCGTTAATAGAAGGCTGCGAATCGAATCGATTAGGAGGCTATTTGTCGACCTCAGGCTAGAAAGAGCAAAGGCGTTCTGGCGTCTACAAAATTCGTTGAGAGCCTAGAGAGGCATGGATCCTCAGATAGAACTAAGGATTAAGCTATGGTTAGAATTAAGCACTTCTAGGGAGTTCGGTATCAAGATTCCCCTAGTTACTACTGCCCTTACAATGCGAGTACAAATAATACACCCGAACATTGAAACTGCTGTACTTGTCTTTGCGTGATTAGGTATCTTCCTGCTGCTCAGTAGGGCAGACGTATATACATATCCTCGACGGACATCCCGTCTCTTCTCTCCTTCTCCTGCTTGCACCCAGTCCAAACCCAACACCACAATTCAAAAGAACCGCAGCCAGATGAACACCAACACAATCAACACAAAGACCCCAATAGGGGCATACTGCTTCACAAGCAAATCCCAATTAATCTTAACAGCAGCCTTGCGGTACTTCCGACTATCGTCCCGCAACCGCGAACTCATCTCGCCCATACGCTCCAGGCTATCGCCCCGGTACAAAAGGTCCTCGATGTTCTTGGTCATGACCTTGGTCACGTCGCGCAGCTCATCGTTTAGCCGGTCTAGGTTCTGCGTTGCGCGCGCGTCGGCGTAGAGCGCTTTTGTGCGCCCGATGAAGGTGTCGAATTCCATGAAGGCGTAGGGACGGAGAGACGGGGAGTGCAGTTGTTGCGGGGAGTAGGATTGCGCGAACTCGGCGGAGAGGTCCGAGAGGTAGGTGAATGCTAGTTTGCGTGGGTAGGAGCGCTCGCATATGCAGATATATACTACATCTTGAGCGATGAGGTAGCTGGGCTGGTTAGCTATATGGTGGAAAGGGGGAGAGGAAAGGGGAGCTGTCGCATACTGTAATGTGTAGTTGCCGCTCTCGATGCTGGCTTGGGGTTCCGCGTTGCGGTTTAGTCGCCGTAGTATGATCTTCGCTTGCGACTTCACCTCAGCAAGGGAGGATTCTGACTGCTGGTCATAGCATGTTAATACAGGCCGTTCAATTAGTCGTAAAGAGGGTGCCATACTTGGTCATCGTCGACAGATGCGCATAGCATCAAGCCTGTACCCTTACTCTTAGTTCGAGCTTCAAGGTAAGATACATTGTGAATAGATTCTACATACCATCGCCCAAACGGGCTATCTGTGTTGACCTGATCATTTTTGATATGTGTGGTCTTCAATGTTTACGTAGTTGTGCTTGGAGGGCTGAGTGCTATGTAGCTGCTAGCATCGAGGGCCGGTCGTTTGTTAAATGAATTAAAGGTGGTGATTAGTAGCGCGTACGTGTCTAAAAAGGGCCGGCCGCAGATAGTCTAGCAATTAACTGATAAATCAAGATGCCGTAGCTTTTAAGCTTCAAGTCGAATTCACCGATAGACGCCTTAAATATTAGGAATTCTTGACTAATGGTAGGTCATCGTCAGAGAAATGACGGCAGATTAACTTAGGAAGGTCGTCTTCAATGTCTCCTGCAGACTATTGTAGAAACTCTTAACAAATTACGGAGCTCAAAGTCAGCGTTGACAATCGAAAGTTGGTAATGCAACGTCAGGGGATTGCAGGGATAAAGGATTGGGGAATTCTACGGCGTACCACAGGGCTGATCTGCTCAGAATTAATAAAATTACTAGGTCGACCCCGGGGTGACCCGTGTGATGGCCTATGTGATGTAGCAAGGTGGGGTAAAGGCTATTTTTATTAATTTAAATAAAATTTAAAACTATTTTAATTATAACTTTACGAATATTAATTATAAAAATTATTAATTAATATTATTTAAAAAATAACTTAATTACGTATATTATAATATAAGTTATATTTTTATATAACGCTTTTAACTTATTTTATTTAAGTTTAAAATTAAAAAGTTTTTAAAAAAAGTTATATAATATTTTTTTTAAAAGTAATATTAAATTTAAAAAAGCGTCGTTTTTTTACCATTAATTATATACGTTAATACGCTTTTCTCGTAAAAATTTAAATAACTTTATTAATATTAAGTATATTAAATTATAATTTATATCCTTTAAAAGCGTAAATAAAGCTGATTTAAATAATATAAGTTACATTATAAAGCAACTAATATAAAACGTATAAATTAAAGGAAAAAATTAATAATAATTAAAAGTTATCACGTAAGCGTACGAAAAAGTAATAAAAAAACGGCGCTTTTTTAAATTAAGTTAAATATTATAAATAATAATCCCATCCGGAAGATATATTGCGTTAAGTCTTAAAGAAATTACTATATGAAACTGATAAGGAAACTGATAAGTAATTAATAAGTAATTAATAAGCTTTTCTTTCCAGCGATTGGTTAAAAAAGCAGCGCTAGCAAAGGCTGGGAGGCGCTAAGAGGCGTTAGCGCCGAGGAAATCGCGCTAATTCTCGGATTTTGTCCTTTTCCATTTAAAAATTAATAACTTAACGAATAATTACCCGATTTGGAAATAATTAATACCATTATGAAGTTAACTTAATTCCGGTTTTAATGATCCTGGATGCACGATGATACGACCGTTCATCGTAAAGATATTAAATGTTGAAATAAAAGGTGATTTTTACTGCAGGCTTCTACAGGGTAGGAGGCGTGAAACTTAGCTTTTTTTTTCAACCTTTAATATTTAATATTTCAAATAATCATAACT